>VWZF01001190.1:10433-25711 GCA_013396755.1 Sclerurus mexicanus
GGGGAACGGGGGTTCTGGGGCCCCTGCAGGCCTCTGCCGGTTATGGAGAAAGATAAGGGAAGGGGAGAGGGTCTGGCAAACTGGTAAGGATCGATAACAGGGACTCAGCTAACTTCATTTGCACATCTGTAAGACAGGATGGGTGAAGGCAAATTCCTTAGATTAGCTCTTATCTTCTCAGGGCTGCTGAAAAGATTCTTAAGTTTTTAAGCAAACCAACTTCTACATTCAAACAAATAAAATAATAAAATATTCTCTGGGTTTTGATCAGTAAATTAACAAATTTCATCCATAACAGACATAAGGGTTTCAGCTTCTCTGGGGCACTGAGAAATAAAACACTAAGAGTTGTGAAAATCTCTCCCCTCTAAGGGTCAGGAAAACCCCGCTTGTTCCCATGACAACCCCAAAATCACAGACCTAACAGGGAGCTGTGAAACACTCTGCTCCCGAGGACACTATTTCCAGTTCTCTTATCTAGGCCACTACCAGAGTGTCCTCTCTGAAGAAGGAGAGAAGGAGGGCACAAACTCAGGAACCAGTAGCATTGCTAGTCAATACCACAAATGACTCTTATGTGCAGACTGGAGTGCCTGGTCACTTTTTCCATCCTCTGAACTACATTGCAAGACACCTCCAGCTCACAGTAGATGCCTTTATCAAACCATTGCTATTTCAGTCACTGTTACAGCTTCAGAATCTGCTATAGAATTCCTTCTCCTGCCAACACAGAAGTTGATGCTAACGGCCAACACCNCAGTCTACTCGGGACGCGCCACAGCTCCATCATCACAACCCACCGGCACCTCCACCCTGTTCCTGGGAGCGAGCCCCACAGCCAGTCGAGGCGTGGCATCGCCATCTGCTGACTGTAAATATAATTGCACCCAAAGGAGGCAGAGACTTTCATTCCGTTCAAAGGTGTTGATTATCAACTGATAGAGATTAGATAGATAGATGATAGATAGATAGATAGATAGATAGATAGATAGATAGATAGATAGATAGATAGATAGATAGATAGATAGATAGATAGATAGATAGATAGATAGATAGATAGATAGATAGATAGATAGATAGATAGATAGATAGATGATACAGAGATACAGACAGGAGTTAAGAACTATTATCCTTTTCTATACATTTTCCTAATTAAAGTTTGTTCTAACTTTAAAAGAGCGGGGTGGGTTTTTTGGGGAGAAGAAGGCCCTTTCCTTTCTCCTGGTCAACATAGATATCACAGTTTTCTTCTAAGACAGTCACCATCAGCCTCATATTAGAAAAAATGAGAATGGGAACCACTGTGCTCCATCCTACAGCTCTGATTTCATAAATATCAAAGCTTGTTGGAAAAAGAGTGAGCAAAGACTTTTCCAGGATAAAANCACTCAGATTACAACCTGATGGGAGAGGGGAAGACGTGGGGCTAGAGGGGGAAGGGAGAGAGGTTGTTCCTGTGTGCTGGGTTGTGGCACTTTGTTTTTTTCTGGTGGTTGCTGGGAGTGGAAGCATNAAAGATCTGACAATAACAAAACTGTCCAAAGATTGTGAGCAGTATTTAATTGTACCAAATTTTACCAAGTCTAAAGCGATTTTTTTTGTCCAGTACAGAATGTCTTATCCATCTAAAATAAATCTTTTGATAAGAATTGTTTAATAATCAGAGCTCATGTCAGGGTGTTACACTCCAGATAGGGCCATAGATCAGGATTTCAGCGAAAGGTTTCCACATGCACATGCTTTTCTCTTGGTTGCCCATCCTTGAGGAGTCACTTGGGGAAGAACAGAACAGTCTTCCAACAAAGCCAATTAAAGTCCATGGAAATAGAAAATGGAACCAGTGGTAAAATTTCCACACTCCTGGCACTGCTGCAGCTTCTCCCATCTGGTCCAGGCCCTGTGACTCTCCCTGCTCCTGCAAGCCATGGGGGCAGCAGCCACATGACCCCCAGTCCAGGAACATCACTCTTAATTCATAATACACTTCTGTTTCTCTAAAATGTCCAGGCATGGGGGGCTTTTTTTTTTTTTCCCTGCAAAACAGAAGCCTAGGGATTTTGTTGTTCACAATTTTAGTATTTTTCAATTTCCATTTTATTTTGACCTTTAACTAAGCTATGAATTTTACCTGATTGGTTTCAGATCATTTCATCCAGCTAATCAAGATTACTTCAAATTTTAGCAGTAAAAGACATAATAAAGAAGTAAAAAACAGAACTACATAAAATTCTTTCAGACATTATTTATCACCCTTCCCACTTTTTGATTTTTAGAATCTACTACTGCACTTGACATTAGCCAGTTTTGAACTTAACTTACAGTAATTTTGTCTAGACTCTATTGCCACTGCAAAAATCAAAGTTTTTCTTTTAACAAACAAGTCAATATTTTCTTTTTAAACAAGCATTTTAAGACCAGATAGAAGAAGTACTAATGTGGGCATATTGACTGAGGATCTGATCACATTCTGCTACTTGTTGGCTCACACACCACAGCACCACCCTGTGAACAAGCATTCCTCCTTCCTGACATGGTAGCTCTGCTGTTTCCTGCATTGCCTGGAAGTCTGCCCCCATGCACTGGGCTTTTTTGGACAGTGTGTGACACAAGACATCATTGCAAGAAGTTTGTTTCTCACATTTTTCTTCCATTTCAGAGATTATCACAAAGCCGCACTTTTGTAAACCTAACATTAGTGCATCTTAAAAGCTTGTGTCTTTAAATAACACACTGTCCACAGAACTGACAAAACACAATTTTCCCTAATAATTTTTTTAAACATTCAGTCATTAAAAAAAGAACACACAAAACAGAGTCAGGTCACAATAGTTTCATTTTATTGTATTCTGTACAATGCACTGCATTTTGTTCATAACTCTGGAAAGCAATCAATTTCTTTATTCTTTTTCCTCTTGAACATTCATATGAATATAAATACTTTCTCTAATTGTGCAGCCCATTTATTTTGTTTAAGCAATTTCATCTCTACCTGAACTCATTTTAACCAGAATTATAATGGCATGCACTACACAGTTTGAAGGCTTTTTTAACTATTAATTTGCTCCTTGCCTACTAAAACTAAAAAAAAAAAATAAAAAAATAAAAAAAATTTAAAAAATTTCTGCCACAGGAGCAAGTCGTATCGCGTTAGCAGTAATGTTCTGTGGACACAAAGACAGAAAACAGTTAAAAAGCTCATCAGTATATATCTAATTCCAGTGTGGTAAGTAGTTTATGAAATGCATGAGGAGTGCTTAGCCATCAGAAAATATATGTACTTTTAATGTTTATTTTTATTGGCTTACTGCTACTGCTAAGTATTTAATTACAGATTTGAGAAAACATTTATGCATTAAGTATAACGTCCTTCTGAATTGGTACTATAGCAGCAAGGACTGTGACCAAGAATAAGCATACCTAAGTGCTGCTATAATTACATTTTTCCTTAAGCAGAAGAGTTATTACCTAAATCTTACTTTTTTCCAAATGTTTTTTTGGCACAACCCTAGAAAAATGTGAAACTGTTTTTATGTTAACTTTCCCTGTAAGCCTCAATTCTGTCTTCTCTTATTATATTAGGTTTCAGTTCTTCACTCATTGATGCACATTAAAGCATCGACGGGACTTCAAGAATGCAATGAATTGTCTCAAAACACTGTCAAAGGAAATTCTCACAAGATAAGCCACTATGACAGGAACTTGTGACAAGAGCAGATGGCAACAACAGGAACGAGGCCTGGTAACGCAGATCTGGGTAAGCTACTTGAATAAAGATTCCCACTGTGGAAGACTGTCATAAAGGAAAACATTAATTACATACCCAAGTGAAGGCAAAGTTTTGAAATTAGCACACTGGACAAAATTCCACTGTGTAAGCTGTGGGAAAGAAAACAACTGCTAACACTCATGCCATCCCAAGCTGGGGGAACATCTGAGATATCCTGTGAATATCTGGGACTTGGACTGTATAAAAGTGGCACCCCAGAAGCACAACATTGGGATCCTCACTGAGAAGACCAGAAGGACCAGCAGGATGCTGTTGGAATCCATGTGGTGGTGGTATCTTTATCTTTCTATTTAATCTGTCTCTCTCATTTTCTCTCTTTCTCTCTTCCTATTTCTATCTCTCTCTCTACCTCATATTTACTGTTAAATAAAACCATATTATTGACCTTAGCATATGGTCTCATTTTCACCTCAATTCAGAGAGAGGCATCTTTCAATAACCAGATCCTAACAAGCATTTACTTGCAGAATCTAACTGTGTAACAGAGATTTAGACAAGCAGTTTTCACCTTATGCTATGCAAATCACACTACCACTTTTAGAGAACTGCTCAACTCCCAGGTTTGGACAGCGGATTTTTTAATTTATTTTTTATTTCTGATTGTGACCATGTCCAATTAGGAGCTGATGCATATTATGAAATTTTAAACAAGCAGGCAGTAGTAAGTATCAGATCCAAAAGTGAGAGATTAGCAAACAAATCTTGAAAAGATGGAATCAATCAAGTATATGATACAGGAATGCTGACATAGTTAAGTACTTGAATAAATCACATCTATGTTCAGATGGATACTTGTTATTAATTTTCTGATTATATTTTAACTGCTACAGCTTCTCTAAAGTGGATTAATGTATTCAATGTAGACTTACAATCAATCCAGCAAATTCTACTGTAACTGGTAGCTAACTTCATTAAATTTTATAATCCTTGCTTTACTCTGTCCTTATAAATGGAAATTCCTATTGAGTTCTAACAACAATCAGCTAAATCAGCTAAATATTCCATACACATATTTATGTAATATTTACATATTATCCTTCCTATGTACACTTAAGTGTTACAGAACAATAACACGTAAAACTCTAGTTCTGTTGTGCTCTTAGCTTCCTAACACAACACAGTGACTGTTTGCTTTCAATAGCTTATAAAAGACAATAATTCTAACACTTGAAATACAGTATGATATTACAAATGCATAATGATTTCATATCCTCAGTCATATTAAATCCAGGTTGTTTGTATCTACTTCCCAAGCCACTTGTCAATTGCATTCTCATATTTTTTTTGTTCCTTTAACCAGTCTTGATGCCACCTAAGGTTCACAATAACATTTGAGTAATTCTGACCCAAACTTTGCTTCCAACTGATAAACTGTTGCTTGTTATACTCCTGGACAGAAGACGAAACCTTTGGATAGTTTACTATAGAGCGGAGTATTTTGTCCAATGAATGCACAATTATTGGGAATTTTATGGCAACATTTGTTAGCTCATCCGGATCAGCAGTAAGGTCTGAAACAAACAAAAAGTCAGTTAAGACTGCATTTAAGTAAGTTAATAAGTTAGGACATAAAATTTGTGACATACCAAATAGTTGCGGCAGTACTGAACAGCCATCTGAGTATGCAATGTATTTCCATTTGCCAGTTCGCAGCATATACACAGAAGAATTCACATTGCACCCATGGAATTCACTCAGCACCCAAGAGGGCCGAGGTCCTCTCAGTGACACTTGACTCTCAGCCTTTACACATAGCAGCGGTATAAGAGAATACCCACTGAGGTTCTGTGGGACAGGAATTCTTGCTATATCTAAGGCAAGACATACAAAATCAAAATGCTGCTGCAGTTTCCATGATTGAAAAAGCCTAACACAATGCTACAGGCGTATGAACATTTTGATTAATTATTATTCTTGTAGAACAAAAGAACCCCAAAATACACAATGAAAAAAGCCATAAGGAACTTTCCAAGGCAAGCTGCCCACCATCACAATGAAATGTACTATCATCTATGTCTAACAGAAGTTTGCAAAAAGCAATCATAATAGTCTCCTTCAATGGATGTTGCGTCCTTATTTTTTAATCATAAACATTTCTTTTCTGCTCTGACTACATCAAACAGGAGAAGAAGAATGTCATAGTATGAAAAGACCCTGAAAGCTCCACATTCAACATGGTGTAGCATTCATTCCTTCAACAATAATGGTGCTAAGATCCTATGTAGCATTCTTCATCAGTGAATATTGAAATGCTTTACAAAGGTAGACATTGTAGTTATCTGAAACTGGAGGGAAAACTGAGGAGAAGGCACACTTCCTTCTCTGGCAGGACTAGAGATAAAGATGGCATCAGAGGTGGTATCAACACAGTGCATGTAAGGAAAACACTGGTGACTTCATAGCCCACTCAATGGCCTTCAGAAGTTGTTGTAATATCCGTAAGCAACTCAGCATCAACCTATATCACAAGGGTCTCTAGGTCCCAAAGATTAGGTCAGTATTAAAGGGCTGCAAAGGTTTGTCAGAGACATTTTGAAAAACATGACTGAGAATGCCTACCATGTCCCCTGAACTTCAGCATGTTCTAAAAACCAGGTATGACAGTACTTCTAGTTTTAAACCCCCCACTGAATATCATCTATACACATCCAAAATTCAACACCTTCCATTTCACAGAAAACCATGGTAGTATTTAATCTTCAGTTCCTTGCTGAGTGGCAATACTCCGTGCATATAAATTGTCCATAGATGATTTTTTCTTTATCAGCACACATCTTTCTTTTTGTCCTCTGTCCAGCCAGCATCCAACTAAGCACTAGGAAGACCTGTAATGTGTAAACCCAGTAGTTCTCCATGCATGGGTGTTATAGTTTCAACAATCTGTTGGAATGCCTTCCTAAAAGCTTGGAGGCAACGGCTTAGTCTGTAAAGATGGTTAACAAAGGCCGAGATGAATATTCATATCCTGATGTTAATCACTTAGCTAGGGCCTTTTGTTCTGGTCTCTCCCCAGGCCAGGAGGGGGAGGGAGAACTGCTTGGGGATGGGGGGGAAGTGGCCGGGGCTTCTGCGCTTTTCTTGCACAGGTCAGGAGCTGCAGCGATCGGTGGAGTGAGCAAGGCAGAGGCACAGCGGTATCTGGCATCACTGGATAATTGAGACTCTGCCTTCTCATCCCTGACTCAACCGTTTCAATCCGTACATGACCATGGGCATTGTGGGAGCTGCCGTGGAGAGGAGAGAGAGCATGCCTGTTTACTGTACTTCAGAGATAGGTCTCCTTCTGCTGCTCTCCTCATCGACATCACTGTCGCCAACCTGGTGACCTGCCATCCCCGGAGAGAGAGAGGCCAGCCAGCCGGGGTGCGACATCACCTCCTGCTGTCCGTAAATATAACTGCATCCCCTGGGAAAGAGAGAGGGCAGCAGCTGGGGTGCGACATCACCACCTGCTGTCCTTAGATACAACTGCAGTCCTTTTCTTTTGGGGGTAGCCAAAAGACCTTTTAACTTTTTGCCTTGTCGTTTGGGGAGGGGGGAAGATTTTATTACAAGCTGTTGGTGTTTGGTCTTTTCTGGATATACATATAAATGTATTGAGGTTAAGAACAGTTATCTTTTTTCATATATATATATTTATTTTTTTTTCCTAATTAAAGTTCTGTTTTCTAAATTTAAAAGGAGAGGGATTATTTCTTGGTCAACATAGATGTCTTAGTTCTCCCCTTGAACTAAAACAATTGGCAAAATTCTTGAAGAAATACATACTACATTTCAACAAACAAAAAAGGGATATAGGCTTTTCTGTTATTCTAAACTTGTAATGCAGTTGTGGTAACTGCATGTGCAAAGAATGCACCAGGTACCTTCAGCAGCTCCAGCTTTTCCAATAGAAAGCCAAAGGTACTTCCTTTGGCTTCTTCCATACAGACCAAGAAAACCAATGTTGCCTGGAGAAAAGGTTATGCTACATCCTGTTTAAAATGCAAGAGCTGTTGCACTTCTGGCTGAATTACTCTTATCACACAGATTCTGCTGGAATCAAAACATCTGTGCCTATTCACAAAGTCAGTAAAGGAGGAAGTTTGAGCAAAGCATTTGGATGGTGTCTTAAGAGAGATTATTTTCCTGAGACAACACAAAGCATTTATCACAAAAATAGATTTGTCAGCGGTAGCATACAAACTGAGGACATAACAGATGACAGAGGTGGTTGTCCATGTTTTCACATTCAACTCGACATTCAGCTTATAGGAAAGGGGAACTGCCAGAAGAGAAAGAAAGGATTACACACATAAAGTTCCAGGGAAGAGGTGGGGAAAAAAGGAGGGAAAGAAATTAAGCCACCTGACCAATTACTTCATTTGGGGAAAAGGGACAAAGAAGGAAAAAAAGAGACTTTTAACTTTTTACATAAGATTCATATCCAGTACAGGTATGTTTATAAACATTTAATATCAAATTTGAAAGGAAAGCCACTCAGATTGTACACGCTATTTTCAACTGGATAACTAGTTCAAAAGTTTTGAGAAGACACAGACAGATAAATAACTTTTCATAATTTTTTAGGAAATTCACACAGAACAATACAAGAGGATTTTTTTGCTGACATTTACTGCTAAAAGTACAGTTTTATCTACCACCCCATGCTCTCTCAGCCAATTGCGGTGTACATGTGACACCTCTTAAAGAGCAAGCTTTGCAGACCAGCTTGAAAACAATGTTTTTCTGATTAGTAGCCTAAAAGATTGCAGATCAAGTCTCAAATGGCAGCTTCAGCTGATGTTTAGTTCCAATGAGAATCATCTCTTGCATGATTTATCATAGATAACTGTTTAAAAATTCATTCTAAAAAGTGATTTCCATCAAGGAAATTTAATGTCAGTTCTTTTTATTTGACTCTCTGTCCCATACTGAGTCCTTTCAGATCTAATAAGGTGAGAATAGATATCCATTATCATATCTTATTATACTTACCCAGATCAATTGTACATTTCTTATACAGAGCCTACTGTTCTTCCACATGCCCTTCATAAAAGACATTCCTTCAATAAGCTAATGAACCCACCATCCTTTCATGTTTAATCTCATCCCTGGATGCATTTACACTGTAATTTCTATGGTAAACTGTTAGATATGAAGGCTAGCAAGAATTATTCATGTCTAAAATGCATCTGGTTGTTTTTATCACCTCTTTTTTAGTAAAAAATAATCCTATATATAATCAGTCAGTGTAATTATGTTGATGACAGTAATAAGAAACATCTTTAGCTACTTTATTTAATTTTTTCATCCATTTTTTTACTTTTTCTATTTAGTCATTATGTATGCTTTATACATAATTATCTCCTGTTGTGCTACTATATTGCGTCACAAAGTGGAGGAATTATTCTGACTATAAAAGCATAATAATGGTAACTGGAAAAAAAATCATTTGAAATTACTTAACTCACCAAGCATAGTAGGATATATATCCACAAGAGATACTACATTCTGTATTTCCTGTTGTTCTTTTACACCTGGACCCATAACTAAAAGAGGAACATGGGAACTGCCTTTGTACATGCTCATTTTATAGAACTGACGATGTTCCATAGCAAGTTCTCCATGGTCCGCAGTGAATATAACAACTGTTTTTCTTAGAAGACCTGTATCTCCCAGAACTGAAATGATCTCACCTGCGACAACAAAAAGATACTTAAAAGCATACATTCAAAATACTTCTTCCAAGTTCTGTACCTGCAAAGCAGCATGCAAACTTCAAGGAATCCTCCTAGTCAGAGGGCTGGAAACTCCTCTCTTTTTGCGTATATATTTGTGCAATGAAGACACAACCTATACTCCTCTCTTTTGGCATGCACATTTGTGCAATAAAGACAGGGCCAAGAAAGTCGTAATTAAGCAAAGCACTTATGCATCTTAAATATTAAAACACTATAATGATTCTTGGTTAAACAAACTGGTCAAAATATGTTACAAAATTAAAGCCCCAGCTTTCAATCCCTCCATTTCCTAAAACTCTCAGTGTTCCATTGATCTCTTTTCATTCATAAAATGAGGAAGAGCAATTCTGTGTCTATTAATTCAACTTATCAATTTAACGTCTAAAATATTAGCTTATTTATTCATGAATTTCATATTAGTATGCAAGCAAATTTTTGTTCATTCATGGTCATTTTTCAAATTCAGAAATAAAATAAATTAAGACCAATTTGCATTTCCATTTTTGTGTATGTAGACTTTAGTGCAAACAAAAAGAATTCTAGTCCAATTAATTATTTCCTAAGTTTCAATAATATGCTGCTAAGGGACAGTCCAAATCTAACCTTATTGTTTAGTTTATGTGTAACAACTATTATCCAGCCTACACCTCTAAGAAAAACTGTTTATGTCCTAAAATGCATTTTCCCTTCCAGCTTTGCTTTGTCAGTCTGTTGCTTTCACAAAAATGGTTCTATTATTTCAAATAGCACTTAATCAAAGAGCCTTTAGTTCCTTCTGTACATGGGCCATGCAATGTTTAGCTGCTGGTTTTCAACAGAGCCTTTGACTGGTGGTTGTGATTACTTTTCAGATTGCACTGAATTCACCTTTCAAGAACCTTAAGAGCTATCCCATTATTTATCACATAGACTGATTAACCAACGTCCACAGGAGTTACTCCCAGGTCTGAATTGAGGTGTTTTGTTTTCTACTGTTTCCCCAAAGATCAGCCCTATCAGCATTTTTCTTATAATGTCAAAACTAGAAAATTCACTGTATAATGACATATTACCTACCCAGCATGGCATCTGTCTCTGCACACATAGCGTAATAAAATGCTCTAATATTTCTCACTTCTTCCTTTGTAAATTCTCCTGTGCAATTCTTGGTGTATGATGAGTAATAGTCTATTGGATGCATCTCTGAAAGAGAAGACCACTTGGGTATTTTAATAGCTTCATAAGTTACCTAAAAATAAGAGGAAATTGACCTTACTTTAGCAACTGAACTAAACACATTTTTTTTAACACAGATTTAATTAAAAACTTTTTGGCATAAATGTTCTTAGTTTATGGTTCAGGAAACACCAGTTGCTTATCTGCTACATGGTGCTGCTACCTTGTCTGTACTTCCCTGTGGCTTCCAGACGTATTAAGTAATTTAAAACACTCACTATAAAATCACCTAGAAACTAAGGCTAGGAGCCAGAAATGTCTGCTTTATCAGCTGTTGTATTTTTTTGAGAGATAGCACAGAGCAGTCTTCTAGAACTGTACTCCAGAGCAAGTACAGAAGTATTGGCATAGTGTCTTCTACAGACAACTATAAACGTCATGTACCAAAGAGACTGGGTGTTATGTGAGAAAATATGGAAATTCATGCAGTCTGGGAAAATCCTCAGGACAGTGAGGACAAGTCTTGACAAAAAGAACTGACCACATTAATCATATTTTCTAATACTTTTCTACTTGTTTTTGCATCTGTCAATCCATTTAGTTATAAAGAAATGTTAAGATTGGTGTGAGACTAAAAAGCCAATCAATTTCAAGTAGTGATGGATTTGTATATTCAAACTGGCACACTTGCAGATACTGTGTGCTGCAGTACTAGATTTAGAGCCTTGAAGTTTGGCATACATTTAGCCTAGAAATTTTTCTTAAGTGTATATGTTGTTTCTTTAGACAATAAAACCACTTCTGCTCCCTAATCTCATGTTTATTAATTAAAAAAAAAACTTACCAACTTTGCTACCACAACACATTCAATAGGAATAGGTACTGTGAAAAATGACAAGGAGTTGGGCTGAATCCCAAAACACGTCTGCACTGGTACATATTCCTATTAAACCCCTAGTGATCCCTCTTCCTTTTTAAACATTTAGCCACACCGCAGTTCTGAAGTAATTTTAAACTATGGACTGAAAAAGCAATGAAAAAGCTGAAGAAAGGTTATTCTCCCAGTGAAATGCCACCTACAATGGGCCCCTTTTGATTATGATAATTTCATTTTTGCCTACTTGTTTAGGTAGAATTTTTAATCAGTAACTTTAAAAAGACCCAACATTTTGAATAGGTACTTTTTTGAATAGGTACAGTAAAAAAATTAGATCAACTGAGATCAGGTTTCATGCAGACGGCTCTATTTCAAATCATTGTTTTTTCCAGTCACTTTCATTCCATTCCTTGCTTCAGTAAGAAGTCCAAACACAGCCCCAGCCTGACTGGCTCTTCAGTTAACAGACAGTTCACTGAACCCGCACAGTTTTAATTGCAGAAGAAAGCAATTCCCTCCATTTGTTTTCTGGGAGAAATACTTTTGGATAACAGAGTGTTGTAAAGAAAGTCATTTCTATTGGCACTAGTAGAGCTAACAGTGGCATCCCATCCTCTGAAATCACAACAATTTTTTCACAACAAACAATTCTTCACCTAATTTTGTACAGTACTACAAATGTCAACTAGGACAAGCACTGAAAGTAAAGCTGTAATCTGCAATGGGAACTTGAAAGAAATTCTGGACTCAAAGTGCTCTTCAGAAAGTTGTCCTGGTTTCTGCCAGGACAGGGTTAATTTTTGCAGGAGGGAGTGTGGCTAGAACATGGAAGTTATTTTATACCACCTCATGTCATTTTTTGGGAAGGTGTCCCTTCTGGGTCAGGGTGGCATGGCAGCAGTATTACTGCTGAACTCTGGTATTGTCAGGCTCCATATGGTACAGTGGTGAGCATTTGTAGGTGAGTTGCTCACCTCTCTTGTACACTCTCTTATTAATATTGTTGCGGTTACTATTAGTTTCCTTATTGCATTGCTATTTCCCATAAATTGTTCTTATTTCAACCCCTGATCTTTATCTTTTGTGCCTGCAATTCTCCTCTCCAGCCCAACACCAGGGACAGGAAAAGAGATGGGAGAGTCAGCAAGGGGCGTGTGGTCTGCAGTGGTTTTGGTGGGAACACTAAACTGAAGAATACCATTCCTAACCCATGACAAAAGTACACAGCTGTTGTGTAATCCCATCAACAATACATTGTTAAGTTTCTTCAAGGAAGATACAGTTTGCACAGCTGGAGACGAGTTCATTATGCTGATACTGTGACACAATATTTACTGACACATTAGCAAAAGAATTCTGTTTACTTTGTGTCATTGTATACATGGTATACTGAGACATAGTTACTGTTTCTATAGATGATGTAGTTTTCATTCCTAGAAAGCTCTGCTCTTGAGCAGGCTGAGAAGGTGAAAGCTCAACAGATTTCTGGAAACCTGTCCTCTAAGAGCTGTGTAGGTTTTGCACGTTCTGAAATACCTAAGGAAATAAAATTAACACAAACAAGCACATTTCATCCAAGAACTTGAGCTGCATTGCAAGCAAAGCCTGACATCACCCAGTTTACTTCAAGTAGCAATTCAGGAGCTGAATTGCCTACAAACACATTTCTCCATGAAATGTGCGAAAACCAAAACATCTGATGTGACATAGCAGCAGAAAGCTGGCTGCTCAAGCAAAAGGTCACTTTTCTGGAGGCCAAACACAGTAGAGCATCACTGAAAAGAAAATTTTTGTCACACTTGAAAAAATAGATGTGAGTTGTTCATAGGCAGCATGACTGAGAGCAAAGGCAAGTACACTTCCTAATGAAAGCACAGACATTTCAATAGCATATAGGACTTAACCTAGTTTTTACAGAAAAACTGTTAGTTTCAACAGTACACAGCCTTTCCTGTTCTCTACTAATGATGCAAAATGGTTAATCTATTTCTGTCTTCAAATCCATCTCAGACAAAAAGCTTACCCAAGACAACCTTTAACATAATCTTCCTTGTATGCACTATGCAAATATGATGCTTTTCAAAAACCAGTATTTTATTTTTCACTACTTTTGTAAGACCATCAAAACATCTGGAGTTTTACCTTTCTTTTTTGTAAGGGTTACCTCATTCATCCCTGTAATATGGTAATGAAAATATTCCTGTTTACAGGTGACACAGAGAAGTATAACTACGATTTGTCTCAGGCTTCTTCTGGTATCTGTAGATAAAATGGACACTGACCAACTCCCATGACCTTAAATATTGTCAATTCAACTATTGGTAAAAAAGAGTTTCAGTAAAACCTGAAAATTTGGAGAAAAATCATGCATTACTTTGGAATGTTAAGAGAAATGATGTACTCAAAACAAAGAATATAGTCAAAGGGAGGAAAGTCTATAAGGAACTATTGGATGAGTAAGTAAGCTATTTCTTTCTCTTTGAAATCACAGTATATGTCTTTTAAGATAACGCTTGCAAAGAGATAATACATGTGTACCAAATATTTAGGAAGAATTCATCCCAAAAAGGACAGGCAACGGGCAAGAAGTCAAGTGTTCTGTGCAGTAAAGGATGGAATTCCGAGAAGGCTGGGAATCAAGATTTCTCAGCAGTGAATGAGAAGTCATGAGATGTGAAAGCCCTTGGAAGTAATACCACAGAGCTTATGTTTGATTCCACAGTCAGGAGAGCTCAGATGAGGCATAGAAATTAGGGCTGCTCAGACTAAAATCTACATTAAAGAATTTCCAGTATGCTGGGTGGGCAATTACAAGCATAGTGAAAAAAGTGTGAAAAATATGCTGTCTTTAGGTATGTGCGAGGAAACATACTTAGTATTCGTGAGTAGAAAAAAGAAGGAAGCCTTTTCTACCCGTCTGGGTGCTAAACCAAATGCATCTGTAATGAAACCACTTGATACCTACTGATTCCTTTATTCTTTTAGTTGTAGATACACACCTGACAAGTTTATGGAGTTGTTATACATTATAAGAGCTGAGTAAATCAATATGTGATGCTCAATAAGTCAGTCATTTAATCTGCAATTATAGAAATTATCCCATCTGTTGAGGAGACCTAGCATTCTTATGATTTACAATAGCAAGGATAACAAGGTTTTAATGACCTTCCTTTCCTTTTAGCTTTTCATGTCAACAGAAGAACATTCACCTTACACACCAGCTCTGTTCCATTAGCAGCTGCTTGCCCCACAGTCCTGCTGACATATCCCCCTCCACCCTAAGTTGTGGTGACAAGCTGTACATAACACACCAGACCGGAAGCACCACCTGTGCAGAAGTTTCTGACTACAGTAATGCATCTGACTCAAGCGTGGAACATATTTCTGGGAAGAAAGCCGAGTTCGGTTTGGAACACTAAAGGTTATCGAGCGTCTCTGCGACACGGTAGGCCTGCCCTTCTAGTCCCAAACGAGACTTCAGCCCCGTGGAGGTACGTGCTGGAGAGTAAAGGCCAGCCTTGCTTGCGCAGGATCTAGCCTGGGAAAAGCACCGGTAGGGTCTCGTTGCCACATCCTTGGCGGTAACACTCAGACCACCGCCGAAGGTTTTTCCGCCCTCTCTCACCCGTGCGGCGGCCTGGCCCCGCGCCGCCGGGCTGCCCCTCCTCCCCGGCCACTCACCAAGGAGTCGCAGACCACCAGCACCACACTGGACCGAGGCTGACCCCCAAGGGCG
>VWZF01001190.1:35889-65937 GCA_013396755.1 Sclerurus mexicanus
CATATTAGATGACAAAAATGTAGTTTTCTTGATGAATGCTTATGGCAAGTTCATCAAGAAGTTTCAGTGAAAAACTCTTACCATCACATTTTTTGCTGTCTAAAAGTTCTATAGGCCTTTTCTCATTTCTAAGGAAAACCTTATAAAGCAGTCTACAGGTTCCTGATGTTTGAGCAACAACAAAGTGAAGGACTTTCTTCTTTTTGTAACAAAAGTGCACTGTAAGCCAGCGTTGTGTATTTTCTCACTTTACCCTTTTTTTTTCAATATATGTATCATTATACGCAGAATTAAGCCTAATTGAAACCTACATACTTCTTTGGTTTTGCCTTGTTGTATGGAAGCCCATATGTCTAAAACTGTCTAAGACTCAAAAATTAACTGCAAGTCTTGTTATCTGATTGATGATATGTTTCTGGTGGCATTATACAGTAATAGAGCATCTACCAGCTCCAGTGTCTTAGCAACCCTAAGGAATTTTGTTAATTGTCTTTTTAAACTCTCACTAGGTTTGCAGAAGACTAACAAGTGTCCAGCAGCATGGCATTATTTAGCAGAGGCACAGATGAAAATTCACAAACACAGAAATGCTGTCTTGTCCTGCAATCAAGGTAACTGCTTGCTAATTGAAAGAGCAACTGCAGAGGTACACTGCTTTATGTAGTCCAGCCAATGTGGCCTTTGTGTTGTAGGTCTGAGTTAGCAGCAGACATAGTCCCTTGCTTTTTTGCAGTCTTATTGGCTTGTGCTGCTTCTCTAGGTTTATGACAGTTGAAAAGCATGTTATGCCGCTTAGTCTCAGGAACAGAGAAAATGCTTGGCTAATTGGAACCAGAAAGCTGGTTCACATCTAGAAGGTTTACATGTTCTGATGTACTGCTTCAGCTGGTGTTTGACGAGTGCTACCAAACAATAGATAATTTCCTGAAACTACAAGGGTAGATGTCACAAATATTTAGTCTGGTAGACTTTGTATTTCAACTTGAAAGATAAATTTTCAGTCAAATTAGTGTAAAATGCAGAAATTATGCATAGGACAGCTGCCTCTGAAGAAGCCTCACCAATTGGAAAACTTCATCCATGCTAGCTGGGAATGGGGGCAGTTATTAGGATCTAGTGATGCATATCTAATCTGAACAGAGCTATTACCTGATGACTATAAATGAAGGAGCAGCCAAAGTAGACGTTTCTTGTGACAGGGACAAATGCAATGAAAAATTTCCCAAGAAGGACTTGAAGAGATAGAAGTGTGCTGACCTGGCTGAACAGTCATGGAAAATTATTGACAGCAAGGGAAGGTATTTGCAAGAAAGATTCAAATAAAAGATTGCAAAAAAGATTCAAAAGACCTATGTACTTGTGTGGGGCAAATACGAAAACTGACCAAAATAGGTAAAAAGAAATTTATTGGAGAAAGAATGAAAATTAGTTAATTCTTTTCCCATCTTTCTCTACTTAATAATTGGCCAAGGATTATAAAGATGAAAATGGTGAAGTACTAAAGGATTTAAATAATTACTTTCTTAAATTGTCTTAGCACTGAAATGCTTGGAAGTATATAGCATAGCTCTAACTTAAAAGGGTTGTAGGAAATTTCAGGGAAACCACTGACAAGTCTGATATGTTTCATGGTTGATTTAGTTAAAACTGGAACAACAGAGAATTAATGTAGAAAAAGTATTTTGGCGATAGACAGCATGGATTTTTTAATGTTTTGGTTTTTTTAGAACCCTTTGAAAGAGCTTATGAACACAAAGATAAGGGAGATTTCCAGGTGGTAACTAATGAGATCTCTTACAGGACTGTTAAAGAAACTAAGTCACCCTGGGTTAAGTCACATTTCCTCTTCTGTGCTTTATAGGCAAGTCAAATATTAGCAATTTTGGGGAAGGAAACGGTTACTGAAACAGAGCATCAACATTCTTTAAGAACTTCAGCAGCATAATGAGATCTGTGTGCAGTTTTGGTACCCATCGACCCCATCTCAGAAAGAAAATAATAGTAGAAGCTAATTGACTAGGAAATAAGAATGTTCAAATATATGAAAAATGCAGCATATGAGAACAAGTAAATAGTCTATCAAGTCCTTTCCAGCCTGGAGAAGAGAAATTTGTGACATCTGTGAAGGTGCAGATGATATGGAATATAAATAAAGTTCAAGTGTTTTGTTTTCTTGTGTGAGGTCTGATTAGTACTAAATGCAACTAAAATGGCAGACTCAGAACAAAGAAAGTAAGTTTTATTTCTCAATCCAAGGGGTAAGTTAATAGATTGTTCTTTGCTAAAAGATGCTGGTCATGCAGAAATTTTCCTTGAGTCCAAAGAAGCTATGGAATGTTGGAGAGAATTCTGGGGAAGCATTGCTTTTTGCTTGGCCTTAGTGTCTGTATCAAGTCAGACAAAAGTTCTTCATACATGGAAATAAATACAATTAATTGAATTATGCAGGAACTTCTTGCCTTTGGAGAATCCTGAAGCTCAACAAAAATACCTTCATTCTCTGAAGTGAGATTATACTGTGCATTGGAAAATTAATCAGTACTGTGTAGAAAGGTACAAAGTAACCTTTGTACAAGCACAGAGATAAATCCTTGATTTCAGTAATACTATTTTCTTTAAATACTGAAATGTAAGATAACATGTTTGTTGAAAAGTCATGGTTTCTTTGGAACTCAAATGGGAAAAAAGGTGGCATTCCATTCATAAGGCCAGCAACTAGAAAGCAATCAGTGTCCATGTGTCTGAGAGGACCTCCTTAAAATCAGATTAGTTTTTAAACTTGAATGAATCAAAATTTTACAGGACAATTTCTTAAATATGGGGGAGAGGAGTTCAAATGGTGCTATATTAGACTGAAAAATTGTAATTAGCAAGATTTTGAAAATGCTTGGAACAGTGCTGCTCTTTGTGGTTGTTTGTTTTTTTTTCTAGTTTTCCTTGATGAAAAGGTTTTCCTTGTTAACAGCTCTTGAGGGTCTTCGAATTTCTGAGGATCCTAGTCTTCGATGGAAGAATCTTGCCCTTCAGTTGAAAGCAGAGACTTTGATTAAAATAGGTGATGCTGATGCTGCAGAAGAAGCCATTAAAGCACTTGAGCAGGTATTTTCATGAACTAAAATGTTGGAGTTTTTTTAAATTTAAAAAAGTACTCTCATCTTTCTGTATTCAGACTGTATTTCTGCGCTTGCCTCCTTTCTTCATTCTGTGTGGTTTAGACCATTCCTACCAGCTGTAGTGTAGTCCAAGCATTTTTTCCATCTCTGCTTTTTCAGGTTTTGCTGCAGCTCTTTTTCATTCGCAATTCTAATTTTAAAAGTTGTCACTTCTGATGTTGTCTGGTCTTTCTCACTGCTGCTGGGCTCATGCAAGTTCTGTGGGTATTGTTTACCTAAATTTGAATTATTGTTATAATCCTGCTTCCTATGTCTTTCGTTTACTTGTCATTAGTCATGAAGAACATGTTACTTTAAGATAGCATAGCTAACCTTTAGCAGAAGTTGCTTCCCCTTTTTTCTGTCTCACAGTTTCATTGTTTTTTTGTTGTTCTTCATGATTCTGTACTTTTGTCCTTGCTTTCTACAATCCTATACTTGTTCTTTGTCAGCATTATTCTGTCTAAGTCTTCTCAGGAGTAAGAGAGAAAACATATAAATGTTTTCTCTTTATCTTCATGATATCTGCCTGCTTTTGACACCTTTGATTTCTGAGTGTGGGGAGAGAATAAACTGATTGTGTTTATTACTTGGTTTTCTAGATTGTAGGTGCAAGCAGTGACCCAGTGATTTCAGCTATCAGGGGTCAGGCTTATCTAAACAAAGGTTTAATGGTTGAGGCTTCTAAGGTTAGTGCTGTATTGTTATTTCTGTAAGCTAAGTGCAATTCTTGGTTTCCTGGAAAAATAACTAGGCAGAAATTACATCCTTTCTCAGATTTCACAAGAGCTTCTGTTGTCCCACCCTGATCTGGCTGAGTCCCATGCTCTAGAGGGTTACATCCATTATTCCCAGAAGAACTATAAACAGGCCGAAAGAAGGTAGACTTTTTTTCCTATCCTCTAACAGGGAAACATTATGGGGGAGTAGAATATAGAGATTTGCAGCTTTTGAGAATTCATCTGCTCTGATCTGACCTGTGTTCCTTTCATTTAGTTTTCTAAATGCTATTGAAAGAAAGGCAGAAACTGCAGAGTATCATCAGTACCTGGGTCTCACATACTGGTTCATGAGTGATGAGACAAAAAAAGACAAAGGAAAAGCACTCACTCAGTTCTTGAAGGTAAAGGCTGCTTTAACTGTTCATGTAAGATTCATGTTTTCCTATATCAGAAAGCAAATATGGAAAATACGCTGAGTGGAGTGACAGACTTGAATATTCTGCTTGTTACGACATGTAAGCCTCCGGACAGTTCAGCTGTGCAAAAAGGCATTGTAGGGACCTGAGCAGTTACCTGAAATTTCTGTGCTTTTTTTTTTCCCTCCTTTCACCTAATTCTTGAAGCCTCTGAATTAGCCAAACATAAGGGTGATTTCCTCAATCTTCTTTTCTTGAGGGTTGGTATGTCAAGGCCTCCTGGTGACCAGCACAGATCTTTGAAGACATTGAAAAATGGGGAGGGCAGTATTCAAATTGAGAGGAAAGTGAGGAACTAAAAAAGTTGAGAGTGGTGTTAGAGATTCAGTGTCTGTCCAAGGATTTCAGTCTGTAAAACCCTACAATTCATATGCTTTTCCTGATTTTTTTAGGGATTGTGACTTTTACTCTGAACATAGGTCATAGTGTGAATCCAAAAGATCTAGTCTGGTATTGGTATCTGTATTGATAATACAGGGGTATACAAAATAAGACTTTAGGCATTGTAAACTCACCATATAACTTCATGATAGGTTCTGGCAACTCAAATCATTGCATACTGTTTGCACCTTAATTACAAGACTGTACTGGTGAATGTAGTTGAAGTGGACAAATCTTTTGGTTCTAAAACATTTTATGTGTTCATTATTATTATTGGCAAAGCTGTTTCCTGCTGCTTGGAGGCTGTGGGTTTCTAAGTATAAACAAATCTGCCAAGTGCATCTCAAAGGAACTTAAATTTTAGAAAAGGCTGGAGTTAATTGTGATGTAATAGGGTAAGAATATGAGCATAATGGTTGAAACAGTACAATATGAAAATTATGGGATGTCAACTAGCTCAACTAGTTTGTTAGTACTTCATGTGCAAAATGCTTTGTGTCATGAGGTGTGTAGCAGATTTTGCAGGTACTTAAAACTCAGGTAATCTGTGCAATTTTAAAATAAAGTTTGACAACTCAGATGTGTCACAGAAGGGGTTTAAAAAAGCCAGTAAACAGAGATTAAACAAGTAGTTATCACTGTACCTGTTTATCAGTATAGTCTTTCAAATTGCTGTCTTATGTTGTTTATGTTTCCTTATAGGCTGCAAAATTGGACAGCTACTTGGGAAATGCCTTTTTTTATTTAGGTAACTACTACAGAGACATTGCTGGAGATAAAAGTAGAGCTCGTGGTTGCTATAAAAAGGCTTTTGAACTGGATGAAATGGATGAAGAGTCTGGAACAGCAGCTGTAGACTTAAGTGTGGAACTTGGAGACATGGTATTGTACATTCAGAATTTCACATTACTGCTGTTTTGTTTTTCTGTTAATCATTCTCTTTGAGGAATCACTTCAGGTTTCCTTTGTATTTAAGAATAAGATCTGAAAATAGATATTCTGTCATTGCTTAGTAGCTTTCACAGTTGGACCTGCTTCAATTTTCTTCTCCAGTTCCAAACTAAATTTATGTGGGGAGGAGGGTAGGAGGACCAAGCATAACGTTGGAGTCATCACATGTGTGATTTAGATGAAGGATTTATTCAGCAGGAAACATGAAAAGAAAACTAGGGGATTTTGTGTATTTAAATTGTGTCATCCTCCACCTTGCTGCTTTCATGAAGAACATACAAAGTCATCAGAACATTTGAAAAACACTTCTTGTTTACTAATCTGACGTTTCTGGTGCTTTTTTAGGATACTGCTCTGTCAATCCTGAATGAGGTAACTGAAAAAGCGAGCCCTGGTACAGCAAAATGGGCCTGGCTTCATCGTGGACTTTACTACCTGAGAAGTGGTCAGCCATCACAAGCAGTGGCTGAGTAAGAGAACTGGTGGTTGGTTTAAGACCTTTTCTATAAATCCCAATGAAATGGCCTTTGATCACAACAAGTTTTGAAATAAATTAACTGATTATAGAATTGCTAGTATTAAACAACGGGAAATGGGTCTGAGCAAGCTGTGTCTCTCTTCTGTTCCAGAATTCTTAAAATGTAGTCTTGTTAGCATACCAGTGTTCTGTACTAACAAGCCTGGTGGCAGGCATAGACAAGCCTTGTATAGCACTGAATAATGAGCCAGAGTTAGGTACAATGCCTAAACTTGTATAAAGTGCTCTGAAGATGAAAGCGTTATTATGCTGTGTTTAAAAGTTGTGTATAATTGTGCATTAGTGTCCTGAGAGTATATAATACAAAGTTCTGTGTTCTGAGTGTTCTGAGAGTATGTAATGCAAGGAAATACTTTATGTTAAATTTTTATCACATTTTATTTAAGTAATTTTATAACCTGATACCTTCAGTTTGCAGGCAGCTCTCCGGGCTGATCCAAAGGATTCCAATTGCTGGGAGAGTCTAGGGGAGGCTTACTTAAACAGAGGTAGCTACTCAACAGCTCTGAAGTCCTTCAGGAGAGCAAGTGAGCTGAACCCAGGGCTCATGTACAGCATTTATAGAGCTGCAGCACTTGAGCAGATTCTAGGGAAATACGAAAATGCTATAGCTACCTATCAACACATTTTAAAGAAGACAGAAAACTATGTGCCTGCACTGAAAGGTAATATATCTGAATTTGAAAGTGTTCACTTTTTCTCCCTCTGCATACTGTAGTGCTTTGGTCTTTTGGAATGGTTGTTAGTGCATTGAGGGTTTCCTGCATGGAAGGATAGGGTTATATTTTGGGAATGTAGAACCATGTGATCCCCTGCATGAAAGCTAGTTTGTAGTAGCCCTCAAATATCTGAAGAACTCTTAAGTCCTGATGAATGGCAGTGATTATTTCTCTTTCAAGTAACTATGAAAGGTAATTAATCCTTAGCCTACCAGGCCAAATGAGGAGATGAATTGAAGATAGAGGAAACCAGCTAACAGTGCTGCAGTTTCACCTAAAACAGTGGCTCAACAGGCAATGGAATCAGACTGCCATTTCAAAGAGGCTTACACTAATGTTTGGCTTCTGACTTCACTGACTTCCTCCCTTCTTGTGTTAGCCTAGTGATCCAGAACACTGAGCTTCTTCAAGTAATGAAAAATAGCAGTAAATCCCAAGAGATCTTGCAAGCGTTAGAGGTAGCAAGATGTAAAGATTTTCAATACATATAGTTAGAAGCAGAGGGAAATGGGGCAACTGGAACTTCTTCCTGGTGATGGAACTGTGATTCTGAGAGTATATAATATGGGGGTTACATAAAATTTTAATAACAAGTGATTGTTCTGTTCACATTCTCGCTGCCACTTAGTCTTCAGTGATTGTCACCCCATATACCTCTCTGAAACAGATGATGTTTGCTCCTTGATACAAGTATTTCATTGTGTGTAATGCCTTTTGATTTTTGGGTGAATCTAAACTGATTCTTGTAAGACTTATCAGAAGTGTTGAGTTATTATTGGAACAGTAAGTTTTTCATCTGAAAGAGTTAAACTGGTTGATACCTCTACCTTCTCCTATATGACTTCATCAATTGGCATTTGCCAGTCTAAAGTGACATGGCAACAGCTCCATGATGGAGTTGGAGAGTATGGTAGATCAACAATTTTACTAGTCATTAGGCAAGAAGGCAACAGCTGACTGCAGCAGCAGTTTGCAAAGGTCTTGTATAGAAGTGTGCAGGTGTGTATGGCTTTTTTAGTGTCTGTAGGTAACAGTTGACAGTGTTACTTGGAATAAAATGCTTTCAGAATGCATAAGTACACAGTATCATGATTTCCCCCCACAGTTGCTGTTACACCTACACTTTTCTTACATCTCCCAAATCTTTCTTCATAATCTCTCTCATCCTAGTCGCTGGTTTCTAGATCCTACTTTGAGTCAAAACAGTCTTTTCTTTCTTAGAGGTTCTTTATGATGTTTAGTCTGGTGTGCTAACTTCTGTGGACCTTCTTAAAACTCTCTTAAAGTTTTTTTGCTTTCCCATCAGTGTTTCCTTGCTACTGCTCTGGTGGATTTATACAGTTTCTGAGTTGAGTTGTTGGAAGCATTGTCTCCTGGTGGATGAGAGAATAACTATCCTTGAATGCATCTTTTGAATGTGTTTTGTTTTTGTGTTAATAAACAATATGTTTATTCTGCCTCTGCTCTAGCATATCTTCTAATGTATATCTTCGGGGAATAAAATAGAGTTTGGTTTTAGATTATAGAGTGTCTTGACATCTGACAGGCTTACGATCTTGGGACTTCGGTATGGTCAAGACATAGCTTTTGGCACCAAGATTAAGATGCTTGCAAAACATAAGTTTGGTATAGGTACAGGTTACGATAGCATGAGAACTTCAGAACTGTTAAAATAATACTGAGAATTAATGGTACTTGTATCCAGTGACTTACTGCCAGATAGAATCACTGCTGGTGCCAGCAGGATATAAACCAAGCAGTTACTAATTCCAAAATGCTAGAAATTGTGGCATTAAATTCCTTTCTAGCAATGGAATTTATTTCCATTTGTGGTGGGTTGACCTTGTGTTCCAGACAGCAGAGAGCCTAGAAGCATATTTTATCTCTTGGTCTACAAGTGTGGAGAGGAGAAAAGTTCGAATATAGTGGGAGTGAGATTAAGACACAAGCGAGGCCAATGTTGGTAACCAAAAGTGTAATTCACTATAACTGTGTATATCTCCTATTAAAGAGGAGAGAAAAGAGGAAATGGGAAAGCAGGAAAAAGCAAGGGGTAGTCAACAACATAGATTCAGTGGCATCCCATAGATCTGTTCCTCATCTGTCTTTTGATGGAAGAGATCTCCATCTGGGTGTGTTGGATACTTGCTTATATACAGGCTGGGTGGTGCACTTTATGATAGACTATAGCAATGGCATGTTCACCATGTAGTCTGTAGCAATGAAATGTTTACTGCATGTAGGCATTCATGTGATTTACTTAGAGTCTATAGGTTAAAGCATTGGTATCCACATGACGTTTGCATGATATACCTTGTCTGCCCACAGAGTCTGTAGGTTGTGGTGAACTGAACATCCTTTTTTTGCAACCATTGTGTAACTGCAAGTCTTTCCAATGGAGCTTAGGCAATGGCAAAACAAATTGGATTTTAGCAGTTCTCTATTTTTTTGACTGTTCTCTACACCTTGTTCAGAACACCAGCTGCCCTTCTCAGCAGATGTGAGCAAGGAAGAAAATAAGATGGAAAAAACTCTTGGGTCAAGATAAATGCAGTTTGATAAAGCAATAGCAAAGGCCATATGTGGAAGCACAGGAAAACAAAATTTATTCTCTACTTCCCATCAGCAGGCACTTCTCATGAAGTAGGACTTCAGTTTGCCTAGTGTTGCTTTAGAAAACAAACGTAATAACAAATACCCCCTCACCTCTTCCACCTTTCTCTTAGCTTTTATGGCTGAACAGATGCGATACGGGATGGAGTATCCCTTTTGTCATTGTGGGTCAGATGTCCTGGCTGTGTCTTCTCTCAAGATTTTGACCACCCCCAGCCTACTGCTGAAGTAGGGAATGTTGGAGAGACTGCCTTTTTGATGCTGTTCCAAACACTGCTCAGCAGCAGCCTAAACACTGGTGTGTTATCACCAACTTTCCATCTACTAATACATGAGAGATTTGCTGTGGGGAAAATTAACTTCATCTCTGCCAGACCCATTTCACTATACGAAGTAAATTCTTACATAAATAGGATTAAATAATGTTGACTTTGAGTCTTCTTAAGAAAAGACGACTTCTTTTGCCTACTGTGACATTCTTCTTTATTTTGTGTTTCAGGAATGAGTTTTGACATGTGTAAACTGCAAGTTGGTGTGTTTGTCAAAGACTTATCAATACAGAGCAGATTGTTCATGAGAGGTTTACTTACTGTTTGAGGACAAACCCAAATCTTAAATGCTATGCTTTTTAATAATTAATTATGTTTATTTTAATATGTATATTATTCTGCAGTTCACACTTAACAAGATAGATTAAAAGTAAAGTCTCTGTTATCAGCATTGTGAGTCTCTGGATTTTGTGATAAGTTTATAATCTGTGCAGCATATAAATCTTTTTATAAAGCAGAGCACTGAGCAGGCTTCCACCCTCCCTCCCCACCTTACTTTTTAAGCATATCATAAAAGCATCTCTTTTCAAAGAGGGTATTTTGTCTTATTTTCAGGACTTGGTGAGTGCTATTTCATGTTGGCAAGATCAGCCCTTGATAACTATTTGGATAAAAAGGCTGTGGATTACATAGAACAGGCTCTTGAATATTTTACAAGGTTAGTACTAAATATTCACTTATTTAATTTCATCTAGGATTGTTTGTTGACAGGCAGTAGAATAAGAGCTAAATGTTTGAGGATTTTCAGTTAAACTGCATCGAGTAGACCAGGGCTTCTAATCTAGAGCTAAGAATGTGCTTATTGAAAATGGTTTGAATAATAAATTCTAAACATAGGCTTTTCAAATGAATGGTAACTACAAAGTTTTGGGGTTTTTCTGTTTAAAGATACAAAATCATTTGATTATAACTGTGTGAAATGACACAGTTCTCTTCAGCTGTCCTCCTGATACATGGGTCTGGAAGGAGGGGATTCCTACCAAAAATAGTGTATAAGAGGAAAATATTCCTTCCTTCCCTCAGTCTTTTTGTTTTGCATTTCATACAAAATGTTTTACTGTCCTAAGTAAGTCGTGGAATAACTGCTGTTAGAAAAGAAGGTCCATCAGGTTTCTGTAGATGAGTCATGTCTTGTAATATGACATGATAGTTCTCTAAAAGGCAAGAGTGTGTGTAGTCAGCGGACATATTGAGAAATAGCAGCTAATTTTTAGAATTTTTGTCCCAATGGTGTTGGAATATATTGACATTTTATTGTTTCTTTTTTTTCCCTTATGTTTTGGTTCTGACCATTTCGACCTATAGCTTGAATAGGAAGAAAGTGAATTAAAAAAAACCAAACCAGCTCATTGATGAATTGCATTTGAGTTTGTGCCAGTCTTCAAAGTGGTGAACTTTTCTTCAGAACAGTACCTGAATGGGTGTTACGTGGGTTTTCTGTATAATTAATTACAGGGCAATAAAGCACCGTCCTGATATATCTTGCCTCTGGAAACTGTTTGGAGATACCTGTACTAGTGTGCATGTTATTTCACCAAGCAAAGTGCATGTTCAAGTACTAGGATCCCTTCTTTGGGGAAAAATGGGCAAAAATGCAGACAAACAGATGCTGAAGAAAAATGAGCTGCTCATACTGGGAGGAAGGTAATACTTTTTATTATCAAGAGCTTCTATGCACCTTGACACTCAAATAGAGTCTCAGATATTCTATGCTATTTAATTTCTAGAAAATGAAAGACATGTTGATCGGTTGACATCTGCATAGTGGGTAAATAGATTCAAGTGTTTCTTTCAAGTTACACTACTCATTTCAGGATATGTTTCCTATATTGCCTCAGTGGCTATCAGCACTTGCTCTTCTCCTCATTTCTGTCTCCAAAGCATGAATACATCTTTCTTACTATCCCACAAATCATATCTCTCTAAATGGAATGATTGCAGTATTTGCTAACTGATTCTGCCAGGAAGTCCAAGATAATACTTCTAGCTTTCTGTCTGTACTTGTTTCCTGTAAAAAAGTGATAAATTCAGAGGTTTGGAGTACATTGAAAGAGGGAATGCTTGTTTCGAAGTTCATGATCTAGGAAATATTTGCAGTACTTCTGCAGCCTCTTCTGTGATTTCCTCTGAGCTTTTTGCAACTGGAAGTGTAAGGCAAGGGAACGCAGCTGCATAGTGAATCTCAAACAGTATCTCTAAAGTCAGATACTTTCTGGGGGAAGTCTGATGAGCTATAAAAATGACTGATATTTAAGTAAAAGTATGTATAATGTAGCTGACAGAGCTTTTATTTAATGCACACCTACATAACCACACCTGTGGCTTCACAAAGTGATGGGTACTACAGACTGCCTTTAGACCAGAATAGATTCTGTGACATTAAGTGTCTGAATGAAAATGTGTTAGTTGGTTTTTACTTTCCATTCTTGTCTGGTGTTGTTTTGCTTGTTTAGATTTTTAAGCACTCTTCTGAATGTGCTTTCTGCTCTTTATGTAGAGACTTGGAATAATTGATTCTGTGATTCATGTTCCTGTAGGTGTTATGGCAGAGCTTTAAAATTGATGCCTTTGCCTAGCATATGGTGTGATCTTGGAATAAATTATTATCGACAAGCAGAGCACCTCACAGCAGTGGGCACTGACATGAATGAGATCAGTGAACTACAAGAGAAGTCTTTGCAGGTATTACTTGTTTTCCTTGGTGCATCCTTTAAACTGATGTTCATGCTGCTCTGCGTACTCTCTCTGTCCACAATAAAACATATATCTCTGAATAAGTAAGTGTGTAAAATCTTAATTTTTGCTCTCCTAATAATTAAAATTCACATTTGATTTCTTCCAGTGTCTCAAAAAAGCTGTAAGACTTGACAGCAATAATTATCGTTATTGGAATGCACTTGGTGTAGTTGCTTCTTGTAGTGGTAAGTCTTCCGCAACAGACCCAGCTTTGTACTGTCCTAAATTGGAAGGCAACTTGACTAATGGTATTTTGAAATTCAGTTAGATCTAGCTCTCCTTTTTTCTTTCTCCCCACAGCTATTGGGAATTATGCTCTTGCTCAACATTCATTCATCAAATCTGTTCAAGCTGAGAAAATTGTAAGTGCTGTAGTCAACTTCCATCTGTTTCAAGTGGACATTTAAAACTTTTCCCCTAATGCGGTGTTATTTTAGCGTAGTGGTTTTAACTTTATTTTTTCTATCTAGAATATTGTTGCCTGGACCAACTTGGGAGTTCTGTATCTGGCAACTGGAAACATTGAGGTAATCTATTTCCCATCCTCAAATATAATTTCCCTTTCCATTTTTGTGGGTTTTTTTTAAGGGTGTATATGGGGTTGGGAGTTTGGGGAAACTGAGAAGAAAGTCCCTTTCAAATTCAAGAAATGTACCTCCTTCAAAAGAAATTAAACTGGCACCCACACTTTACTTGACAAATGCAAATGAATTAAGTGTTTGTTCTAGAGAGGATAAGGTTAAGTGAACTGTGAACTTCTGCTGAATTGATGAGGTTGCTTTCCAGAAAACTGGATGGAATGAAAACTTATTGGAAGGACTGAGAAGTTGTTAGTCAAACCACAGGATGCCAGGTTTGACCAAGAACTTTTAGTTGTAGGTCAGAAACTGAACTTTCAGTGTTTGAGTTCCCATAAGTATCTACTTTCTGCTCATCAGCAGATGTATGATTTACTGTGACACTCTAACCTTATGGAGTTTCTTTGTAGAAAAATTAGAGTGTATCTTAGGGAAGCTTGGAGCTCTCATGCAGCTAAAGTACATCCTGTTCTATTTGCTGGTTAGAATAAAAGAAATTCTGTTTCACTGTAAATCCAATGGTCAGAAATTTTTTAATAAAAATAACTTGACACTACAGACTGCTTGCTGCTAAGACTACCAATACTAAGACATTGTTCACCTTGTGCCAGATTGAGGGAGGAACTCTTAAGCATATGCAGTCAGTAGGGAAATTACTTTTGGGTGATAATCAATTTTATGCTTTTGAAAATGTGTTTGTTTAACTGCTTGCTTTATGGAAAAGCAAATTTTCAAAACTGGATCCTCCAAAAGTCATATTTTTAAATATTTATTTTTCCAAGGGTTAATTTAGCTTCTGAACTCTTTTGGTGTTATGAGAATGTTTGGAAGGGAGGGTAGTAAAGTTTTTTAAATTTTAGTTAAAAGTAAACTTGGTTTATTTCTCTGGGTAATGCATTGTTCTGTGTGGCACAGCACATGTCTTAGTAGTGACCTCATTGGTCCATTAAATCTCTTCTAATACCTGTTAATACCTGTGTTCTCAGAAGTACTCTGTTACCGTGCCAGACAGTTCAATAGCACTGTTATCTTTGTTTTACAGCAAGCTCATGAAGCCTTCAAGGTAGCCCAGTCTCTGGAGCCTTCTTACTTGATGTGTTGGATTGGACAGGTATGATGAAAAGTCAGAAAACTGTGTGCCAAATCCAGTTGTCATAGAGTGGATTTAAATTTCATTCTAATAATTGGCACTTATTCATGTTCCTAAAAATTGTTCGAAGTTAAGGGGAATTTATACTTCCTTTAAGGTGGATAGGACAGTTTGTTTCCATAGTGGTGATGCAGTGGAAGCTATATTCATCAGTTATATTTGCATAATGGCTGGTGTTATGAGTTCAGTAAGACACCATCAACAAAACAATCATTGTGCTCTGAGGCTTTTTATTGACAACTGTCAATAAAGTGCTGTCGTCATAGGGTGATAGGTATTTCAGCTTCAGCTGTACTAACTAGCTGTACTGCCTAACCCTCTTCTCAGCTCTCCCTTTCTAACACCACTGTTAGAATGAGTAAGCCTCTAATGTACCTGGAAGAAAGCACTTCTCACTTTCTGGGAAGTTCCTTTCTCCCCAGCCATTAAGAGCTGATGTGCTCATACTGGTAGCTCAGCCATCTGTGAGTAGTTGAGGTACTTGTGACTCGTACTTTTATAATCACCATATGAGCACTTAATAATCCCATGCTGCTGACCTGCCAATGATATTCTAATTGAAACTGGATTCTAGAAAAAGACTAGCACCATAACATCTTGAAATTCAGCTCCTGTCAGATGCTGTTTTAAGTTGTTCTAACACACACGTCTTTGACCTGAAGAATGTAGAGAAGCAGCAGCAGACTTTAAATTACAATACCATTGAAACTGCTTGTGCCTCTTTTAATTTTATTCATTTTATTTCTAAAGCAAATCTTCCTTGAAGAGTATGAAGAAAAGAAAGTGTCTTTTTGTTGAATGTTTAAGATATGCCTGATATAACGCATACTGAGTGTTCTGTCAATGTCATGATTTTTAAAGTATCTGACTTCAACTCTTGCTTCTCCATAGGCTCTTATTGCAGAGATGGTAGGCAGTTATGATACTATGGATCTCTTCAGGCACACAACTGAACTCAATATGCATGTGCGTATAACAGTTGTATTGTTCTGAGGTTTTTGTATATCCAATCTGTCTACTTAGAAGATTCAATTTTTTTTTAAAAAAAGTCATGTCTTCAATAGTGAAACTGTTGCAGTCATGTTTCAAATGAAATTGTCTTACTTCCATGTTGTTCCTGGCTTATGCTGGCATGGTATAGCAGGCATTTACTGTATTAAATGCTCTGGTCCCAAGGGTCCAAGAAATTAGTTCCATAAGTCATGAAAAAACATTCTTCACATTGCCACAGAACTGGAATCAAAGGTATATTTTATTATGATATATATTATAAGTATTTCATGGGACAGCAAGGGCCCTTAGTTCTAAGAAGGTGGAGAACTTACTGTCATAGTTTTTTTTTTGTTGTCATCCCTACAGTGATGCACCAAGTTGTATGAAAATGTGAGAATTCACAGTGCCCAAAGATCAAGCTACAAGTGTGTGTGGAGTAATTTAGTTTGGTATTTTCCTCTTAATACTGATGCAGATTTTTGGCCAAAAGTCACTCTAAAACATGAAATTGTTATTACAATCTCTGATTATTTTGCTGTATCTTGAGCAGGTTTAATGACTCCTATTTTGGGGGGTGTTTGTTTCTTGAGGCTGAGGGAGCAAAAGGCTATGCCCACTGGGTATGTTCAACACTGCAGGACAAAGCCAACAGAAACACTGAACTATATCTGTACAACATTGTTCAAATGAATGCTATTCCAGCAGCCCAGGTGGTCTTGACCAAATATACAGGTAGGTAATTTAAATACCTCTCTAACCTGTCACACCTAACAGATGCATTCAGAATGAACAGATAAACCAGTACTAGTATCTGGACAAGAGAGGCTGGCTGAATTGAGGAGAGGCTTTTGAGCTGTAAAGTAATAAAAACAGGGTAAACAGACCACTGACTTTTATTGTTAATCAAAAATGAAACAGATGTGATTTCTATTTGCCTACTCATTTGTGTAGACTTTGTTGCAAAGATTAATGAAAATAGGGACCAGAGCCTTGTCATGGTTGACATAAGGTGTTTGCTCTTAGACTCCCTTTGTGTTCATCTATATGCATGGGTGCAGATAGATCCTAGATCCTCTGCCTCTGTGCCATGATGCTTGGCAGAAGACTGTTCCTGGGTGCTGTGTAACTCCATAGCCTCAAGCATATGATTGCATTAACCTCCAGTTAGGTGATGAATCATGTTTTTGTACATGGTTCCAGCCTCCCCGCTGGAGTACGCTTGCATAGGTCTAGCCTGAAAAGTAAACAGAGCAAATGTGGATTTTCATTAATCTGCAATTATTACTGTAAATAAATTGTTGGAGTAATCTGTTGCTGACTTTTGAGAGCTGAAAAATAAGGTGCAAGCTCTCTAAATGAGATAAATATGAGATTATATTTCTTTGTGCCATCACCGTTCTTAAGTGAACTGCTGGAGGTGCTTCCTTACTAGATTGGAAGGAAAAGTTACAAGTCTGAGGTGAGATGACAGCTGAGAAGTCTGTGCCTTACCCATTTTTTGATTCTGTGCTTAATTGCTGAGGTTAGAAGAGACCAGCAGAATGGGTCATCTGGCCCAACCTCCCTGCTCAAGCAGAGTGATCCCACAGCACTTTGCCCAGAATTGTTCCAGAGATGTAGTATTACAAACAATAGGATTCTGTCAGTATTTTACTAGAGTCAATATGAGATGAATATTTTCCTAGTTTATTACAAAAAACCCCCCAAACCATGGTGAGCTGAGAAACTTAGAATATATCAAGTGCATTAATTGTCTCATAATATTTAAGCATTTTTGAGCTAAACTGATGTCATGTTTGTCTTCTATCTCTTCTGTATTTGCCTTCAGCCTGTCAAAATTATTCTAGTGAGCAACTGAGAGAAGCACCTGGCAAAGTGTTTTGCAGAGATATATACACTGTAGCTTCAATGTAACAATCTTTTCGTAATGCTTTTTCAAACCTCTTTCTGATCTTGTTCTCCTATTGTCAATCCTGATTTTCTAGAAAGAAATCCAGATGATGTATCTGCTTTCACAATGCTTGGTTATTTGAATGAGTATCTACATCTAAAACAGCAGGCAGCATATGCCTATGAGAGGTAAACTGTACCGCCTTGGAAAGCTTACTTGACCTCTTTTCCATGCACCACCTGAAAAACTTATGGCTTTTTTTTTTCTTTAAAAAAAAACCACTTACTTTCTCAGTTCAGCAGTACATTTCAACTAAGTGTATTGTAGGGGGTGGTGTGGGGATGTTCCTATACCAAATTTGGAAACGCAGAACACAGAACTGGAAAAGTAAAGATGTTCCAAGGCTTCTGTGTCTTACCAGGACATTTAACTGGTTCACTGTGTGGGATTTAAGTAAAATCCTGGGAGTCAGTAAGATTGGTTTTAGTTTTATTCTCTATCCCATTCTAATGGTGGTTGGACTTTGGTTTTCGTTGTATTTTGCTTTGTTTTGGGTTTTTTTTTCCCTCTCTTTTGTTTTCCAATTGTAGGGGAAAGTGGGAAATGAAATAATGTTTGGTGAATGTGCTTGTTGATGCATTAAAACAGTAAAACAGTCTCTGTGTTTAATTAGCATGGAAAAGCTTCTGCATAAAAGTTGTCCATTCTGCTCTGAGAACTATTCTCAAAGTATGCATCTTACAGTCAAATGGTGATTATTTTCATTGTGGTTAATTTCAGGGCAGCTTCATTGCTGAAAAACTCTGAGGATACTGAGAAATACAATACAGCAATGCAAAACTATGGCAGGTCACTGTGGTAAGTGTTTGTTGACATAGTTTCCAAGCCCCTAACTTCAGCTTTGTGGGAGTGCGTGCAGTGGCACTAAACACGATGAGGCTTAAAGATGAAAGGTCATTGCTAAAAATAATCTATTAAACATCATTCTTAAGTGTAGACAGATTTGACTGAACTTTGTATTTGCTCCAGAAATGTGTAGTGTATTAAAATCAAATTGCAAGGAATTGCTGTGTGTCTTCAGAGGTACCACTGATTCCCTAATCCTTAGCTTGATACTATAGTGACTTAACGTAATCTATACAATGCAGCTGTTGTGTGGTCTTCAGAATAAATTGTGGTTTTTTGGCGGGGCGGGGGGGGTGGTGGTGAGGGGGTTTACAATCTCCACGTGTGAGATATGTAATAGAATTAGTCCGAATAAAATAACTACTTGGAGGTTTATTCAAAATACCTTCCACCTGCCCTTTGAATTTGTATTGACTTGTGCAGCCTGAAGCATGTGTAGTTGGAGCGTTCTGTACATCTGTGTGATCTTTCTGCTGATGAACCCCTCTGCTGTAGTGCTACTCAAAATTCTAAGTTCCCTTCATGATACCTTTCTGGTTCTGAGGGAATGCAGGACACAAGTCTTAACAGGTGAAGACTTTCAGATTTCGCTTTGATATGAGATAGCTCAAGTTCTGCTAATTAGATTTGTTAGGTCTCTTTGGAAATCTCATGTATTCTTAAGTTTCTGTACGTGACTCTGGAACTTCTAGCCTGTGGTGATGTGAAAATTCATTAACTTCAGAGAAGATTTTAGATGCAATTCTTTAGATTCCTGTAGTCTCGCATCCAAACTGTATATGTGTTGATTGCTGTGTGCAACTTAGACAAGAACAAGCTCTAAGTAATTAAGTAATTATTAAGTAGTTTAACAAACACAATCCTATGTTGTTTCCATCATAGTGGTCTTAGAAAAACAATGCTGTAAGGTCTGCCTGTATGTGCACTTGCCTGTCTGTGTGCATTCATAGTTTGATTTGCTTTTGTCATGTTTCTCCTTCGCTGTTTTCTCCCCTTGCATTGTGTTACCTTTAACTGACATCCTTATATATATATATGTAGCTGTTTTGCAGATAAGGAGGACTTTTTCCTATCAATTATTCTTCATGCAATGAATAGTTGGGCAGAGTAACTGCTACAACTGAAGAAGGGTGGGGAATACTTCATGTTCTTGTCCTAATATTGCTCTTTTCCTGTGGTGTCTGCTTGAAACTACTGTGGAAAAGAGGATACTTGTCTTCAAAGACAGTTTGTCTGAATCATAGCAGCTGCTGCTACATCTTTCATACCAGTAATTTTATTTTTTTCACAGTGCCCTTGGTCTGAATGATAAGGCCATTGAAATTTATGCATCAATACCCCTAACTGAGTTTGATGGCATTGTGGGGCTAGCATTAGCTTACTTCAAGAAAGGACTCCTAAAACAAAGTATCAAAGGTAAAATTCACAGCATTATGGGGCACTTCCCTTGCGGTTTGTCCTAAAAAAAATTGTTTGTCTGATCAGCCTAGCTGTCATTCAGTTTTATTTTGCTCTTTCAGTCCTAATGCATAAGTACAAACTCCACAGTTGTTTTGATACCTAGAGTGCCATGTGCAGTTTTGGGCACCACTTTAAGCAATTAGCATACAATGGAGAGCTAGAAGGATGGTGAAGGGTCTGGACAGGAAGCCTTATGAGGAGTGGCTGAGATCACTTGATTTATTCACCCTGGAGAGGAGGAAACTGAGGGGAGACCTCATTACAGTCTTCATCATCCTCGCAAGAGGAAGCAGAGGGGCAGGTACAGATTTCTTCAGTCTTGTGAAAAGTGACAGGACTTGAGAAAATGGCATGAAGCTGAGTCAGGGGAGACTTAAGTTAGATAATCAGGAAAAAGTTCTTCACCCAGAGGGTGATTGAGCACTAAAACAGACTCCCCAGGGAAGTGGTCACAGCACCAAGCCTGTTTGAGTTTAAGATGTGTTCGAACAACGCTCACAGGCACATGGTGTGATTCTTGGGATGTCCTGTACAGGACAAGGAGCTGGACTTGATGAGTATCCTCCAACTTAGCCTATTCTGTGATTCTATGATAATCATTAGGCTGTTCAGCAGGGTGCTAAAACTATTCAAATGTACTAAGGGAGGCTACATTTCTTCAAGTGCATAATTGTCCATTAAGCTGTTTTTCTCTTAGCCTCCCTTGATCTCAAATAAAATTACTTTCCTGGAAGAATCAGTTTTAGTCAAGAGAAGACTGAGAGGTGATCTCACCAATATAGATATCTCAAAAATGGGTGTCAAGAACATGGTGCCAGACTCTTTGTGGTGGTGCCCAGTGACAGGTCAAGGAGTAATGAACATAAACTAGAACACAAGCAGTTCCACCTCAACCCGAGGAAGAACTTCTTTACATTAAAGGTGTCTGTGCACTGGAACAAGCTGCCCGGGGAGGTTGTGGAATCTTCCTCTCTGGAGACTTCAAAAATCCACCTGCAAGTTCTCTGTCACTTGCTCTGGCAGACCCTGCCTTGGCAGAGATGTTGGACTAGATGATCTCTAGAGGTCCTTCCAGTCCTAACTGTTCTGTGATTCTGTGACAGGGGATTGATTTGATGTTTTAAGCACTTTAGTGATAAATAGGATTCTGTGTCATGGTCTCCACTGCTAAGATGTGAGACTTCACAAAAACATATACTGAATTACCAGTGTTGAAGTGTAAGCACTCAGAAAGAAACAGCCATGTCAGTGTTTTAGGTAGTCTTATATTTTATTCGGAGTGATATGTGTCCATCTGAAGTACTATTTCATAAATGAAGTATCACAGGGAAGCATTGACACTGTGTTCTTGCGGGCTTTTTCTGAATATCCTGATGCTTCTTTTCAGTTCTGTTTTCACTTGCTACATTTCAAACAACTCCCAGGCTCTAAGTAGTAAATCTGCCAGTCAAATTTTTTTTTGTGTCTTCTGCTTATGATTTGAGGTGTGAAAATGTAGCGAACCTGAACCCAAAGTGTCTGTTTCCTAAACACCATGCTTTACAAAGGTTGTATTTTTTCTTCTACTTCATATTTGAGTCTTTAATTTTTACCAGCCTATGAAAAAGCCTTGTCTGTTGCTGAGTCTGAAAAAGATAGAGCACATATCCTGACTGCCTTGGCAATAATAGAATATAAACAGGACAGCGTGGATGCTGCAAAGACATTACTGTTTAAATGGTGAGTAGAGGGAATAGTAATCAGAATGTGATATTTTACTGTACTGCTGAATGCTCACATTTCATTTTTGTGGGAACTCAGGTGGATGTTTTCTTTCTGTATTGCGGAATAGAAGTGAAAATGGATGCAGTCATCTTACTCCTTTGATATATCTGTCTTTGTTTTCTGGCCTATGTCTTCCACATTTTTAAAGCAGTATGAAGTGAAGGGGCTGGGCAGTTCAGATGTGCAACATCCTTGAATGGTATTTTTAAAAACGTTCTCTTTTAAGGATAAATTACTATTACTATTTAATTTATTAATATTGATAAAGTAATATATTAACAATATATTATTGTATTATGATACATAATAGTATATTAATATTACTTTGTAGTTTACCTAAGTACCAGGTAGTATTTTTGTTCTTTAGCTATAAGAGCTCTAGATTGGTAGTGAAAACCATTTCAGTTTAAATAGTAGGAAATCTCCAGAACAGTTCTGTTCAAGCATCATAGACAAGGATAAGCCTATAGCTTTCCCGTGAAAAGAAACAGATCTGTAGTAGTTGGGCAATTAAGTCATGAATGTCTGTTTTTTCCACCTCTGTGGAACCTAAAAGCCTGTGCATCATTGTTAGTCTCCTGCTAGCTATGAATTAAGAGTTAACATCTCAGGGTCAACCCTCTGTCAGGAGAGAACTCCAGTAGTGGCAGTGCAGTACACCGTCTTGCCAGCAGACTCCTGAAGTTCCTGAACTAGTGAAGGTTCATTACCTAGTACACTGTAAATCCCAAGTAACTCATGATTAGGTAGCCAGGAACCTGATATTTCCTACAGCCTATAAATCACTGCAGACTTCTATTTTTGTCATAAACATCAACAGTGAGAGTTTTCTAGATGACCTTGTTTGTACTAAAAAAAAAAAAAGTAGTAAATGGTTTAGGAAGGAAATGTCATAGTGAATATGTCTAGATCTGAATGGGAAGTGCAGTGCAGCAAAAGTATATGGTGGATTTTAGTAATAAGAACAAAAAATGGTACATTCTGGTCCAATAGACAGATGTCTCTGCTGTCTGGAATTCATGCTAGATGACTTAAAGGGCCTCAGTAGGACCTTGAACAAGAATCTGCCTTTTCAATTTCTCATAGCCAGCTTGGCACAGAGGTTTTTAAGTGAGCATGTCTTCATAGCTAATTAGATAGAATATCTAACTTGTCAAAGGGTGCCTTCTGCTTATATTTAACAGCTCTTAATCTTTTCTTGCTAAGGTCTGCAAATAAAACATAGAATCAGAAACTTATATTCTTGTTTTTTTTTGAAGGCAAAAATAATCATTAAGGGCTTGATTAGGAAACTGTAGCCACCTGATCCTGAAGGATACAGATCTAGCTTGATCCATGATCCCACAGTGAGAGACTGTTAATTCTGTATACCATTCATGATACATAGGAGCAAGAGGAGTCAGAAGTACACAAGTACTTTAATGTTAACAATATGTTTAATTTTTGCTCCAAAATAGTGTCACTTTCCTTCAACAGTTCATTAAAGGAACCTAGTACGGGAAGTCTGAAGGCTTTGTGCGCACTAGGACTGGTAAAGCAGGATGCAACACTTGCAACAGCAGCCCTAAAAGAATTACTGAAGCATGAAAAAGGGAATGATGGGATTTATGAGCGCTGCCTTACTGCATCTGCTATTTATGCATTACAAGGTAGAAATCTAGGGGTCCAGAGAGTAATCTCCAAAGCAGTACACAGGTAGGTAGTTTGTCTTGCTTTAGACTGCCCTGTAAATGTATTGCTTTGATTACCTTGAAGAGTAAGCAAAGCTCTGCTTACTTGCCTTATTATTCTAAAAAAATAATTAAAAGAAAATATTTTTCAAATATGAAGTCATCACTTAAGGCAATAGCATCAGCTGACAGAAGTTTGCTTTCTGATTTATGGAATAAAATGGCAGAAGTTTCATGGCTTACTCAGTTTTTTCTTTTTTTGTTTTGGTGGTTTCTTTGATAGCTGGGTTAGTTCACTGTTCTATGAAAGCATCTTTCATTATATGTAGCATAACCTCCAGCCTAGAAGTCTCTAAGGTTTTTTACTTAATATTTAAAAACAGCCTTTGAAGCTATCTCTTCCATTAGCTAACTGTCTGTGTTTAGATCTGTTTTGATTAGCCTTACCACTCTGTGCCTTTAAGCAAAACACACCTCGGTCTCTGCAAGTGTTTTTGGAAACTATTCTACATGCAAATTGTTTTTCTCCCACTACAAATAAAATTCCTTGTTCTTCACAATTTGAGGACAAGTCCTGTAGTCCTAAAGTTTGTTTTCTTCCCATGAATATTGACATGCATATTGTACATTTTGTTTCTTTAGTTAGCAATATAACTTCAATATTGTGTTGTTTTGAATTACTACCCATGTTTGTTTTCTACTACACTGCATAGTCTTCTTAATAGAGAAAGATCCATTTGGTGTCTATAGTAACTGCCTACTGAATCATGGAAGACCAGGTGCATATGCACAACCCTAAAGCCTAGTATCCTTTTTTTTTCCCAGAAACCCTGATAATCCTGCCCTCTGGTCTCTTCTATCTCGACTAGTTCCACTGTATGTATCACAAAAGGCAAAAGTAAGTGCAATGCTGCAACATGTGTGCTATTTACAACCTGAGCAGTCAATGTTGTTTTTTAATTAAGAAAACCCCCACCCTTTAGTATGTGAACTTTCACTAGTTAATATGAAATCTTAATACTTACATACAAAGCAGTGTGCAGCCACATACAGGAGTTATATACACTATCATTTGCATCTTTCATGAGGTAACAGTTCTTGATCTTCTTGAAATAGAGGAAAAATCTGCCAGAATTATTTCAACAATAAAAGGATATGTATAATTTTTTTGTTTATTTTATAGAGATGTGTGTATACATATATATTAAAATTTAAATGTGTTCAATTTGGTTCAGTCAATTTCACTTTTTGCATTAGCCAGTGTTTCCTTGCCACTTTTGTGTTTATTATTAGCTTTTCTCCAAATAAATACCATTTGTCTTAATTTATGTTAATTATGTAAACAGAAATAGCATCTGAAAACAAACTCCTTTATATATGGGGCTAAAATCAGAAACACATCATATAGATAAGCTCTAACCCTGAATGTCTTTTCCTGTTTTTTTATAAAGAGATTTTGCTGTAAGCAAGGAAAATATGTCACTGTGCAAATTCTGTTTTTCTGATTAACAAAGATATATGCCATTATATATTCCATGAAATTAATTAGTCATGCAACCAAATCAATTGGTTTGTTTTTTTTTAATCTTGCAGGGGGGAGCTGTGGCAGGAAACATTGCACATACACTTGATGTAAAGCATGGAAAGGTTTGGCTTTCTTAAAATGAAGATTTTGTAATTCTATAAGCAATCCTAAAGTTAATTCCATCTGATCACTTACAGTGTTTAATGAGTATTATGTTCTGTTTTATAGGAAGTCTTGCTGAACATTGCAGTTAATCAGTTGGCAACAGGCTGTCATATGTTAGAAGATGAGAAAAACAACCCTATAAAAAATATTCAGAAGGCCATCCACATCTGTCCAGGTTACTCTTTTTCTTGAACACAGTAGTAATTTTTTAATTTTTACCCATCAGAAACAAAATTACTGGACTAGGAAAAGTAGATTTCTTTTCTTGGCTTGGTATGTTGTTTAGGGTTATCCATCTGCATTTTGGAGAGAATGCTTAGAAGCTGAGATTTTCACTGGCATTCTAAGTTTAGACTATGGGAATTAAACCAGACAAGAAAAAAAAGATCACTGCGTTTTAAGGCTTGCTCTGAAAATGTGGGCAATTTCTTAATCCCTCTGCAGGAGAAGTCATAAGTATTTACTATGTCAGACAAAACTGAAAAACATATGTTCCCTTAGAGCCAGTATGCAACACCAAGGAAAAGAATTACTCATCTAGCTTGAGAATTTGGATTGGAAACGGTCTGTTATAATGTGTGGGTTATGAACTACAGACAACTATTCTCTTTCTAAATGGTGTTCTTCCTTAAGTGTATGATGCGCACACCTAGTGGGGTTTTCAATTTCTAATTTGCACTTAAGTGAAATACCAAAACATTGTCTGTGTAAGAGTAACTGCAAGTTAAAACTTTCAGTTAGTTTTCTACAGGAACACACAAGAGTATGACAACTAATCAAAAGCAGTATACTTTACATTTTACTTTGGTGAATCTTCAAGCTTGGTTTCATTTTGCTGGCAAATTTAATTATCTTAGGGATGAAAATTCACATAGATGAAATCTTTAACTAAGCCCTGTCCAGTTCGTGGCAGAGACCAGTAGGAGGTGTTCCTCACAGGGCTAGATCAAGGTAAAGCTGACACTGAAATTAGCTGGCAGTGGAAGTAGGCACTTAGTGTTGTAACTTTCATACTAGTAGTCAGATCAGAAGTAGTCGGTATGTCTGAAAGGTGTGAATGGCATTTTGGTTTTTTTGCTGCCACGGTTAGAGCACTGAGTGATAGCCAAAATTAATCTCTGTAGTCAGAAATAAACTGGAAGCTTCAGGTTAGCACACTGGTTTTTGTGAGAAATATATCAGTTTACTTTAGGAACAGAATCTTCCTTTTATAATTGGACAAATCTTACTAGAGTTAGAGGCAAGTAGTTATCAGCTTCCTTGGGCTGAGTTCTATTACTTGTCTTGTTGTTATCTCTTATTTACAGGGTGTAGTTCCATTGATGGCTGTGTTTTTATGCTTTATCTGGTAAAGACCATTCTAAATGAACTACCAGTATATTTAGAATGGGCATGAGTTGCCTTTGACTGTTCTTTTCTAGATAATCCTGCTGCCTGGGCAGTGCTAATGGCAGCCTGTCATGCTGAAAACACTGTTGTCTGTCTAAACAACACTCAGCTGAAGCGAACAGGTCTAGAGATGACACTTGTGTCTACAGTTTCAGCCAAAAGTAAGCTATACAAGTTTTCTATTTTAAAAAAAGAAAATAAAATTGAAATGATCTAACCTTGCCATTACTATTTTGAACTTGCAAATAGCTTGCAGATTGCTGATTAGTGGTTCAAGCTGTAACTGTATTTTACACAAAAAAATTCTAAATTCTAATGCACAGCTAGGGTTAATTACTTAATGGCAGCTTGCTTTGCCCTCCAGAGCCTCAGTTTTTAACAGTCCTTCTGATTCTGATGCTTAAATGGATGGTTGTAGGTGTATTACATTGCAGCAACACTGTTTACAAGGAAAGACTACGGTACCCTTTAGTTCTATAATTTTTCCAGTAGAGTCAGTCTTGCTCAATGTCCATAGTGTTTTGAAAACTGGAATTAAAATTCCATGTTTGGTTGATTTTTCCTGAATCAGTAACTCCAATGGTGTACACTTTTTTCCCCCTCTTGCTTTTTTGCCATCTTTCAGTGTTCTGCTAATGAAGGAAGTTATGTCAGGTTAGAACTCCTAAAGTTCTTCTAGAGCATGTGGCGATGGTGTGGCACCACAGCGTAAACACTAACCTGTGTAAGTGTTTTATCTGTCTTTACAGCTGGGGAGAGCAACCTTCCACGTACTTATGTCCGTATTCTTGAAGACTGGTGCCTCTGTCAAGCTATTACCAGTCTAGAGGAGACTGGTAAACTATCAGAAGCTGAAGCTCTTTGTAACAAGGTATGATGGCATCATACTGGCAGATTGTGGTAGGATTGTATAAAAACAATTTGTGTGCATTATACAAAAAAAGAAATCTTTGAATTAGCAACTGCCTGTTCCATCAGAGGTACAAAATACAGTAGTTCACAGAATATTCTGAGTTGTAAGGGACCCACAAGGATCACCAACTCCAGCTGTTAAGTGAATGGCCCATAGGGGCATTGAACCTGCAAGGTTGGCATTAGTAGCACCTTCTCTACCCAACTGAGTTAGTTGTTGGCATGTTCTCCCCTTCCCAAGATGCTTATTCTGTTTGCAACACTGAAACTGTGTTAATAGTTCAAACAAGTAGTGTATGTTATAATAAAGCTAAGTCTGCTCTTCCTGCCTAGAATTAACCTAGAATTAAGTAAAACATTACAGAAATTCAAGGCAAGAAGTCCATGTAGGAGAGTTGCCTGGGACTTTACTTTCTGCTGAGTTGTGTTGTTTCAGACCCACAAGTAGATGTTATGAATTTAATTTCATAAATTCATAAAAAGGAAAGTCTTGAGGCAATGCAGTTAGGGAAAGGGGCTGGGGTGTTAACAACATTCAAGTGTATGTTTCATGTGTTCATGAACAGAAGACGTGGTAAAAGGTAAGCAAAAAAGCCGCTGAACTCACCAGCACACATCCATGACTTTCATTAAGGAAAATTACAAATCCCATGCAAATATGCTCTTTGGTTTTGGCATTTCTATATTAACAGAGATGGGAGTTAAAAAAAAAAGGAAACCACTAAAAAAGCCAAAACAAACAGATTCATTGAACATACGGTTTTCAGGGGAAAGCACTTTCTTGTCTCTTTATTTTCTTGGTGAGAAGGTGTTTTCCTTTTCTGGCCAACATATCTACTGACCTGTCTTATATTAAGAAGGATCAGAGATTTCTGAACATACAAGGTATGTCCTTCCCCCCATCTTGTCATGTGGGAAGGTTATGGAGGATTTTGCATGTATTTTGTTGACCAAATAGCTTGGGGATAGGACAGTCAGTGCCTGCAGTTAGTGAAGAAAAACGGGAGCATTCTTTGGTACCATAAACATTCAGTAACAGTTTTGGATCCTGCAATTCTCAGAAAGCCATATAACTGTCATTCAGTTTGAGACAGGCAATGTGATACCACACTGATTCCTAGGGGGAAATTGCAGCAAATTTATCAGCTTCTGTTGTGTTTCAGGTCTCTGCATTCTTTATAAAGCAGCAGCTTGTTAAGGATTCACAGGCAATGTATCTCAGTTTTTTAAAAAACCATGTGAAAAGTACAAGTGTTCTTACTTAAATTTCTTTGAATTGTAATTCTTGGAAGTATTGTGATTTGAGCAGGGAAAATAACATTCAGTGAGGCTTGCAGAAGCTTCACATGCTTCACCTGAGAAGGGTAAAGCCATGGATGGCTAGTTTTCTGTCTTTGCTTTTTTGTATGTGTTTAAAAAAGTGCTCTCTAGATATCTGCTGTTACTGAACAGGAAGTGTTTAGTACAGTGCTTTTGTTCCAGTGAGAATAAAGCATTTTTCCTGGAAGAAGTGAAATTTCTTGAAACACAACCAAGGTCCCTTTTAGCCACAGGACAAGTTTTTGCCTCTGTTAATAGGCCTAAACTTGTATTGATTGACAAACCAAATAAAAACTGTCTTTCAGAAACCTGTAAGAGTAGGACACAAAAAATTTAGGATGGACTTCAAATGTATTTTAAGGAGAGTATAAATGTTGTCTGTTTTCATGGTTCAGTCCCTGTGCAGAGGAGGAAGAAACTGCCGTGTTGCAAGCATCCTGAGAATGCTTTCAAATGCTATTTTCTGTAAAGAACAAAATGCAAAGATCTAAGTATCTTTGATATTTGGGAATGATAATTCTCATTGTTCTGATCTTAGGCTTTAAAAAGCTGCCCTGACCACCCAGCTCTGTTTTTGCTTTTGAGACAAGTTCAGTGTAAGCAGCTGTTGCAGTCTCACAAAGAACTTCCAGGCAACATCCTGGAGGAACTTCGCAAGACAGTCATGACCAGTTCAACTTCACTTGCTGCCTGGCAAGTAAGTGTGCATCCTTTCCTTGACTGGTGTGTCACTCTCACACCCACTATAAGAGGGTGAACATTTGTTTCACTGCTTGGTTTTATTTATCTGCTGACAGTCAGTGACAGAAAAAATAGATTATATTTGGTTTGTTGTAAAGTTGAAACACCATGGTAACCTTATTTAATAGTTGAAATAATAAGGACTATTAGTAAGGGTGAGCAGACATGGAGACAGGAGAATTAAAAACCTGAGATAAATCCCGACAACCTATTTAGGGACTTATGATTTGACCTGTAAGCAGAAAACAGTGAAATATTTCATAACCCATAACAATAGATAGAAGTAAAGGGTTTCCTAATGTAGTAATATACAATTCCTTATGCAGAGTCGGAAACCCTGATTAAGTCTCTTTCTTCCAGTCACCTTATCTGGGAGAATTGCAATGGCTTGAAACACAGTCACAGTCTTTCTCCATGATCTCCTGACTTAGATGTCACTATTCATTTGCGTAAGTTGATTCTGCAGAGAAGAGAAATCACTCGCAGTGATGGGCTGAGAAAATCTATCAAAAAGTTCTCAGTGAGTGGTCTAGGGAGCTCCCAGTTTTAGTGTTCACTAACTCCCTTCCATGGCATCATGGGTGATCCTTTTTAGTAGACATGAAGGTGCTATAACTCACTTCATATAAGACAATCTGAGAAGTCTGTTTCACACATGCTAAGAGATCTTTCTGGTGATGCAGCACATACATTTGTTTATTTTTCTAACAGTTGCTTTTAGGTACAGTTATTATCTTCTTTTTCCAATGTGTCGAATACTGTTTAGGAAAATTCTGTGAGGTTTTAGAGTCCTTTATGTGGTTTAAGGATTTATGGTGCTCCCTCTCATCATCATGGCTAGACTTCGCGAACAAAGATTTGCAGGGGCTCTACCCACGCTTGCTACAAGCACGCTGGTGGCTAAAAAGGCCAATGCAAGATAGGCAAGTCCGATTGCAAAAGGCACAGTGGAAAGTCTCCATTGGC
>VWZF01001190.1:65970-77148 GCA_013396755.1 Sclerurus mexicanus
CCAAAAGCACTGTATGCCTTTGCTAATCTGTTGTCTATCTCTTTGTCGATCTTACCATCTGAGGAAATGATGCTTCCCAGATAGCTGAACTGCTGGACTGACAAGCTCTGAGGTGCTCCCTCTACCTGTTGATAAAATAAAACCCTGCTAGTGGTAAGATTCACTGAATTGACTTCAGTCTTAGAAGATCAGTGCAAGACTGCTGTAGAGATTGTTATCTCTTTTGTTACAGGGCTGCATATCCTCTTCTCTTCTGAAACACAGGAGTATAATTTCTGTAAAGGTGCTTTTTTTGATGGATTTTTTTTTTTTATTTGTGAGACTTTTTCTGATCTACAGAACTAACTCAGATTGGATTTGCAAAATAGGGGGCAGGCAAGACATGATTGTATCCTCTGTTTTAGTAATATATTTTGAAAGTTAAAGTAGGGCTTCTATACATTCTTCAAGCATCCCTTGCATAGCCAAGTCATCTTGCTTACAAGCAGGGAGAATAAGTGAATGAAAGTGTATGTGTGAGTGGGAGGGCTTGATTGTTTTGGTCTTCTTAATCCAGGCCACAGATAAGCTACTTCTGAGGAGGATCTTTTCAGTCTTCAGTTAAAGGAGGTATTTCTCATGGTTTAGTGTTCTGAAAAAGCCTGGCTGCTACATCTGTTTGTAGTGGATAAATTAATGCTTTTTCATTTTCTGTCTCTAGACTTCCTAAGAGTGCGATAAATACTTTGTCTTACTCAGAAGTATCCATTGTGATGCCTTACAGTTTTACCAGGTTATAAAGGCCCCTAACTTTCCTTTTTGCTGAAGTTTTTGGCTTCTGTCTAAATGGTTGGATTTAGGAGTGCTGCTGAACTCCTGTTTCGATGGCTATTCTACTTTTTGTACTGTGGCTTATCAGGAAAATAGAGAAAAGCACATCTGGTAGAGATGCCGTTGTGCCTTTGCTTAAGGGTTCTCCAGCTCTCTTGAGAGCTAGACATCTTCAGCTGCAAAGACTGGCAAGAGAAGCTGTTTTTCCTTCACATGAATGGATGTTTTACTTTACAAAGCAGTCCTGCAACTTAATGTCAAGAATGGACAATCTCACTAGCGCTCATTCATACTTTCTAGTGTGTCTAGTGGACAACTGACTTCTGTGCACCAGAAAGGGTTAATAATTTTTGCCTCTTCTAACATCAGGCAGTCTTTAACTACAAAAAGTCTGAAGACCTTTGCTCAAAAGCAAGGGAATTAGGATTTTTTCAATAAATTGCTTTGTTTACTTGATGATTCAGCAAAGACTATTTCTAAATGTGGCTTACACATCTTCATGCATATCACGTGCATGTCAGGGATTTGCAGACTTGTGGTTGCATCTGCTTCAAAGAATGTGACATAAGTACAGAATTAAAGATGGAGTTAGAATGCTTTTCCTTCTCTTCATGAGGAAATCCAGAACATCTTGTGGTGGCACAGCAGGCAGCAGAAACATGAAACTCTGTATCTGAGTTTCTTATTTCCTTTGTCCTTTCTGTCACCTTCAGTATGACTCAGCTGGATCGGGAACTGTGTGACACAAGTATAGACCCATCACCTGTACTCAGGCTTATGTTGTACTGTCTTTGATGTTCCTGGCATAACTCAGATGGGCTGAGAAAATCTGTCAGGTGTCAGTGAGTAGTCTAGGGAGTTTCTGTAAGTGAGGCATACTGCCAGCTCTGCAGCAGACTTCTTTACATTTTCTGCAAGGCAGAACAAAGTATATTGTTGGAATGATGTATGCGTGCATGCTGGTGTTTTAGCTCATTGTATGCTCTGGTACTCTCATAAATTGAACTAAATAGTATTAGCTAAGGGATGTGTGTTTTTGTGACTTCATAACTGATTTTGTTGGTTGTTTATTTTCAGTGGCTGGCAAAAGTATATCAGTCTCAGAGAATGATGATTGGAGCAGAGATGTGTTACAGAAAGAGTCTGCAGTTGGCATCACAGCAGGGCAGCTGGAACGGGAAGTTATCCAGTCTGCTCAGGCTAGCTATGCTTGCACTGGAAATCTGCATGGTAGGATAACCAATATAACATAACTGCGTGATTAAACAGGAGTTGACGGGGATGTAGGGCTTCATAGTCTTTAAATGAAGGTCCTGTTTAAATGACTTTGCATTTTATGAATGACAGCTAGAGAATAAAATGAAGGTTCAAGAGGCAGTGGAGTATTCTTAGAATGTCTTTTTCTAAGAGCGGTTGCAGTGAAGTAATCACATAGAACCACTATGCATATAAAGAGTTTAGTAAGGCTTATTAATAACAGTTTCAATTTGATCATCCAAACTGAAGTTCCCTTCACGTATCTGGCCTCTTGTTCAGATGACTGCCGTAATAAACATTTTTTTTTTTTTTTTTGCATTGGTGCCTGGAGACACCAGTCACATTTCAAGTAATTTTATGCCATATGGTAATTTCCAGATATGATGCCTTGCCTTGAAGTGTAAAAACAATCTAAGGGAAGTGTACCTTGTGGTGTAAAGAAAATTACTCTATTGATTGCACTGAGGGGCAAGGTGAACATACCTCAGATTCTTGGCAAGTGTTTTTTTCTCTTAAGCAGTGTCACTCTAGAAACTTGAAGTGCACTACCAGACTGCTTTAAAGCCTAGTGTAAAATGTAGATACTGCTGTGATCCTGGCTAATGCTTTTTCATATGTTTTAACAGACAATCCAGCTCAGAGCTGTAATCAAAATCAGGCAAAATAACCCCATATATTCGGAGATCTTATATAAGAAAAGGCAGTCAGTTTTACTGAGGATAAAGCTGCAAAGCTGTTGCACCTTGTGGGGGAAGAGATTCATCCCTCCGTGTAGACAAGTTTCTTCCTCACAAGCCCTATGCTTCAAAAGGCCAAATTTGTCAAGTGGCAGTATTTTTCCTGCCGTGGTTCTTCTGTCAGCTTTCTAGTGATCTGCTTGCTGTTTCCTATTACTCTTAAATGCTTCCACAAGTCAGAAGGTACCTTCTACTTAAATTGCTGGCCTGAATGGCTTAAGAATACACACAACTTTGTTTAAAATGTAATTAGTATGAATTTGATTATCTATCTCTGCTTTCTGAATGAGCAGAGCAGCTGATGAATGTGGGTTTCTTTTCAGACTCTCTAATCTGCACTGTTTTAATGAAATATGCAAAAGCCTGGTGAAAACCTTGCTCAGGTCTAAGAAAGCTCTGTGTTTGCAAATTGCTTCTCTCCCAATTATCTGTCCAAATGAAGTACAGTAATTTGAATGCTGTCCAGACACAAGGGGGATAAGAAGGTTTTTCTTAAGCCAGTTTCTTTCTTTTCTCTCCTGTATTCTTAAGATGCACGGCTTTGCTTAAAACTTGCTCTATTAGGTAATTACTATCTTGGAGTTGGTTTTCCCTGCTGGTAAAAAATGTCACTTCTGGGGATAAATTCTGCATTCTAGAATAGTTCTGTATATGGGATGAAGATTTCCAAGCTGAAGAGCAAACAAGGGTTTCTGAAGCATTACTAAAACTTGGATGGAAAAAACAAAAAGATTGTTTGCATAAATGAGGAAGTGGAATGCTGCCAAATCTGGTCTTATGTCAAGTTAACGTGACTTTTTCCAGCACTTCTAACCACTATTAGTTTATGTTTTTTTGAAAGGTATCTATCTAACATACTAAATACTTTATATAACTCAGAACAGCTTGAATTAAAACTGCTTTCTAGAGAGCTGCAAACACACTACTATAAAGTCCTTTTTTGGATTTTTTCCTTTTTTTATTTTAATTCTTTTTTCCTTTCTTTCTTTTATTTTTCTCTTTTATAATAGGCTAATATCTCAAATGAGCACTGGCCATCCTTGGTTCAAGAGGCAACAACTGAAGCTTTGAAACTTTCTCCTTGCCCCCTGGCAGCTCTGCTTCAAGCCCTACTACAGTATAATTGCAAAATGGGAGCAAGGTATGCAGTTCTAAGTGGAGTACACTGTCTAAAAATACATGTGGTCATTATCCCCAGATCTAATTCCAAGAACTAAAAGAAAATTGAAAGTAGGCATTAATTCTTGAAATAGTATGGGAGTTAAAAGGAACAGGGGAGAAGGAGTTAGTGTGGGGAGCAGCTGAATCTTCCTCTGTTTTTGAAAAAAAAAAAAAAGCGTATGACCTTCCTTCCAGAAGAACAGCTGTAAGAATTTTTATTTTAATAGCATGTTACCTAAATAAATTAATCCGGAACACTACACATTCTCAAAAATGCTGTAAAATAGCACAGTGGAAACAGGTATCACTATCCTGTATGCTCTTGGGATTAATTTTGATCCTAAATTGGGTTTCCAGTCAAAGTTCATGCCCATTCCAGAACAACCAGGTGCTCATTGTGGCTTTTAGAGGAAGACGAGAAAGATTTGGGGAAGGGGTACTTGGAATCTTCCTATGTTGTGAATTTGTTGTTAGGTCTATTTTGTCTTTTATAGTGTTTTTGTGTAAGCTATGGAAAATTGAAATTTTTTTATGGTTTTGTTCAATAATTCACCTGTTTTGCAGATAATTCTAACTGACTGACTTTCTCTGTGGTCCTTTAAGAAAGCAGCCTAATGTGATTGTGATGGTTGTTGACTATAATGAAATTAAGATAAAAACTTACTTAATCAATTAAAATCAGTCTTACTACAATTTCAAATACTAACTTATGTGAACAGTATATCACAAGATCTAATTGATCTGCCTAAGTGTTTCAAAATCCTGAAAAAATAAGTTAATCTTAAATAAAAATAACATATAAAACATGTAACCTCTGAACAGTTAAATCACAATGTACTGGAAAATCATATTGGTTATAAAGAACAAGAGCCACAGCTGAGGGAGCACCAGTGAATGATTATGAGATTCCTAAATGTAATTGACAGTTTTTACCAGATTTATAATGACACTGTGAATTTGAAAATGTCTTGGTTAAGTATAAACTGTTGGTGTTGGAAGGTAGTATCAGCCAAATAGACCTTTAGACTTGTATAGTACTCTATTCAAATTTCCTTCTCTTCAGCACTTTCACATTGTCTTAGTTTAGAGGAAACTAAGATGTCTATGTTGACCAGGAGAAGGAAGGAGCCTTCCTCGGAAATATCCACCCAACTCCCTTAAATTAAGAACAAACTTTAATTAGAAAAATGTATATAAAAGGATAACAGTTTTTAACTACAATATATGCGTATGTGTGTGTGTATATATATCTCCAGGAAAAAGGAACCAAACAAACAGTCTATAATCAATGCTTTCAAACGAAGTTGTCCCCTTGGGTGCAATTATATTTATGGGCAGCTGGTGGCGATGTTGCACCTTAGCTGGCTACAGGGTCGTTGGAACGCAGCCGGCCGTAGGTGCTGATGATGGAGCCGTGGCGGTTCCGCGTCATCTTCCGTAGGATCACTGTGGGCAGAGGGACGGCGCAGAACCTCATCCGCGCTGTAGAGTAGACACACTCCCATCCTTTGTTCAAGAGAAGCAGTGTTGGGACGGAGAGGGACAGAGGGGGCAGCAGCAGGCCCTCCACCAGTGTCGACCCCGTCAGAAAAAAGGGTCTGCAGTAAATCCAAGGCACAGAGTGCCCAGAGCTAAGGGCTGAAAAGGNCAAGGCACAGAGTGCCCAGAGCTAAGGGCTGAAAAGGGGGAGAGAGAGCCAAACTGAAAAGAGAAGCTTTCTCCGAAGATGCCTCCACCCCCAGCAGCAGCCGGGAGACAGTTAAAAAAACCAAACTGCTCCTCACCCAGCACACCACCAGAAGGAAGAAAAAAGAGAAAAACCTCCCTACCTTCCCCCTTCCCTCAGCTGTTAGGTTGGAATGCAGGTGCTCAGCCATTCCTTTTGTTGACTAACAGTAGGAGGTTGAGCGTTAGCTTCAAGTTCTGTGTTGGTAGGAGGAATTCATAGCAAGATTCTGAAACTATAACACACATCCTGTCTCTTTGTTTGCAGGAACTGCAGTACCTTTTGTGAGTGTCTGGATTAAATATATTTGTGTATAATATTAAATTCTGTTGGTATTAGTAAGATTCTAGTACTTTCTCTGGGGGGCACTGTCTTCCAAAAGGTTTATTTCATACATTGGAAAAAGGAAAATACCTGCTGTACTTGTTGAGCAGATACCATACTGAAATTAGAGATTGTGCTGAATTCACAGCTCTGATATTTATCATGCTCTTGTAACACTTCTAAAATCAGCTGTGTCAATCTAATTAGGGTTAGTTACTAGTTAAAGAACTAACTTGAGTGTAATGTATTAACCATAACAGTGGAGGCAGAATTCCTTAGCATTCTAGATGCAACTACATAGAAAACGAAGGAATGTACAACTCTCACTTTCTTGGGCAATGTGGAAATAACGTTTTGTCCTTATACTGCTTCTGACCATTGTTGCTTGCTCTAGTATGTTACATGCAGCCTAATCAGTTGCATTTGATTTGGATTATGTTGTAATTACGTTTCTAGCAAGACTCGGCGAATGCTGGACAGAGTGGTTTATCAACCAGGGAATCCAGAAACTATAGCGTCGGTGGCACGCTGGTACCTTCTGCAACATCTGTATGCCCAAGATGATTCTGAATCAATAGATGTAAGATTCCACTTTATACAGAATTTCCATCTATTTACATTTAATATTACACTTGCGACTTGAAAGTGGATAGAAAAAGGCTAGGGAGGTTCTGGCTTACCTGCTCCTAAGGTGCAATGTATAAAAGTACTATATTGAAAAAACGTACTTAGGTTTTTGAACTTTACAGCAGTTTGTTTGAAAGTCTTCTATTCCTCCATGCAATAGTAATGAAAAACAAGCAATATAGTGTCTAGTCCAAACTTGCAAGAATTCTACTAGTGACTCTTCAGTAGACATGAGGACTGTTTTATCAAAATTTTACCAGAACATTATAAATGCACATAAAGATATTACTTCCCTCTAGCCTGGGTGTAACTTGTAGTATACCTGACCGAGAAGATCTCAGTGGTAGGATGCTGTATTTTGTGTCTGGAAGAGTTTTATCTGTAATGGTACATTATTTGCAGTACATAGTAAATGGTACAGTTTCTGTTGACAGTACTTCACAAATGGATTTGGCCAAACTTATACACCCACACAGCTCCTTCATGTAATGTAAATGAGGGGTCATTCATTTTGACTTGTAATTTGAATCACTTTGCTACTCAAACTCTGAATATGCTCTCCTAATAATCTCCTCACTGCTGTCATTGTCACAATGAGGTCTTTTGCCCATATTATTAGCTGATACCTGCTGAATGTTGAATCCAATACAAAGTACATTTGAAGGTACAGCATATAAATAGTCTCAGTGTTGACAAAAATCTATACACAGACTTGCAGGTTCATAAAAAAAACAAAGCTAGAATTAGTGATTTCAGGTGATCCCAATATGATCTCATTGCACTTCCTTCTACAAAATCATTTGTACTCCCTACCAATGAGTATGATAACATTAATGACTAAAGATTTGCTTGATTCTATGTAATTGTTTTCCTTTTTAATATGCATAATGTGATTGGATTACAAGAGAAGTGCCAGAAGCTTAGGGAACATCAGGTTGTTGTGGGAACTTTTTTAACTAATAGGAAAGTTCTAAGTATGGCATGTGAAAAAAAAAATCAAGGAAGTGTGAATTTAAGAGGAGGAAAAAGAATATTGTGGCAGGCTTTTTAAGTAGCTTCAAAGAATTCTTCAGTTTGGCAAATGGAGATTTATACAAAGGTAGTAGCAGGAGACAAGTGTATGTCAGCAGGAAGATAGGTCTCATCTAACACTGTTTGTTTAATTGCCAGCAGGTAACTAACTTGTCAAACTTAGTCTCAGCATCAACAAATAATGCTGTTAACAGAGCACTGGGAGAGACCACAGGCTTAGCAAGTCACTATAGTGTTGGGTTTTGACCTTTTAAGAAAGCTGATGTGTAATGTTGAGTATTTTTCTATTTGGGCTTTATGGGTCAGATAATCTATTAGGGAAACTGCCTCGAAGGAATGAAATACATTTGAGATTGCCAGTAAAATACTAGCAGTAAAATCTTAAATTCTCAGGTTTTCATTGTTTGTTTTTCTATGCAGGTGCTTATAGAAAATGCCAAAGCTAATGGAGATGTTAGAGCTCTGGAACTAAATGAGAAGTTGTCAACAAGTGCCTAGTATGTACCATCTAAAGCAAAATAATCCTTCAGTCATCTAACTTAACTAGTCCACCTTCCAGAAACATATTTTATTTCTTTATGTCTGATTTTATTTCTTTCTGTTTCATCAGTTAAAACTTTGTCTTTAGTTTTACTTTTTCTTAAGAGTTAAGTAGCAGCAAACTTTTCTCTCTTGGTAATTCAGCTGCTGACTCGGTATTAGAATGAACCATGACAGAGATTCTTAAGACATGTTGTTACTCTGACTGCATGGGAAAATCAATAAAACAATGATCTAACCTGTTAAAGTTGCCATGAGGCTTTTCACTCTGTTGAAGGAGTCATGATAGCTATCCATCTTCTAGTTTAAAGCTTGGTTAAAATTTTTGTTCATCAAAGTCTTAAAATGGCTTATATGATCCCATATTACAGGATAGAAAGGGCACTTCAAAGGCAAGCAGTGGGACTACATTGAATATACACTTGCTTTTGGAATCAGTTGTTCTGGGCTTGGAGAAAACAGGATGCTGGGGGGGTGCATCTCTACAACCAGTCATGCACAGTGATCTCTGGAGAGTGTGCTACCATCATTTTAACAGGAAAACTAAGCTCTGTAGGCTGTGGCTTCTGCTCTGCAGAGATGAGTAGAAACCTCTGAATCCTTCCTTATCTCCCACACTTTCATTCTCCCACCTTCCTTAAAAAGATTATTTACTGTAAATTTAGAATGATTGTGTTTCCCTTCACAGCCTGCTGTCATACAGTCTTGAACTATCAGTAACTGCAAATATTAAAAGGGAATGTTGCAAAAGCCAAGTTTGTTACTGTCAGACTACCTGTAACTTTTTTTAGCTCGCTGCTATTAAAAACCAGGAAAAATTCTTGCAGCCTGTAGTTTGTATCCTTGGCATATAGTCTTGATTATGTGTCCCACTGTGGTGTCATCACCAGCCTGATGGCAGCACGGTAAGGAACTGCCTGCCCCTCTGAATACCTTCTAAGTGAGTCTATACTTTGTTAGCACTAAACCTTAAATACTTACTAACATCTTGAAGAATGAATGACAACAGGCCAGAGAAATCAACTAAGTAATGGTCAACTATGAATATTCTGTATTAGAAAAAAAAAGTAGTATAGTGTTTTTTCACTTCAGAAGACTATGAACTTAGTTTTACTGTGAACAGTGATGAATTCCATGCATAAGATAATTATACAGCCTAAAGCTGTATTATGTGCCCTGTAGGGAAAAAACCCTCCAAATCTCTACCGCCTTACTCAGTGTAAAGTGCTTAGGGAACAGGTTTAAATTTAAGCTTCTGTAAAATTAAACAACATGAAGTAAAAATCTTACTCTTCCTATTTTTTCAGCGTCCCTACAAAACTGGCACCTTTTAACAAGTCTGCTGTAGCATTGGAAAAACTTGTGAATTCATGCAGATTGAAGCAACCCTATATTTTATACTGTATATATTATTGCAGAGCTCAGCAAAGTATTCTACAAAGGCACTGTCTCAGTTTAGAAGACAAAATGTCTGTAAAGGAAGGTGGAAAATCTTCCTGGACTAGAAAGAAGACCCTTCTCTTCAACTTACAACTTTTGAAATTAAGAGGCTTTAGGCAAAAATGTAGAAAATATAATAACAGTTATTTACTAAAAAAAAATCCTGGAACAAACAACGACACCATGACCCAAGCTTTCAAAATAAGTCCTACTTCCCTTTTTCAGTGAGGGGGACCAGCATGTTTTGGGATGCAAGGACTGCAGTAGCTTACTGGCAGTCAGCAGCGGGTGCTGGCGGGCTCAAATGAGGCAGTAACTGCTGTGACTCTCCTGCAACCTGCAGGAGTCCCCCGCGGGCTGTTCCTGGTGCCTTGACAGCTGCCAAAAGCAACGTGAGTGATGGCAGCCCCACGGCTAACAAACAGGAATTCCCACTGGTCCTGAGGCTTTGGGCACAGTCTTTGATAACACCTCTAGTTTCCCTTGGCTCGGGATACCCAGCCACAGCAGCAGAGCAGTGAGGGCTAGGCAACTGCTGCAGGAAGATGCTTTGGTGTGCACTGCCAGCAAAGGGTGCAGGCTAAAGCAGTTACCTCACTACAAACCATCCGTGGTGGGGGTTATCCGGGCTCCTCTCTGCGATGGAAGCAGCAGCTGGCAAAGTATGGGGTGTGGTTGCTGGCTCCGTTGGTGGAGGCAGGGGGAAGCTCCTTCTCAGGTATTTGGTACTGGTGCAAGTTACAGGGTGAGGTGGTTGCCTCACTCCAGACAGTTCCTTCCCCATGGTGGTCCCTGGGGGTCCTCTTCAGCAGTGGAAGCAGTGGCTGGCAGGGAATGGGGAGGGGTTGGCAGGTGGAGGTGGGTGCTGGCTTCATCTGTGATGACCAGGAAGACCCAAATAGAAAAAACGGGCAGGCCATGTGGTGCTGGCAGGTTTAATACCCTCTAACTCTTGCCCGCTTTGTGAGAAATCCCCCTCTCCCCTGACCTCCCCCACCCCAGGAAAAGGGCGTGGAGGGCAGAGGGTTTGTGCCTTTTCATTATTGGTAAGCACTACCTAATGATGGTAATGGGTATAATCAAAACAGCCTCTTTCAAACCTATAACAATTATCCACCCCGAATTTTTCCATACCAACATGCCATATTGGATTCAAGTTTTCCCACCATATACATATATGCATTACTCCAACTTTATAGTTATTATAAATATATACATACAAATACAGGCAGTTCATCCCCAAAACAATGTATTCCTCCCTTCAGGAATACATTGTTTTTCTCCATCCTTCTGCATCACCCACCAGATGCAGCCTGGTCCTTGAGCAAGATCTACTTTAACATTGTTACTCAATCTTATCTGGCTTGTCCGTGACCATGATTGTAGACCGTAGTACATGTGGAACAGAACACAACTCAGGGCAGTCTTAGATAAGTCAGAAACAAGTTTTACCTACCAAATTGCAAATCTTTTATGCACCACAGCTTCCCTGGTGTAGAGCAATGACGTGAACCTGAGGGGTGG
>VWZF01001191.1:0-41600 GCA_013396755.1 Sclerurus mexicanus
TGGGGTTTTTCCGCATGTCAGCATAGTTACGTTTTGAAAGAGTGGAGGGGAAGCTCACCCAGATACGCTTATCAGGCTTATTAGCTCAGGAAATACTTACTTTTTACAAGCCGGTCTGCCCTTTTCTCCCTCTGCCTGGCAGGACAGAATTGCTCTGATCCTTTCCCTCAGGTGGCAGCAGTGCCACACACCTCCACGCTGCTGGGGGAGCCTGTGGCCACAGGGAGGCTGAAGCTGCTGCCACCTGCCTGAGCTGTCACACAGATGCTGGCACGTGGCCACTGGCAAAGCCAGCAGCGCCGGCACGTGGAAAACACAGCCATGCCTGGGGTACAGCAGGGTTTTCCTCTCTAGAGGCTGCCTGTTCTCAGTTTAAATGGCCACGGAGCATTGCCCTGCAGGACACACCTATTCTCCCTGCAGCAGCTCAGAGTTTCCAGGGGACAGACTCAAGGTGCCAGCACTAACCTGGGAACTGTCTGAAGGGAGACTTCCAGGCAGCCCAAACCCTCACTACATGTGACCGGTGTGACTTCAAACTAAAAAGAAAAATAAGAAAAAACTGAAAAGGGAATAAAAAGAAACATCAAAGCCTTCCATAAACTCACGCTGTGCTGGAAGGGCCACAATTATGCCATTCTTAACTCAGAGGCTGTTTGCAAGGGAAATGATCGGGAGACTTGGAAAGGGTGCTTGAGTGGAAGCGGTTTATCTTGCTCCATTCAGAGGAAAGGATTACAGGCATAAAACTGTCTGTCACCTTGGAGAAGCTGGAATCTTCAGATTTTGCCTCCAGAGCCTTGGGGATGCAGGGAAGGAAGCTATTTTGTTCAGATTAAAGACAGATGCAGCTTCCTAACAGAGGTTATCCTCTCAAACTAGCGGATACTTCAAGATGTTTGACTCTACTGGCGTTAGCCCTGCCTTGACTAGGTGCAGATGACAAGAGAAATCAGGATAAATGTGTACGAGAAATATCACTGGCTTATTTCAAGTTATTCCTATTCCTCCAATTTACATTTCCCTGGTTGCTTCACACTGTGCATTAGTGATTCACAATGATGTACACTTACACACAGCAGGAGAAAAATTAATGAATTCCATCACTTCCCTTATTTGGGAGACTCTATGCCAGAGATACAGCTCCCTCATTTTATTATGCCTTTTGATCTCCACAGAGTAATCTGTTTTCCCCTTGGCAGAACTGTATAATTCTTGCTACTTTACTATGAATTACATTTATGCACTTGGGCAGAATAAGCCTCATTATTTATTATTTCTCACACACACTCCTAAAACCGGGCCAAATCCCACCTCCCTGTCCCCAGCAGGTTGGCATGCACAGAGCATGGCCCCTGGGGCCAGATGCTGAGGTAGTGCATGGCACACACAGAGGCAGCAACTAACCACGAGGTTCATGATAGGGAACTGGGGAGAAGGAGCTTCTTTGCCCGCCCTCCCACATGAGGCGTCGCTCACTGCATGGCACAGCCTGTGCTAGGCAGGAAATCGTGTAAATAAATAATTATGGCCTTTGTCAGGTATGTCATGGTGCCATAGGCCCCGCTTGGAGCACTGTCATAAAAAAAGTGGCAAATTCCTGTGGCTACGTCCTTCTCCAAGATAGTGCCAGTAGCTCCAAATGATTTCTGAAAAGACACAAGCAAAGTAGGGCATGTTAGGTGTCTGTGCTTATTTATTAGGGAAAACCCACCACGTTATGATTTTCCATTTGTGCTGAATACTGAAAGGAATTCTCCTTTCCCTCATGAAAACCTTAATCAGGATTATTATAGGGCCCACATGACTTAGTTGGATCAGTGTAAGTAAATGAAGAACATATAGCTTCACGGATTTTTGTCCTTTGGGGGGAATGGATGGGATTACTCAAATATTGGTAATTCTAATGCCTTGACAAAGCAAACCTCCACTTCAATCTAACAGCATACTTCAGAGCTTGTTAGCCACTACAACTTTATTCCCTTTAAATCTCCCACAAGTCTTAAATTAGCTTTCCAAATATATTTCTGGAAGATACTTAAGTGATTCTATCTATCTTGCAGGGGAAGAACCAGGACAAGATCAAGGCCATCACACATATTACAAAAGGAGCAGGGGATAATTTTCAAAGGAGGAAACTTCCCAACCACTGTCCTTTGAACTCACCAGCTCCTGCAGAAACAGGTCATTGGCCATGTGCACGATTCGGTCCACGTGGATGATGCCCCCGATGCTGTTCACCTCGATGTCAGAGAGGAACGTGAGGACCAGAATAGCTTCCACCAGGAGCTGCCTGTACTCGGGCTGGGGGACGTGGTTCAGCACCGACTCCACGTGCACAGCGAACTTGATTTCGCACGGGGTCATCTGGCAAGATTCAGTGGAAATGAGAGACTGACAAATCCAAAAGCCTAGTTCCCCACATCCTGCAAGCACTGAAACATATGCTGCTCTCTGCACATGGGGAACAAAATGTTTGTGCAGCTTTAGCACTTACAGAAAGTTTTCATGTTGCTAGACCCTGATTCTGCAAACAGTTACACAACTTCCAGAAGCTGCTCCAGCCCTGCAATCCCTCACACACATCTCACTTACATACAGGGCTGCTGATGCTTAGCTGGCAAATTAACTCTTTGGTCCTCAGGCTGCAGTCTCACACAGTCTGCCTTGTAAGCATCTTTCAGGCATCACAGGTTATTTGCAAAGCCAAACTTACTGCTATGTTTTAAAAATAACCACCTGCTTAGAGGGGTGATTTTTAAATAACCCCCTAGAGCTTTGCCACACAGAGGTATTGCTATACTGTTTGCAGAGCAGCTTAATTTGCACTGGCATATCTCTGTGGATGTCATGCAGCCTTAGGAGGTTTGTGCTTATTTCATTCCATCCCTTTAAATAGCAAAATTAGATACTGTCTAGGTCTGACAGGCTAAAAATATAAGCCTATTTATCTACACAATAGGGACAAATAAAGCTCTCCTTTTTGAAAGAAACCCAAGGAGTCAACATTTAAATTTGGCAGAAAATTCCAGCTCCTCTCTTCAGATGTTGCCATTGTCCCTCAGAAGTGAAGGAAGCCAGAGACAAATCGGAAGGAACCAGATAGAAAAACAGTCTCTGGCACACAAGCACCTCTCTTGCACTGATGGATTACTGTTCACCTGAGTTTTTCTTTATAGATGTGAATTCAAAACTTGCCAGAGCACCTAAAGTGGCAGTTGAGCTAAGGAAAAAAAAAGTAAGGAAAGCTTATGGAATTAAAGTCAAGGCTTTGCTTAGAAACAATCATCCTTAACTGGTACTTACTTTTGAGAATGAAGCCAAAACACACTGGCTGCTGCTGCAGCATATTAAAAAAAAAAAAAGTAAGTGGCCCGGAGCGTGTCTGCTTTACTCCAAAAGCTCTGCAGTGTCTCCTCACCTGCCCCCAAGGGCTGCCATCAGCCGCCCTCCCTCAAGCCCCGCTCTGCAGGCACACGGGGACAGTGAGGGTGTGCAGAAGGCGGGCTCAGCAAAGGGGAAACCCTGCCACAAACACTCTCCCAGGCCTGCCTGGCAGGAACGCACCTGCACAGACCTGGGGAAACCAGCAGAGGTGCTGGGGGAGGTCCAGATGTTCTAACCTTGAAACCAAGGATCTGCGCCAGCAGCCCTGCCGCACCTTACACTGTCACACCAGACATTCGACACGTGGCTAGGAAATCACTGGCATTTCACTGTACCTCTCTGGTGGTTGAAGAAGGAAGGACATACCCATCAATGGACAGACCGTGGCACTGAAACGACATTTCAACAACGAACAGAAATTACAGTTCTGGCAAGTAAATCTTCTAAGTGTTCTCTGTTTTAAACCAATGTGTAACAACTTTCAGACAAGAAACAAAAAAGCAAAGCAAAAGCCCCTAAACGAGACCAAAAAAAACCTGCTCAAAAATATTATTTCATCTATGCTGAAGAAGTTATTATGTAACCTGGCAAATGTTAGAAACAGACTGACGTGACACACAAGAGTTCTGTGTTCCAGCCCAGATACCGAAGCAGAGGAAAGTACTTGGAGAGCCACTACAGCAAGAGGCACACAAAGGAGGGAAACAAATTGATGAAAATATTCTGCTTGAAAGGATGTAGAAATAAAAAATAACGCAAAAGCATGACAACAGACCACAAAAGCAAGAACCCTTCTTTTTCATTTTCGCTAAAACAACATTTAATTTTGTGTTTCAGACCCAGGGCACCACACCTCAAGGACGTCAACCAGTGGGGCAGAGGTGGTGTTAGAAGTACCAAGTGCTATGCAAGAAAAGAGCGTAAAAACCTAAGTGGTGAGAAGGCGGGCTAAGGAGTGACACATCTGGGTACCTGAGGTACAGAAACACACACCAAGAAGAGGAGACAGACTTTATGAATAGTCCAAAGAGATTTTAAGAATGAAATACTGAAGACAAATTAGATAAGCACAATTCATTTTAATAGCCAGAAAAAACAGACAAATAACTCCCAGCTATTACCTTAGGCCACGAGTGATGCTCACTCTACTAACAGATCCCATTAGTAAATAGCCAAGAGGTCACACATGACTCATCTTGGATGACATCAACACTAACAGTTTCAGTGTAAGTGATTTTAGAAGGACAACCAAAACCAGCCTAAATTAGGGATGTGCTCTTTTTTCAATCAAGCAGCCATGAACAGCTCAGTGCTGCAAGGTGCTGAATGCTGGCTTACATCCAGCAAAGCAGAAAAACATGTGCATAGTCACTATGAAATAAGTAAAAATTCCTAATTCCCCTCTCCTCCTTCCTGGAGAGTTGCTCCAACACATTTCCAAACCCCTGATCTCTGGAATGCTGGCAAGGACTTACTTTTCACTAAAAACCAAACAAAAAAACCCATTCAGAATGTCATACAGCTCAGAGGAGCCAGCAAGAGATCTCAAGACATTCTGGAAGAGTCAGTGCAGTTTCCTACTTCATTTCTCACAGCCTTTCTGAACCAGAGCACCGAACTGCATCTCACTGCAGTGCCCCTCAGCTGCACTGACAATGTGTATTAGGCCATGGGATGCATGTTCAGCCAAAATTCAGCGTTGGTGGTGTCAAACACACTTTCAAAGAAACACGTCAACTTGTGTTAATGGAGCCCTTTTATGTTCAAGAGACACACTTCCACTAATGATTCTCATTTCCACCAGTCTTTCAGTTGAAAACCAACTGCTGTCAAGTTGCCACCTCTGGACCACCACCTCCCCAAGTTACAGTACAGCTTTCTTGCTTCCTGCCCTCCACAGCAGCCAACTCACCTTCTGCAGGATTTTCCACACTTTCTCATAAAAGCCAACAGGAACTCTGTTAATAGCACCATCAAGCCTCCTTCTGCGCAGCCACTGCCCCTTCCGGTCACCCCAGCTCATGTCTCCACTGGAGCCAGTAGGAGAAGTGCTGGTGGGAGATGATGGCGTACTGCTCCTCTGTAAGGACATCAAAGCCTTGGTTAATCGCTTTCTCTCACCCCAAGGGCCAAGCCCAGTCAATACATTTCTGTTATAATGCTACCTCAGAACCAGGCAAAGAACACAGGACACAGTGTCAGACAGGATGGTGGAGTGGGATCTGTCTGTGTCTCTCCCCTTCACAAGAGGCTTCACTTCTCGAGTACTTCAATCATTTCTCAACAAAACAGGCAAGTGGTTCCACATGGCACAACACAGTAAACTTCAGTACACAAGGCTTGACTATTTTAACAAGCACGGGCTGGCTTCCAGGGCCATGTCACTGGCGTGCAAGATGGAGGGATCTGCAGGTAGGTCTGATTCACCTGGACATCAGGCTCAGTGTTGTAAAAGAATCAAAGAGTCTGTGAGTCCAGCAAGAGAGGTCCTCCATGCAAAAACTCCACTGAAGTAAGTAGATCAAAAATTGACTTCATGTGCCCATGAAATCATCATGCCTGCCCCTCTGTAGGTATCAGTCATGTTTTCCTTTATTACCTTTATTGCTCTATTATTTTACCCTACTAGACTTGAACACTAAAGCAGACAGCAACCCATGTTCAAAGTTGTGGCACTACCACCAAATTGTTCTGATTTCCACTTCAATCAAACACACAGCTGAAACCTGCCGTTCTGTACTGGTATATAGGAAGAGAGGGGCAACAGCAAGCTGACAGTTCTCAGGCCAGGCCACGGGGCTAGTGGTGCCCTTCAGCTGTGTACACAGGACATCTGGGAGGTGTGCCATTGACAATAAGTCTGAAGATGCACAAAACCACGAATCACAACAGCCAGTTCAAAGGACATGCATAGCTGCAAACTTTCCATCTCTCCATGACACATTTGGAGCTTCAGACTTACTTTAAATCATTGAGGTCTCTGTTGGTAAAATAGTTAAGCAATTATCTTCCTTCTTAACAAGGAGAGCTTGAGAAGAGCTGTAATTCTCTGCCTTGAAAGAAGATGACTGCTTGAGAAGATACCCATGCCCATAAAACCCCTGTCTCAGCAACTTGAAGCTATTCTGGGTTCCTCACTGTCCCAAGACTGCCAGCATTTGTCAATGCTACATTACTTTTAAATACTGAAGACAACTGTAACATAATCCACTATCAAGCAGCTAAATCTGCTATAGTACTTTATCTGCTACAACTGCTTAAGGTTCAGAGGAACTAAGTGGATCTAAATGCGAGACTCAACTTCTATTAAAAGATTACTAATGAGAATTGCTTCCCAATGAAGATGCACAAGACAAAGAGGTAGGGTTTGAAAGGAAGGTTTTAAGCAGGAGAAGTCACAGGAGGTGTCTAGAGCCAAGACCTTTGCACACACACAGACACAGGCACACACACATAGGGTGAAGGGCAGGTGCAGAGCTACAGATGGTGTTTTACCATGGAAGCGAACATGCTGCTGGACGTGGAGTGCCCCTCCTGAAAGAACTACAGAACAAAACCAGACACCAACACGTAAGACAGCCATGACAGAACAGAACACAAACAAGGTTAAGTAACCCATCTGTGCAGAGACAAGAAATATGGAATAAGCTCAGGTACTCAAGAAAACTGCAGCAACGCCTGGCCTCTTGCAGTGTTGCACTTCAGCTGATCTCAGGGCAGCTGCTGCTGATTCCCAGGGTCACCGTGAGGCAGACCCTGCCATACCAGGAGCCCGTTTGGCAGCCACAAGCTGCCCACGCTACCCACTGGGCTCCCAGCGTGGCCAACACAAACTACCAGTTTGAGACGCGTGCAAAAGGTTCTCTGTGACTCAGGGCTGGGGGGAAAACCAAGCTCCCCACTTCCATTCCCTATTTGTTGAAATGCCAGCAGCTCCTCTGCACGAGGTCATCTTGCTGCAGAAAGACTGCAGGCTGCCGGCTGGGTGGGCAGCACTAAACAAACTGCTGCAAGGCAAAATTTGGGCTGAAATGTGGATGCAGCACCTCAGGCTTAGAGAACTTCTCTCTTAGTGCCCACCCTAAGCCATGCCTCCACATTCAGTGTTAATGGTTCAGACCATCAGAACATCAAGCCAGGAACGGCTTGATGTTCTGATTCCAGAAAGAACAGCAGCAAATGAGAGAGCTGCGGTTGCTCAACACGTGCAGAGATGTTAGTACAAGCACTTGAAATGTTCCCTGTAACAACAAAGTCGATCCTGCATCACCCCACCCAATCCCTCTGCCAAAATGACATTACATTAGTATCTAGTAAATTATTCAGAGAATGCAGTGAGATGTGGCAGGAAGCAGCATGAAAGGCAAAGCGGGGGGAACAAAAATAAAACCAGCCAGCTTCTCCTCTGTGCAAAATACCCAATCTCCACGCAATGCAAAAGCAACGCAAGAATTACACTTCTAATGTCAACAAAGGCCCAAGTATTTCAGCTCAGGCCCGCTGCTGTATTTAAAAGAAAATAATGCTGCCACCTAGTGCCTTGTCCCTCCTCCTTCCCGGAGTGGCCCCACAAGCAGACCCCCCCTGTAGGACTGCGAGCCCTGGTAAGTCACTGCAGGGCCGGTGCAGAGCAGTCAGCAGCACCTCCACAGACACAGCGGCCAGGCAGACACCATGTGTTCCACAGGGGCCTCTGCTTCCCTGCCAGGTCATGTCCTGTGAAGAACCACTAACTGATCTTTATTGCCACCAGCAAATGCTCCATGTTAAGACCATGCAAAAAATGCCCTGCCTTTTTTTAAGGCTTATTCAATCTGCTTCTTACAATCAAAGGAAAACACCAAATACTTCCTTAGATGAGGCTGCTCAAAGCCCCATCCAACCTGACCTTAATACTTGCAGGCACAGGGCATTCACAACTTCACTGGACAACCTGTTCCACTGCCTCTCCACCTTCATGGTGAAAAAGCATTCCTTATATCTAATCTAAACCTAGCTTCTTTCAATTTAAAACCACTGCCCCTTGTCCTGTCACTACAGAAAGGCCTTGGCAAAAAGCATCTCTTCATCTTTCTTATAAGCCCCCTTTATATAATTAAAGGATGCAATATGGTCTCTCTGGAGCCTTCTTTTCTCTAGGCTGAATAATCCAGGCTGAAAAACAGAACCATTCCTACAAATGTATTTTATTTGATCACTACCTTCCTATTGATCTAGAGCAAAAGAAAATTCCTAATAGAGACACAAAATAGAGAAATCAAAACCACTCAAAACAAAACCAATCAGTCACATTCATCCAGAATATTTTGGTTGTGTTTTCTGTGACCTCTCCATATACTCAGTTGCAGTGTAATTGAAAGTATTGATCTTAAATATACATACATATATATATATGTGTGTGTGTGTGTTATTTTGTAAATTCCAGCAATAATCATCCTCCATTCCTGAAGAAACAGAACTGGAACAAAACAAAACAAGATTCCTTTTCCACATGTATCTTTACCAAAAGGCATGTGTTCCACTTTTGCAACTTGGGCCAAGTACAAGAATGCACACTGCATGAAAGCTTCACTTTGTACATCTGACCTTTTCTTAGCTAAAGATGATAAAAGAACTGTTTTTACAGTGGATGCAGGAATGCATTAGAGTTTGTTCAAGTTCTTCTATTTTCAGCATGTGAAACAAGAACAAGAGAGGCAGCACATTTTTGGAGGAAATATCCCCTACCTGCCTTCTATTTAGTGATCAGCTTTAAAATCAAAGCAACTTTGGAAACTTCTGTCATTTAGCAAGAATAAAACCTAACATAACACAGTTCCAGAACAACTGCACTTTATGATGAGTGTTGACAGAAAACCCTCACCTGCTTCATCTCACTCTTCAATTTAGTAATACCACTTCTTTCTGTTTTGGTTGCTCCAGAGTGCCCCATTTCATGAATAGAAATTGCAGGGCTGGATGAAGAGGAATCTACAGGTCGCACTAAAAGAAGCAAATGGACACTTTTAACATTCTAGGGAGAGAAAAACAGATAAAATTTTACCTACATGTTAAATACATCTGTGCTTGGATACTGGAGACTGACTTTCCAAGACACCAAGCAAATGCAGTTTTAAAAGCTGTCAATAGTTGCAATGAGTCTGTGAGGGCCCACATGTGAAGCCGGGAGACAGCTGATGTGCCAGTGAGGAATATCTGGGCATCACAGACACGCTTTTTGAAGGCAGGTTAGATATGCCCTTTTAATGGCTTTTGTTTGGTCACATAGAACTTCTTCATTTTAAAAGTTTGCCTTCATATTATTGAAAACTTGATACAATCTTATTTCAGTGCAGGATAGCTTCCAACGTATTTGTTTTGTTTATTCCACAGCAGACACATATATGTACTGGTCACCAATGATTAATACATTACCTAAACCTCTGTTTTACATGCTAAGAGAATAGATCCCTAATTTTATAGTTCTCACTTAAAATATACAAGTACCCAAGTGGACAACTTACAGCTTCTTTCCACTCCAAACTCTTTCCCACTGAGAATATGGTGTAGGAGACTTTTCATATCAAAGGGGCTTAGATTCATCAAACTCTCTGAAGCTTCTTCACCTAGCAAAACAAAACAAAACAAAAGACAAACATCACTGTGGGAAAACAAGAAGTTATAAAGCCAACTAAAAACTGCTGATGACCGAAGTCCAATCACATTTTACTTTGTGGCTAGTGCTTCCTTAAAAAAACTGTGTTGTCACATTTCAAAGAAAATAAATTTCAGGACTAAACAATAAACACTGCATGAAAATAACACTGTGCATTAATGAATATTGTGTTGTATCTTGTGCAAAATTTCATTGAAGCTCATGATGAGAAAGCAAGATCACTTGGAAAGGCATTACAGTCATCTCCTGTCAATCTAAATTACAGAGCCAGAGTTACTCCATAAAGAATATCCACTTCAGTTTGAATAAGCGGGTGACGAGGGGAGAGGAATCTTCCATTAAGTTAAAAAAAAAAAAAGTGATTCTCAAAGTTTGTAACTGCTCATATGAATGAAGAGGTTTAACAGGATTATGAAAGGATTTAACACATATTAATGAAAAGATCAACCACTAAGGATGAAGCAAAAATGACACCAAAAGTACCCTTGTGATAAAATTGCCTCTTACCTGAGCATTTCAGACTTCGAGCCAGCTCGGTGGCCATGACCTGAATTATCAGACCAATGCGGAGCCTGAGCATCTCCACAAAAAGGCTCGGCTGTGACCGGACGTACATCGCCAAGTACATAATTATTTCCTGTAAGGAAAAATCCGTATGGGCACCCAGTCAAAGGGGGCCTTCTTGGCTTTCCCAGTCCCAGAGCAAACCCTGGTGCCACAGTGGGCACAGCCAAAGAAGCCTTTGACACACACTACATACCTGTGTCAGGACTGCAATACTGATGTCTTGGCCACTGGCTTCATAAATGAGGTCTGTGAGCTCCTCGGGTGGCAGTGGGCTGCAAGACAAACCACAGAGAGCAGTGACTCAGCACCAACCCGCTATTAAAACTCGTGAGCAAGCACTGGAATCGTCACCCAGAAACCTCTTTGCACCACAAAGGTGCCTGCCATTCTGCCTGGGTGGCTGCAAATCCTTTTCAAGGTAAGGAATAAGTTTCAAAAGAAGAGAGCCGCAGAATGGTGCTGGCAGGAAGATGAAGGGCAGGCTGCCCCTGTAACTGAGGCAGAGCTCCAACTTACGTGGTAATGATTTTCTCACGGGGTTCTGGTGGCAGGCCCACTGTCAGTTGCTTGTGGTGTGACAGAAGGTCTGTGCATGCCTGTCATAAGGGGACAGAAAGCAAGAGACTTTTCTCTGAGTCATGTGGAAGTGATACAGTTTTTAATCCCCAAAAACGATGCATTTCTTTATCAATTTTTAAGTGCATTTCTTTTAATTACCAGACATGCAGATCCAGCAGAATGCTGTTGCCGAGGATATCCTGAGGTCAACAAGGGCTATGAGAGTATGATCAGGATGAAAGTTACTTCCCCCTTTCAGTGAAATCAGCATAATGATTAGAGACTCCTGTGGGGCGGTCAGATCAATAAAGGCTTTCATCCTTTATCATACGATAAACTTTTGTTCTTTATTTAAGACAAAAATATTTTTAATAAATGAAAAGTTTGGTAGTATTAGCTAAAAAAAAAAATCCTGTGTACTAATATATCCCTTAAAACAAGCAAACACCCAACATACTGCATCACATTCCTGAATTAGCCATCCTGATACACTTGAAATAGACACTTCCACCAGAACCACAGTGTTTACTCTTTTATATCAACCTCCTTTAAAAGGGGGTGTTCAGTTTACTTGTTTTAGCATGCTGAATCGAAAACCTCACAGAGCAATGTCCCTCTGATTTTGAAGAGCCTATTTTCCCCTCCCTTAACATGGAAGAAAACATGATCTCTGCTCTCTCCCTCCCCAACTCTTTGTCAATATCTTTTCAAGTTAACATACGTGGCTTTCTGTGAGCGTGTCTGTACTGCCTGTCCACTCTATCTTGAGAATGGAAAAAGTTATGTGCTTAATGAAGTGCCATGCATGGTGATTGTCACAAATTGCTCTCCACAGATAGGGCTGTCACTAAAATAGGGTATTCTAGGTGTGACAGTCAGAGTCTTGAAAATGGCCAGAAATTAGAGAAAGAGCTCTTTAGAAATATCCAGGGTTCACTAGGAAATTAAACAAATACTTTAGAGTACTTGAGAGGAAACATTTTTATAATGTTCAAAATCAAATCTGTACTATTACATTAGGTATTTCATGTTACCATTTAATAGTCATAGATATTTCAATGCCTCCAAACATCCATGCACATGGCAGACTGTCAGTCCAGTGGGATGGAAATTGGCAGATCATGTTTTTGTGTCAGCACCAGCACCTTAACATAGCGTTGCTCCAAAAGTGTTCATGCTATCGCAATGGCAATAGACAATTACCAGTGACAACTGCAGCTTTCAAAGCACGTAATTAAGCTTCTCCAATTAACAGAGATGAAATAAAGCCTTCACAACCATTTACAGTGATAGTGTGACATTCTCAGTCCATGCCAAAATTAGCACTGTTTGCAGTACAGACAAAAGGTAAAGATGTCATAATAGGATTTTAGATGAGAAAAGCAGTCAATGTTTGCTTAAAAAGGTTTGTATGTTGTGAAATAAGGGCAGAAGAAGGGCAAGCACAAGCCCCCAGTAGTTTTATCTCTCTTCCTAGGCAGGAAACTGAACCAGAATTGTTTATTTTTCATACCTCAGCCAGGACTTCCACCCTCTTTTTGAGTATCCCGGAAATATAACGGATTAAGCCCCATTCTTGATTGAGGCCTGCCTTTCTGTAGAGCTCGTTGAGCAGGCAATGGACAGTGACCCCATACTGCCCATCCAGCTCTGTGTCCCAGTCAGCACCTCTGCCACAAAAGACACAAGGTAATTGTCATCAGGAAAGATGCTACACTGCTCAACCTTACCACACAAAACACTTTCATCACCTTCCTCACACCGGTGACAGAATTAAACACGACGTGTGACATCTGGGCCCTCACCAGAGATCCCTTATATGTGAGCAAAACCCTCTGATACCAGAACTTTCACACCCGTTTGAGCACCCACTTAGCTGTGAGCCAGCGACTTAAAAGGAGCCACCTGAAGGATTTCCCACCAGACTTTAAACTGAGCATTCAAACAGACAGTTTGCTGAAGGAAGACTCCATGTAGCTTTTTCAGAGCAAGATTCAGCAACAAATTCTGCTGAAGACTACACCCATTTTTTCAGATGCCTCAGGGCAAGTTTTTTGCCCTGCCTCTTTCTTAGATATTAACTAAGCTTCCATGCTGCTTATGTCATTACTGAAAAGCAAAGCAGATTTCTGTTCCTGTCCTGTTTTTGTAATTCAGTGCATTATGGCTTCTCATTGGTAATGTTCTGAAGTGTCACAGAATGACTTTTCAACTCCTGCTGAGACATAGAGTCCACCAGAAGTCCACCAGCCTGCCCAACATAGACTCCGGTGAAACAAGTCCAGAATATGAAATTAACAGTGTTAGATGCAGTTTAAGAACAAAATGGTATTTTTTCAGGATTTCCTTTACTCATTAAGAAAGGCTGCTAAACATTTTGCTTGAGAAATCAAAAAGATCAAGGAAGAGGTCCTCATAGGAGACAGACTAAAACAAACAAAAATACAGTCTTTGTAGCAGTAGGGAAGACCATCTGTGATTAACACATGCTTGTCTTTGCACCCAGAGCTAACTGACTGTCAGGTTCCAGCAGTATTCTTCTGCACAGGAAAAAACAAACCAATAAATGCACTCCAGAAGATGATTCTGTTAGACTGTATTTGCATTTTGTTCCCATCAAACCTATTTAAATAGGTGTTTACTAACCCCAGCAGATGGGTCTAGACTGGGCCATAAATGTTCTGAAAAGTACCAAGTTTTAGCCAGTGTGCACTTGACATGCAGAGGGATTAGAGGACAAATAGTGACCACTCTTTAAAATTGCATTTTGCTTTTAGTTAGAAAATGAAGATCAAGTTTTCCTCTGCTTCCCTTCTTAAGCATAAACTCACACCAAATCTTGGTGAAGTTTCAATAGAATACCACAAATATAGCAAGGTGGGTTGTCATTCATGGAAAAAACCTGTGTATTCATTTGCAAGCCCTGGAGCCTGTAACTGTGTGCCAATCAACTCTAAAATTTGCAGAAGTATTCTTTTGTACCCAAATAATTTATGTAATCAAACTGACTGAAAATATGCTTGTTAAAGCACAAAATATTTTAACTCTCCCCTCAAACACAACCCTGAACAGTGAACAGTGTTTGCACAAGAATAATCAGATAGTTGTGACCAAACTTAAAGATGCTTAAGTTTATACTCAGACAACTCACTTTAGTATATGCAAGATATATAAGATATCTGCCTGATCATGGAGTGTTGGACATTCCTTCAGCTGATCAACAAGCTTCCTGCAATCCAAGTCACCATGAGCATCTTTAGGTAAGTGCAAAACATTTTCACAGTCCTGGTAAGAAAGATGGATGAAAAATCAAAGATGTGATCTTGAAAAAAGTAGCAGCTCAAATTCAAACAGTAACTTACCATTAAAAAATTACAACAGACTTGAAACGGAACTCTGCACTTGAAATATAGACACATCACATTGCTCTTGCCAGCCTACAGCAGACATGAAAAGGAGACTAATCCCAAGAAACAACATCCAGAATGGAACCTTGTCTCTATTTCTTTCTTTTTTTTTTTGACAAAATAAAGAAAACAAATTATTTCCATGCTTTTCCTGTAATTTTATGTTACTTGAAAAGAGAAAAGCAGAGAGATACTATCTTTTATTTCAGTTGAAACAATTTTGAGCTTTTTGAGTTCTCTCTTGAATCTGTATATATGTGGTGCTTTATGAATACAAATATTGCCATCTTTATGAAACTAACGTGTTAGCAAATCAGATGATGCAATCCTATGGTGAGTTCTGATAAAAAGTTTTGTTTAATAAGCTATTCAGGAATTTACATGGTCCTAAAATACCATTTCCACAAGCAGAGCCTTGTGCAGAGCAGAATCCTTTAGGAGGATGGATACAATCTCCTTTAACCATCCTCAGCAGCTGGTTACATACCAAAACAAAACAAGAGCTGAGCACAACCTCATCTTCATGCCTTGAAGTGGGATTTGGCTGGTGCCTTGAGGACATTTACACATTCTCACATTTCTTGGAGAACATCTCTAAAGGCTGTGAAGAGCCTGTCCTTCCCTTTGTGTTCAGCTAGAACTAAAGATGAAACCTATGGCTTTTAAAGATAAGCAACTATTACAATATTGCTGTTTTGCACATGCAATTAAAACCTTCCCACTTAATAAAGTCTGTTTGACTAAAAAAACCTTCATCCAGCCAAAAAAAATTAATTCCAAAACAAGGGAGTGCCTTGGACAGAATGGCTTGTCTGGGAAGAAAAAGGAGAACTGGCAGAGGGTTTGGATGGAAAACACAACGAAAGGCCATAGCACTGCATCCTAACCCCCAAAACAACATAACAATTCCCACAGCTTACTTTTGTCTCAAAGAAACGGGGATTATCAACAAGGTTGAGAGACTTTCGGTGTGTGTTCAGAACTTTAGTGGGAAGAGACATCGGCACGGCTGGAAAGCGAAGCCACCAGAGCAAAAAGGAGAAAAAAAAGTCTGTTTCAGTAAAATGAAAATCAAAACCACCTACATGAAGCAGCCATACCAGGTAAAAACAACTGAAATATACAGAGGCAATGCTCCGGAGATGCTGTGCATGGAACTCTGAGACCAAATCTCTCAAATCAGAGCTCTTCCCAAATCAACTTGCAAGCTTGTCCCATGATCAGCATGTCAAAAGCTCAGGTGCTACATGCTCAACTGGTATCTCCTATGTTGGCTCATGACTCAGAAATCCTGACCTGACTCTGCTAAGTGTTTTAAACATTTTATCAGGAATAAAGTGGAGAAGATGGTCTAACTGGTGAGGTACCATAATTAAAATTATACTGTCAAATGCAGGCTAATGCTCTGTTAACTTCACATGCTGAATTCAATAGAGAATATGATGGTGTGGCACATGAAAGATGGGAGAAAAGACTACCAGAAAAGCTTGAAAGTTATTAATTTACACTGAAGTTAAAGGAAGCCTTTCCTTGACCAGGGCATTGAATACTACATATCTACATACAGAACAATGCATAGGTTGGAATCTATTTGCAAATTCAGTCAAAGCATTATTTTGGTTTATATCCTCCAATCAATGTACAAGAAATGTAGCATAATTGAAAACACTGTACTCCCTCTCTACTCCCTGTTCTTACAAATTTAGAAAGTACATGCACATATTCATGTTTTTCTTGCAGTGAAACATTTCATTTCACCACAGCTTTATTAAAATAAAAAGGTACATTTTGTCTGCCTTTGTATAAACACAGACAAAACAATGAATTAACTGACTCTGAAATTCTATTCAGCTGAGAAGTTGGAGCAGTTTCCATAATATTAACTTTGATTAAATGTTACATTTCATAGCAGGTTTTCTATGTATACACCGTGACATGGAATGCTGTGGGAACAAAACAGCAACAGCTTCAGTGTCATTCTTATTTCTTAAGGAATTTCTAACTTCTTCTCTATACAAAAAGAACTAGTGGCACGAGTGTGTTAAAAGCCATAATTTTGAAATACTTGAACTTACCCCTTGTAGGGTAAGTAGAAAAAACCTGTTTTTCTAGTATTATCACTAAATAAATAATGGGGAGAAATACCTGGAACCTCCAAGCCCTTTGTCTTGGCCATTATTGACAGTATCTCTTCTGTGGAATGGTTTGCACTGAACACAGGTGGTTGATTGGCTGTCTTTGAAGTTGGAGGCAGGTATGATTTCAGTGCTGTACTCTGCAGGACATCATTTATATACTGATCCAGCTCATCCTGGCTATCTAGTGTAACATGCATAAAAGAAAAAGGTTTATTAAAAATAAAGTCCTAATTTATCAGTCCTTTCTTATTCAAACACACCACTTATATAGAAGAGCACTCAAAAAAATGCAAGAATATCATATGTGAGAGATTTTTAAGCCAAATAAATTGGAAAGAAAAGAAAAAATAATCAGTTTTTGACACTTTGAAAACAGATTAAGAAGCTGCTTCTCCTTTTGGAAGGAATCAGAGGGGCTTTTTTCTTGCTAGTAGTCTACAGAACATATTTGGACTTGTTGATCTTAAATGTCTTTTCCAACCTGTATGATTCTGAGCATCTATCATCTCTTCCACACGACTCTTGTCTATGACTCCTCACAGTCTCTTCCTCCCTCCAGCCTCTCCCACACCTCCCCATCTGCTGACTCCTCAGACTCAGCTTTACTGCAGCAGATACCAGTCAATGCCATACTATGATCATAGGAAGAATACACGGGAATTCATTCCCCAAATTAAGTCATGCAGGTACTGTCCTCAGAAGGTTGCATGAGAAACCCGAATCACTACCAGGTGTGCACAGAATAGGCTCTGCACTGTAGGTAAACCCAGGCTCTGCTGATAGAACTTGATAGAGAAAAATTATGAAGTGAAAAAACGCTACTACCTTTTTCACAGAAATCTGCAGGATAGTCTCCATATTCACTGTCAGGACTATTACAGTCTTCACTACGGTCATCAAACAGTTTTAAGTCACAGTCTGGATCCAGGAAGCTCAGATATGTATGAAAAGAGGTGGTAAGAAATTCTGCTAGCTTGCCTATCTTCACCCTGCAAACAGGAATACATGGCAAAGAGCATTAACATCCACCATTTTGATACTCATTAATGCTCATAGAGCTTTCAGCAACTCCTCCAAAATTTACTGGACCTCCTGTTGAATCCACCATTGGTAACAACAAAGCAGCAGATACTGACACTGAAAAAAAAGGCAGAACAACAGTTGCAGATCCAGCTGGGTACTTACTGCCCTAGCTACTAATTGAACTTTAACTGTGCTATGGTGACACCTACAGGCCTAACTGAAAGGCTAATTTACAGGGTGTTCTATATTTATAGGGAGATCCTGAACAAAGACTCAAACTCCAAGGATAATGCATGAGAAACTGAGGCTGGGAAGTCCCCATGAATAGAACTTTCCACAGAACTGCAGTGCTGCTGAAAAGCAGAAAGCACATCTGTGCTGGTTTGGGCTGGTATAAAGTTAGACTAACTAGTGTTGGGGCTATGCTTTGGATTTGTGCTGGGAACAGTGCTGGGAACACAGGGATGTATTAGTTGCTGCTGAGCAGCGCTTACACAGCATTACAGTCTTTCCTGCTTCTCACCTCACCAGCGCAGGCTGAGGGTGCACAAGGAGTTGGGAGGGGACACAGCTGGGGCAGCTGACCCCACCTGGCCAAAGGCACATTCCATACCATAGGGTGTCATGCTCTGCACACAGAGCTGGGGGAAGAAGGAAGAAAGGGCGAATACTGGGTTTGTCTTCCCAAGTCACAGTCACATTTGACGGAGCCCAGCTTTCCCAGGGATGGCTGAACACCTGCCTGCCTATGGGAAGTGGTGAATAAATTTCCTGCTTTGCTTTGCTTGCACACATGGCTTTTGCTTTGCCTGTTAAACTGTCTCTATCTCAGCCCACTAGTTTTCTCACTTTCACTCTTCCAATTCTCTTCCTGATCCCACTGAGGGGAGAGTGAGTGAGTGGGGCTGAATTGACTGGAGTTAAACCATGGCAGCATCTGATCATCAAAGGAAGACACTGATTGAGAGAGGGTGAGTATAAAGAGCATAGGGAGGTACTGTGGCATTATATTTTATACACAGATGAATGGAACACATATGTTTAAATCATGTCCAATAACTGTGAGAGTGATTTATTTCTTCGTAACAGAAGACCAGCCAAGACCAAGATTTTGTATTTCCACAGGTTTGACATTCATTTTCTTTATGCACTAATGGCAGTGAGAGACAGTACACCTTTTGGGGGACAAATCTTTCCCACTGCATCTGAGGTCCAGCCACCATCTGATTGCCATATAACAATTAAAGCTGAAACCTCCTTCTCCGCAGAGTTCTAGTACAAGGTCTGTGCACTATCACAAGTTCAAAATTGAGACTTTTATAGGATCTAATTTTAAAATTCGTGGAGATAATAATTTGGGGATTCTGACATTACCTTGCACCTCCAAAATAACCATCCTCTAATTTTCTTATTGTGGCAAGAACTGCTGGATGAATGTCAGTACCATCATCAACTAAAAAAGAATAATGGAAGAGTTGAAGCTAACCAACACATTCTTAAACTATCACGTTCCAAATAAAGTGAATTACTGGCTGTTCTCTACAACCCAAATCAGACAGAATCAAAAACTGCTACCAATACTAGCTTATTCAAAACTCCCAAACAAACAAGCAAACAAAACACAACCCCTAGACAAGTTCTAAAGACAAAAACCAACCCTCTCAAGACAAGTTTCAAATGAAATTTCTTTAGAAAGAAATAGTATGAAGATGATGGGGTGATGCAAGGCTATAAAGGGAGGTAAAACTAAAATGAAATATTACCATGTCATCCAAATTCAGCATACATGTGGAAAAAACAAAACTGTACTTCTGATGTTAGAAGTCATGCCACCTGTCTCCTCTCAAACTGATGTCTAACCTATTCCCCTGCAGTAACATACTCTGCTTGAAACAGAGAAAATCAAGTTTACCAAGCATTGTGTGGGTGATGGGAAATGTCAGGGTTGGTCTCCCTGTCATCCTCCAACAAGAAGTGAGGTAAGCCAGCTCTGTCTTGAGCATCTCCACAATCATCTGATTGTCTAGAGCCAGATAGAAGTGATGCTGGTCAGTAAACTAGAGAAGAGAAAAACATGACATAGGAGTAGTTGTCGGTGCTTTTCTTATTTTTTCTATTTCCTCTCTCAAATCATTCACAAAAGCCACATGAGCTGACCACAACACAAATGGCATGAATTAACCTAGCAAGGCCTGAGACTGTGAAAAAGAAATCCATGCTTGTGCAAGACTCCATTTTTCTATACCTGCAGACTGACCATCAAAGTAAGCCATACAAACAAAAAGTAGACAATCACACCCATGAAACAGTATCTTCACAATGATGAATTACACTAACCTATGATCTGGAAGATGGAAGTACTCTAAACGTGGAAGAAAAAGCTAACACTAGCAACAAAAACAATAAACAGGCTTAAGGGCACACTGGGGACTGGGAGCCAGTAACTGTATGTCTCTTGGGAACAATCTGAAAGTCAAACAGAATAGAGAAGAGCTGGCAGTTACTGTGAAAAAAATATACATTAAATATACAGTGGCAAAGTGTGCTGTTCCCACTACAGCAGAAAGCCAAGAAGGACAGTAAGAGACTACTATGGCTATTTCAGGAGCTAGAACCAAAAAAGCTGGACAAATAATGGAAAGTATGTCAAAGTAGCCACAACAAAAGTTAAGGAAGCCCATAAGCCTCGGGAAGGGGTAAGCACATAAAGAGCACATAAATTCAGGCTGGCAAAGCCAAGAGAAATTACTTCATAGAAGGAATTAGGAACTAGCCAAAACAATCCTTGTGCCACTCGTAATTCAGGAAGAACAAGTCGCAGAAACCCAGACTGAAGAAAACACACTGCCTGTCACTAAAAAGGAAGAGTTATTTAAAAAGTCAGGCCAATTCCAGTGCCTGAAAGCACATGAAAACAAAGCCAAATTGAGACAACCAAGATAATTATGAAATGATAAAGCAAGATGGCCAAACCCCAATCTCAGCAAATTAGTCCAATTTTCCTCTTTGAAGCAATCAAATGGTAAGTATAAGAAAATGGCTGACATCTTTCGACTTTTGCAAATTTTCACACCAGTGAGCAGAAGAAAAAACATCCGAGGAGGCAGAACTACTTTTAAAATTGTTCTCAAAAGGTAGTTATTAACCATTTTTTCAGACTGTCAGTGTATCTGAATGGAATTAGCCTTTGCCCCGCACCTAATCAATGTTTTCACTAGAAAAGAGAATGAAATACGAATGACAAACCCACAAAATTTGTGGACACTAGTCAAGATCAACAAGATGACTTAACTGCTAACCTTAGCAAGGTGACATTAAACATTAACTCCATCCACCTCAAAAAAAAAGTCAAGGGAAACGTCTGGCTGCAAAGTACAATGGAAAATGTTATGGAGTTTTTAGTCAAACACGGAATAAGCAGGAACTGTCACTGTGTTGCTAAGGTAAAGATAAATGCCATTTTGGAATATACTAATATGTCCATACTTGACACATGGCAAGACTTCAGCTGGAATATTTGGTCCTACTTAGAAAGTAAGATGTGAGCAAAGGGTATTTTGAAAAAAATCATGTCTCTAAGGAATTTTTCCCTTATTTGCAAAAGTGAAAATTGGCTTAGGGGAGCAACACAACAAATAACATGTTGTAAAGCTCCTTGTGATCAAGTGATGTGGGGAAGAACGAGAAGGGAGCTACATTTTTTTGCAGTAAATCTGATGTTGTTTGGGCATTATGAAGCATTACAGAAGCATTCTACAGAGTCCACTGAAGGTCTTCTGCTGGAGTTTAAAGACTGCATTAGTCAAACATGTATTTAGAAGGGTGGAAGCATTCCTTATCCTGCTCCAGTTGTACATGCTTGGAGCCAGGTGACCCCCTGGCCTTCTAGTACCAACTGCTAGAATAATTATACTGGAATAAGTGTGTAGTATTTTATTAAATGTATAAATAAGAGCCATTAATTCTGTGAGGATCCAAACTTCCAGCTACATTGAAAAAATGCACTGAAGAGAAAACAGAGCAACCCTTTCCCAGCACTACTGACCCTTTCAATAATATATAGAAAAGATCACACCTTCATCACTTGGGGGTTACAGTACTTGGCATGCTTATGTGGTACTTAATTTTTTCATTAAAGCAATCAGTAGAAAGATACATTAAGTGACATATTTGTGCAGAAACTATTTCATTAGCTAGAATGTTGTTTTGGGCAGAGATCAGTAACAACTCTATACTCTTTATTTGCCGTGTTCCCTTAAGCCAGGAGCCAAAGAAGCCAGACTCTGTATGACAGAAGAGAGATTATCAGCAGTTCCATCACTCTTAAATTAAAACCATACCAAGCAAGGCACATCTGCTGCATCAGCCCTGCTCTACCTAAAGTACAGCAACAGCACATAAAAGCAAAGTGCTTCACTAATTACGTGCCATTAAGTAAGGACTGATTTTCCTGGCAGCTTTACATGCTCACCTGCGGGGTAAAAGCAAATATTTGATTTCTTATCACATACAGCTTGGAGGTGCCCAACACTCCGATGTGTCGGTGTGGCCGCCCACTCAATTTCAAGCTCTTATTCCGGCCTGTAAAGAAAAGAGAAAGAAAAAACCTCTCAGCCAGCATTTCCTGCATGGTGTTCCAAAATAACCATTTTAGACAGCAAAATCTATTTCACTAATAGCAGCAAGGCAGAAGACAGGTAACAGATTGAGATGCTACACACTGGCTGGTTTCATAGCAACCACCAATATAACAGCCAGAGTCCTTCAAAGGCCTGATTAAAAATTTAAATTTTGGCTTCCCTGACCATGGGATTGGGTCTTATAATTAGTCATTACCCAGCACCCAAAGCTTCCCCACCTAGGACATTACAAAAGCTTGGCCATCAACATACCACAGAAATTTGCAGTGCTTTCACTACAGAACCTGAAATATTCTTGCCCAGAGAAGGCTAAATCAACATGCAAAGCACATCCAAATACAAAACCAGATTTTCATCAGGCTAATAAGCTCCACTTTTCCCAGTACAGCTTATTAGCAAACTATCTGCACTACAACCTTTGCATCAGCAGCCAGGACCTGACTTGAATCTGTCTCACAAGGAATATGAGCCAAAGAACCATTTGCCTGAAAAAATACCACTGTGAACAATCCCAAAGAAGTCCCTGTTAAAAACAATGTGTCAGTGTGTCACATCATCCTGCTCACAACTCCCTAGTAGTGAAAGAAAGCTATTATGAATTATAATGAAATAAATACAAACTTCACCAAAGCCCTGCAAATGCTCGGGTTTTTTTTTTCAAAGAACTTTGTGATAAAGAGACAGATTCTTTCTCAAAACCAGCATATACAACACATGCAATTTTCTTTCTCCATGTAAAGGGCATGCTTTCTTAAACTTACTTGAACGCCCCATTACCTGGGATGCTTCCAAAATAAGCTTCCTATTACATGGAAAAAACACCTCCACAAACCAAAGACGACAACAACAACAACAAAATGTTCACCGCACGAGCAGCCTCCCACTTGCCCTGAGCATTATCTGTAACCAAATTGTCATGGAAACATGCTCCAGACTGATCAAGAAGTACGACAGTGCTCCCCTTGTTCACACTATAAAGGAATCCACCAGAGTGGATTTGAGAACCCCAACTTTACTTTGCAGTAATAGCCACAATTTTGAGTTGTGGTTTGCTGAAATGCCTGAAGAAGTAAAACTAAATTCAATTAGGAACACACGTAACAAATTTTCCACCAAGACACAAATAATTCCAGCGAGGATTATCAAGAAACAGCTATGAAAATATTTGCAACAACTAAAACCAGTCAGAGTTTTGGGGCTTTTATTCAATTATACTCTCAGGCTCTGAGGAAAACAGGACCTGAGAGCCACTGCTGAGGAATTGGAAGGTATTTAAAGTCCTGAGTTTGGAAAAACTCTAAAGGCTTCTGAGTTTGCAACAGAGACAAAGAGCTTCAGCAGCTCAACTCAGCTCAGGGCTGGAAGGAACTTTAGCAAGAACCTGACAGCCCCAAGATGCTTTGATAACAGCAGCACAGCTTCCCTGATTTGGAGCAGAAAATTCCCCAGACTGCCCTCTGGGAAGAATGACAATCACACTGCCCAGTTTCCAAACTTAAAAGAGAAACACTCTGACTTCTGAAAGGAGAAACATTTGATTTATTTTTTTCTGTGTTTTTCCAGGCATTTTTCCTAAAGCCAGTTTCTCTGTTGAAGTAGTTTCTGGAGGATAAAAGAAGAGTCAGTTCTTGCCTAACTCAAAGGCATGGGGAAACTGGTATTTTCACCACTGTTCCTAATGAGGCAATTTTTTTTCCTGTTTGAGTGTCTTAAGACAGAAGTTCCAAGTTTGTTAAGCTTCTCTGCACAAACACATTTTTTTAGATCGAAGAAATTGATTTAAATGAAAGAAATTAAATCAGAGAAATTGAAACAGTGTGAAGCAAGAAAGACAAAAAAATCAAAGCATAACCCTTAAAAAAATACCTGGCACAGCAGTAAGGGAGGCTTCCACGTTCAAATACTTACCCAGCATGGTGTAGAGGTTACTCAGGATGCGAGCTGGCTGCACTCTCAGGGGATGGATGTCAGCAATGCTCTGAACATTGATTCCACGGTCTTGCAACAGATTCTTAATATGATTAGATTCTGCCAAAACAGTTACTGCATAGCAGAAAACAAAAACACTATTAAGAACCGATGTCCTACCCTTTTTAATTGGCTGTCTCTAATGTCACCTCTCAACTAATGCATTTAGTTAACTAAAAAGGCATGAAGGCCTCACTCTTGTCTTAATTTATGAGCCTGTGAGATCAAAAGGGATTGCAAGTCAGATTTTGATTTTCTGCTTCTCAGTATTTCTTGCTATTCCTGTCACTCTGGACATAATTCAAGTCTGAAGGGTCCTCATGAGGTCTCTGCTCAAACCCTTCTCAAAGCAGGATCAGACCTGCTGAGGTTACATTGGATTCTTTGAGATTTTATAAGTTTCTTCTTACTTCTTTCAGTACCACCAGTTGGGATCATGCAGTCACTTTTAGCAGATACGGCTTCTCTCCCATAGAACAAGGGGAAACTCTACTTGAAAATCTTTGTTCTTTTAACACAGCACACTGTAACGATACAGCCAAGTCACTGGGGAACAGGTGCTGTTATTTGTATAGCAATACATGTTACAGAGGCCATAAAATGGCAGAGGTAGGGAAAAAAAAATTCCCAAATCAGAAGAATTTACAATCCAGGCCCTGACTCTATTTCTTGTCCTGCTTGAGTTTTTGCCCATGATAGGTGGCTTATTGGTTTGGGACTAATAATTCAGTATTCTTTGTATTGTGACTACTTGTTCAAGAATGCTAAATATAATCCAGCACCTCCATTTCTACTGGAAATTAAGCACTTGGGAACAACAAAATGAAATACCAACAGAGGGTAAACAAGAACCAGCCCAGGTCACAGTACCACTGATAAATGCTGCTCCGCATAAACAAGCTGGTTGCTCTTTCAGAGTGGTACAAGCCTGTGAAACATCTTAAAGCCCTGATCAGGTGCTGTTTGCCCTCTGCTTAATTTTGCGGTTTTGGCTGTTCCTGCATTAACTAAAGAGGCCAATTCCTGCAGCAGCCAAAAGCCAGCCCTAAGTCTGGCTGCCTCACCTCTGTGTGCAGGGATCCACCCCACTCAGGGCCTTCTGGTTCCTCTGAGAAAGGGGCTTTCCCCCAAGAAACCTAATCAAATTGATCCATCTCCGGTCAGTCCTGCTCTTTTTTTCTGGAATCCACCAAGATTTTCCTTTTCACTACAAGATTAATTTTGCACTCTCCAGTCCCTGACAAGCCTTCAAATTTTAACAAGTATTTTTTTTTAAAAGTGTGTTAAACACCTTTCTCCTTCTCACAATATCATCAAAGCATCTGTGTCCCAAGCAAAAATCCACATTATTTTTAACATATCTTTCTTTCCTCCTGTACTTAGGGACTTTGTTACCAGATAATTCAATTCACTCAGAATGTTCAAAAAATTCCTTCACCTTGTACCACAACATCAGGTTTAAATCCAGTGGAAAATCTCCTGTTTAAGGGATCAATTTCACCTGCAGCAAGAAATCCCTAGAATAAATGCAAAAGAAAGATAAAAGAAACAAAATGAACAGAACTTAAGCAAAAGGTTTCTGGTGTCTAGAATAAATCTTTATCTATTTTTGAAGTACTTTTTCAGGACAGCAGGACTTAAGACCTGGTTTATCCACCCTGACCACCAAGTAGTACATTCAGTAAAAACAAAGGCTGCACTATTTTTTGAAACAACGAGAAAATGGTTCTGACTGGCACAACCTGCACATTCAGATTTCCTGTTTTAGAGTTGCAGCAACTGACGTAATTTCGCCAGGCCAGTGATTTTTTTTGCAGCTCCCCAGAGATATTCTGTGATTCATTTAAATAGTCTGGCTAATACCAGACAATTCTGTAGACATAAAATCCTGGCTCTGGAACAGCCAAGTCAGCCTACTCCTCTACCCTATATCCAGTCCCCCTGGCAACTTATTCAGCTTGATTACAAACAGACAATTGCATATCTATATACAAAAAGAAAAAACAAAAAGCTCCTGAAAGCTCAGAGTCCCCCCTTTCATGGTTCATGTACACGTTTCTAGTGGAAAACACATTGTCCCCTCTCTGTCAACCAAACTGTACTTAAAGCCCAAGCCATCTGAAACAAAATGAAATGCAAGCTTACCTACTCTACAAGAAACAATTACCTCTGCTAACAGGCAGCTCAGGACATACAGTGACTGGCCCCAAAGATGTGGCAACTTTCCTACTGGGACACGATCCACTGAGTGAGGATTTTCATACTCCTCATCCACCTGGAAACAAATATATAAGCAACAAAAATTGCCCTAAAGTTGTGAAGAATTTGAAAACATATGGTCTGTCATCCACCTTTTCTAACCTGCCGTTATTACTGACTTGGACATCTCCATGTTTTCTGGGACTAGAACTATACTCCCTTTTTTTCCTTTGCCTCACCCTTCAAAGCTGGAAGATGAATAAGGACTCTGAATGCAATTATAGCTTTGGTGTTCACTCTTCCACTTTCTTCTCACCATGCCTTTGCTGCCTTCCCGCTGGGCTGCTCACAGGTAAGTGGGCATCTGCTTTCCAGCCCCTTCCAAGATGACACTAACTTCACTGAGGTCTACCTAGCTTTCTGAAATATAGGTGTTTTCCAAAAATTAAGGCTATTCCACTTTTTCCGTGTTAGCAAGGATGGCCAACGCAAAAATTAAGAGCAGACTTATAATTTAGAAAAAGAGCAACTGCCTTGGTTTTGCAGTGTACAGATCTACTGAGGGCAGGGGAAAAACCCTCCTACATTGCAATTTTACGTAGACATTTCATGTTTTTTATAGACAGGCAAAATCTACCCTGTTTTGGCATGTTTGTCAGGTCATTATCTTCATATCAAAATTCACAAGGTGGCTCTGAACTCTTACATGCTTGTTCCCACTAGGAAGGCAATTCAGGGTTTCCACCTCAGATCTGCGAGCAAGACATCAGCTGTCGGCTGACCAGCTCAGACCAACTGAGGAGACTCCACACCCTTCGTGAGTGAGGACTGAGAAGTCTGGAGTGGGAGAACAAGCTGGCAGGGAGGGATACAAAGGCAAATAGCATGGAAGAGCACACAAGCTCATCTGAATTTCTCTGTCACAATGGGAGAATCAGATAAACAATAATAGCAAGGATAGGGGGAAAGAAAATACCTGTACTAAACAAACAAAAATCCCATCCCAAACCCTAATCCACCTGAAACCTGTTTCTGTCTCCCATACAAGCTCTGGAAAAGACCAGCACAATCAATCAATAGACTAGACAGGCAGCATAGTCTATGCTTTATTTCTTCCTTGAGCTTCAATTCCTAAGTCCATATCAGCACTTCTTAACTATGTCTTGCTATAAACATGTAAAATTTTAGGCCTGCTCTAATATGTCCACAGACACTCAGTTTTCCAAGTGAAAAATGTGACCACTTAGAAGCCTAAAGTTTACAATTTTTCAGCAGGAGCTGTGAGAGATCTCCTACTTTTTTAAGTAATGTGCAGTAGTCTTTTTTCATTGCTGGTTTAGATTTATCAGATACAGGAAAAACTCTAAAATTAACATTCCTCTTGCTATTTATCTCTACTTTGCATACTGAAGTGGATGCTGCATTTTCACAATACCTTTTCTGGGGGGACTGCGTACAGTTCAGGCATTAGCACTAATCCATTCTTCTCTCTAATGAGTATTCCTTCCAGAGCCTCTCTATACTCTTGTACCTGGAAATATTTTTAAATGAGAGTAAGAGTTCACATTACAGTTAGCAAAACTGAAGCAATAAAGTCAAAGTTTTAGTACTTTCCAACATACTTTTCTGATAAAGATTCTTATATTAAAAAAATAAAAAGGGGGGTGGAGGGAGGGAATCATGACTTACTGATGGAAGAACAGGGTTCAAATTATCAAAAACTGTTTCAGCTTCTCAGTATTATCAGCCTCAGAAACATAAACACTCATCTTTTATCTGTAACACACCATTGCAGTACAAAACTTCTAACATATTCCTATAAAAAAGCCACTGGAACAAATCCCACATGAAATTTGTAATGGATGACAATGCAGGACATGGACATCAGACATAAGAGTGCAAGGTGTATAAGTTGTTAGCTTTCTGCCATGCATACTGCCTATGACTTACTGAATTTTGCTTTGCAGGATTGGAAAATCAGTTTCTCTTAACTGATTCACTTAAAAATTTGTCCCATGGAAAGCTTAAAAGAGATTTAAACTGTTTAAAAATATCTAAGTTCACTGAACAGAAAATCATCTTCTTGTGTTGTTAAACAACATGCTGTGAACAGCAGCAGCAGATGGATACAGAGTAAAGAATCTATAATATATTTTTGTATTACCAGATTCCTTATTTTGTTCCATTTCTTAATTATCCCATTCTAGGTTTTACTTAGCAGGGAAACTGTTTTCAAGCACTACCAGCACCTGACTCTGTGATCCTATTTCTGCTATTCCTGAGTAGAGTGGACCACACAAAGTAAGGTACCCACACATTCACATTACGGTTCGCTCACACTTTCAGTATCTCATCCTCCTCCACTCTTTTTGAACCCTCTGGGTGCTTGTTTTTCTAACAGTTGTTGCCATTGCAACCACTTGTTTGCAGCACTAGTTGGGGAACACTAGACACTCACCTGAGTGTCTCAGTGACTCAGCTATGTTTATACAGTGGAAACCAGGAGTAATTGCCCTGACCATGTCCTAGCACAGCCTGTCTGCACAACATAAAAGCAAACAGGTACATGCTGTCCCAGATAATCCAACTAAGTTCTAGAGACTGCTTCATGAAGTACTTTTTTATTGACAGCACTGAAGTTTCAGTAAACTTTCTTATTTTCCCCCTCACAAAAGAATGCCATTTCTCTCTTCACCATTTCACAGTAAGAACACATTTTTACTGTGTTCAGGAAAACATTTTACATTTCTAGTGTCAGTATTTCACTTGATTTGCAACAGCCAGTACAAAATAAAAGGGTTTTTTGGTCTGAAATTCTGTTTTATTCCTGATGTCATTTTATTTTTTAAGGGGTTTAGCAATCTTCTGTCCCTCTGCATACCAAATCACATATTTCTTAATTCCTTCAAGCCACTAATCTACAGAAGTCCTGGCCTGAATACATTTATTCCTGGCTACCTGCTGCTTTTTAACTCACCATAACCTTTGGAGGGCTACAATCAGTTTAGCTCCCCTGACCACTGCGTGCTTGACACAGTAATGGCATGAAGGGACTTATGGAATTAGTAAAAATGAAATGGCCCCTCATAAGGCAACCCCAAATCTCTCTGAATGTACAATAGGACTTAAAGTAGCATAAATCTTGTTCTCAAGCAGCCAAGCACAGAGGACAGGGAAAAGCAGATTGTCCCATCCCAAAGTAATTGTGAAAGGGGCATTAATGTTGGTGATAAAACTAGGCATATAAATCCTGTTTGGCCAAATTTTACCACACCAGCTAACAGAGCCACTCAACCTGATGGAGAAACGGCAATGAGGCCCCTGTGTGCACAATCCTGCTGCCTCTATCACGTCATGAGCTCCCCAGGAAGGTGAGACTGGCTGAAGACTATTCCACCCTGCTACTGGGCTATCCAACTGATACCCAAAATAAACATGGAACAAAGTTACAAAATACTGTGGGTAAATGACTTTGCAATTTGAAAGCAATTTCTCTTTTCCTCACCTGAATTTTGTCCTCATTAAATATTCCATCAATTAGGAAGTAGGTCCAGAATACTGGCCACTCACATTCAATATTCTCAAAGAGTTTGAGCTCAGCAGGATCATAGTGCAGCCTGCTTGGATCCTAAAAAATTCAACCACACTTGCTTAGTAACAGTACTAAATTAGTTACTCATATTCCAATCATAATGGCAGCCTATTTTGCACAAGTAATTAAAACCTAGAAACCAATAAACCCACCAGAAAGTGTTTCCATGCAGTCTCTTGTCTTTTTCACAGTCTCAAACTCATTTAATAGTTCCCTCATTTAATGACCCTTCCTCGTCTTAGAATCTAAGTGTCAGCCAAATAATCTTGGCTCTGTCTCAGTTCAAAGATATTTTGGGATGCTTCAAGGAAAAACCTTCTGCTTAGACACCATAAGCATATCTAAGCATTAATTTCTTACAGAATTACAAATTAAGTTCTGTCCTAAATAAACTGTTTACAAACCCTTAGCCTCCTTCAGATATGCGTCATTTCTAGGGTGGATGCCTGGATTACCTCCAAATCCACCAAGATGTCTAAGCAGTGGTGGAGAACTTTACTCATTCATGTAAATAAGACAAAGTATGTCTAAAAAGAAGAGATAAAATTCTTCCTAATGCCTACTACTATCAGAAGTACCTCTCTGGGTGTCTTGTAACCATCTCGAAGGAAGCGACAGCAGCCATAGCGGCCCTATAAAAACACACAAAATTATAGAAAATTACACAAGCTGTGCTTACTCACAGTCCAATACAACAAGTGCTGAGTTTTAAGGATCACTTAGGGATTTTCCCTCCTCTCTTCCAGGCACAGATGAACCAACTCTGGTTAATTAAATCTTGCTTAATTAGTATTTTTGGTTAAGAAAGGAAGGTTCTGTTTCTCTCTCTTTCTATAAAACAAAAACAAAGGAAATTCTTACCTGCAACTTGGATATGATTTCACTCTTGGTTACATTAACAAGGTTTAGATCCTCCACTGCAAAAGCTGGGTAAGAAATAATAGAGAGAAGGCCAGCATCTATCTCCTTTGACGTGGATGCCCTTGGCAACATGGAGTACAGAATAGACTGAGCAAAACAAGAATAGAAGAGATGTAAAACAATTTATTACTTCAAAAGATCATGTCAAGTGCAAATGGAACAGACTATATTATTTGCAAACTGATAGAGAACTCTCTGCATAGTTATTTTTAACCAAATTAGAATGAGAATTCTTCACACCACTCAGTTTCACATGACCTACTAGAACAGGGATAGCAGAGTAGTCTGAATCCATCCCTATTACATGGAGTTCTTGGTTCAGTTAATCAACATCTTATTTAAAAACAAAAGAGAGAGGCTGTTGGGTTTTCCCCCAGTGAAGGAAAGAGCAGAATAATTTTTACCTGGCAATGTTCTACTTCATCAGGAAGAACATGAATCACTGATTTGTGTCCTCCATGAGCTCCAAAAAGATCTAGTTCATCAATTGCTTCCAAAGCAGCCTTTAAAGAAAACCAAACCACAACCTAAAATCATGAAATACCTTTTAAACCAAGTATACACCCTAGCACCTCTGCTTATCCTCTGAAGGAAGTTACATAAGACAAAACTTTGCTCCACAGAAAATTTTTTTATCTTTAAAGGGAAGCTTGGCAGTATTTTAGAAAAAGCAAATATTTCTGTCTTTCCACTAGTAGGATACAGCACTGATGTGCTGCTGCTCCGTTTGGACACTCCTACTTTAACCTAGCAGGCTACAAATACAAAACCCGGCTTTTGAAGAATTGGGGTGTGCAGCACCACGCAGGGACCATGGCAGGAAGAGAGGAAGGACTGGATGGCCAGGGCCAGGCTTGCAGAGCCTTCCTCTGAAATGCATATTCACAGGGTTGTGGTAACACTGAATGTTGCTCTTGTGCCTGTTTTAGTCCTGCAGCTTCATGGACATGAAGCTTCTCTGACAAAGGAAGGATCCCCCAGGGCAGCTTTCCTTATCCCTCTGCAGAGGAGTAATGGTATTTTTCCTCTTCTAGCACAAGGTTTACTGCCCCTCTCTCTAGACCAGCACTACAGCAGCAGATGTTCCTGACAGCAGCAAAAAGTCCCATTGAAGAATTGATAGCTGGGACCAGGGACAGCCTTAACGGTGCAGAAAAGGCTCTGAGTACCACTCAAAGGCATACGCTCTGTGCTGTGCTGCTGCCACAGGCAGCCACACAAGCAGCTATGGGAGAGAATTCCTGAGGCACATTTAAAACAAACAACATCTGCCTCAGCTTCTGCAGCAGGACCTTCCCTGTGCCCCCATCATCCCACCCAAAACAGCACTTTTATTGAACTCAGATCCACAGAGAAGCAAAGTTGTGCAGCGAGTTCTGCAGATCATCTCGACATCAACACGTCCAGACGTCACGCAGAGACCACACCAGAATGTTCAGGGTAAAAAAATCTCACAGTGGACAGCTAAGGAACCACTGCCATCACAGCCACTGCCCCATGGCTGTTTGACTGAACTGTGGGGCCAAGACCAGCAGTTTCTCCCTCTTGCAATGCACACAAGATCTTGATAACTAAAAAACTCTGCTGAAATGCAAATACACCTTTGACCTTAATGATATTTGTCTTCTGTCAGTCCTCCAGACACAAAGTAAAAAGGTAGTTGTCAATTACACATTTACATTTATGGCCTTCTGAGCTTCTTTTAGTATCTCTGTGACCTTGTGCTATGGGGGAATGAGAAATATCCACCTTTTTTAAGCACATCTTCACTTAATTTTCTCTCTGAATTACTTGTGAAGAATTTCTTAGACTGATATTCTGCTGCTTTCCAGAAGTTACATCTGACTTAATCTTACCATGAAAACATCGCATGTAATACTGGGGTTGGAGAATTAAGAGGGAAAGAAAACCAGAGGCCACTTAATGAGACTGCATGTTACTGCATCTATCAGACTCATGGTTCAGTGAATCTGGTACCCTTCTTGCAACCCCTGGAACAACTGTGCTGAGGTCCTTTAATGAGAGCCATTATCACAAAGATTTTACACTAAGAAATACTCACTCACACCCAAACAAGAATTCTTATACAATCAGTTAACTATTGCAGTGGCCAAGAAGACTATGCAAAGGAAGCCATCAGGTTTGTCAGAGCCCTTCAGCATGACACAACAGCCATGAAGGAGGTGTCAGGAAGACATTCTCACTTTGGCCATCCCTACGGAGCTTGCGTTCAGTTCAGGGATGCCCTGGTTTGTCTTATCACCACGTTCCCAAATTCCATAATCCTGCAACAACATCAAGAAAAAACAGGCATTATTATATACAAAAACAGTGTTTTCCCCCTTGCCCCATAATAATCCAGATTCCTGCATGAAATTAGTTTATAATTTGCCTTAAAAAAAAAGGGGGGGGGGCAAGTCTCCAAAGAGATCCTCCTTGTGTTTAAAGACGAGCACATAAAAGTATACCCCAGCAGGGTCAAGTATACAGTCATGAATTTTTGCCTTCACAGAACAGACAAAGCCCTTTATCCCTCCTCCTGTGCATGTTTCTCCCTACATCCCCTCAACTCCTCACATTCTAGATCATTTATTAACATCCTACTCTTTTTAGAAAGGCCCACAAGATTTTAATTAGACATTAGGAAATATTGGTAATTATCAATTAAAAAACCCTCTGTTATTACGACAGAACAAGTATACCTCACCCAAACAGCAGTAAATCCTCCACGGCCCTCCCAACATGTCCAAAGATGCTGCTCACAATGTGAAGTACTGACAGGTTCTGATAGCTTCTCATGGAAAAAACAAGTCCCTATTTTTCTTCTCCCTCAATAAATAATTTTCCACCCACACCCGAGCAGTGTTCAGATGATTTACATATAAATAACTACTTACAGCGACTTTGTAGGCAGCTTCTATGTAAAAAACAAGATTCTGAATAAAGGTAACTTCATCGAGGGTGAAGATAATACGTAACCCTGATTAAAGGAAGGGAAGAGACTAATTATACTGTATCAGAGCTGAAGTTTCATGCTTTTGTTTGTTTGCTACCAACTACTGCCCACTGAAATCTGAGGAAAAATTCATACTGATTTGAAAAGGTCAGGCAGCAAGTCTCAATACTTGCTACTGACAAAATACTTCAAATGCCACCAATACATATGGTTTCAAGGAACATCTGTGAGGGTGGCATTCAGACAGTGGGTACAAAGCACAGACATCTGAGCCAGCTCTGGCTCTTCAGGGCATTCCAGTTCCTGCAGCTCCCCACTCCTCTGCCTGCTTAGTGCTCTATCTAGGAACCTTTAGGACAACCAGGTGCCCACTCTGCAGAGGGCAATTGCAAGGGGCTCCAAGGGCAGAAAAATACACAAGGAAACAAATCCTTATCCTCATATGAGAAGTCCAGCAGAGAGGAACACAAGATAAAACAGCACCAGTAAGAAAAGGAATGGATGGTACAAGTGGCATCTGACTTGATGTCACCACTCTCTGAAGAAACCTGGTTGACCATCAGGATGCCCTACATAGTCTTTAAACATGAAACTTCTCTGACATGAGCAAATATTTCATGTATTTGTATGCCAGTAAACCTTAAGGGAATAGACACTGCCAGCTACTATAAACATGAAATCCAAAGTAAGTCATATCTCTTTTCCAGAGAAAGATTACTTCCTTCTGAGTAATTACCTAAAGGTCTTTGAAGCTTGTTACCACTTTATTTTTTCCTTTTTAAATGAAAGTGAGAATAAAAAAATACTGCAACTGCTTACCTGATGCAGTCATCTGTGCCAAGAAGAGCAGGTAAAGGGAAGTTGCATCCACTTGTAGATGCCCCCACTGGTCGTCCCCAACAACCGTGGCACAAGTTGCAGAGTTATACTTGGCATGGAGGCAGTCTTTGGTACTCTGTGTGCGTTTGAACTTCTCTACTTTATCTACCTAAAAGACACCACAAAGCTCAAAGCTGAAACAATTCATAAGGAATTCTCCAAACTATTTCAAAATTAACATTTTTTCTTAGGTGAGGAGAAACTTGAGGTCCTAATTCTTGTTACCTCACTTCAGTGTGTTTTGATTGATCAAAGTGCTTAAATACAACTCTGACTTCAGACTCCAGTTAAATCCACATCTCTACAGGAAAGAATAAGATGAAACTATGTAGCTGAGTTCATATCTAAACTACATCCTGGTGAAAATCAGTTTGCAAAGGCAAAACTCTGATTTGCTATACGCACAATCTCAAAAAAGTGCAAACAAGATCAGTTTTGCTAAATAGTTTTAAAAAAGGTCCTCACACCACCACCTACCTGAATCATGCATGCAGAAATAGTCACTCTACAGAAGACACAACAAATACATGCTTCAATGAACTGCTCTGTAAATACAACGCATACTAATTCAGCTCATATCTATGACATTACCTGTCTCATCATGCACTGCAAGAGTCCCCGCATCAGCTTCACAACGTTCTGCAGGAACAAAACACACCAGTGGCACTGTCACATGGTCAGCCTCATCAGCTGTTACAAACAACATTCAAAAGTGACAAAGCTCACACCCTCTACTAACGTCCTGCCAAAGGTAAAAAAACGTGTATTTGCCCAAAATGCTTTATGTGCGCTTTTTTTTTAATACACTCATCAATTGTTATTCCTATATACTAATCTAGGAGAATTAATCTTTTCTCAAAGGTCCTCTCTAAACAGTGGAACAACTCCCTGTGGTCCTTCTGTCCAGCTAAAGAAATAAGAGGAATGCTATGTCTTGTAATAACAATAACAATAATAATGACGATAATGATTTTTAGAGTAACAGATCCAGGGGACACTGGCTGGTGACTGCAAGGCATTGACGTGACTAGAAGACTTGTAGAGCTTCTTCCACTCCTTATATAGTAGAACAGAAAGCAGGTGACTAGTGTAAAGAAAGGGCCTTACATGTGAATGTAGAGAAGTACACGATTTTGCCTTAAAGAAATCAACCCCATCTTTTTACTCAAAAGTTATAGCCTCAAAATATGATCACGCAAACTGAGTCAAGGTTATTCTATCACAACAGATCTCCTTGGTTTGAGAAGGACACGTCAGCCAAAAATTTACCCAGTGACTTGAAAACAACAGCAGGACAAAGACACCAGTATTTCCTCGTTTGCCATTTAACCCATCTCTACACTCTCATTTCTAATACCCACTTTCCCAGCTGCAGATTAAAGAAGTTAACTGTGTCAATTACTTCCCCTCCCAATTCTCCAGCATGAGTCTTACCAGTTTGGAGATTGTTCCCTTCTCCAGTCTGATCAAACACATCTATACACCATATACAACTGCCATGAGATGACATGAGCGTACATTCCAAAGACTGCTACTTTAAATGGCATGTTCGTCCTTATGAGGCAGAATGGTCTAGCAGATAGACTGCTACCATAGGATCCAAGGCAACCTAGGCCTGATTTTCTGCTCTAAAATACAACTCAGGAGGGACCTCAAGGTTTAATCAGAGACAGGCTTGTAAATCTGGGCACAAAATCTCCCAGAAGCCTAATTTTCAACACCTGGCTGACCAATGGAAGTTTGACTCCTACACATTTTTGTTCTGTTTGCATTTTAATTCAGATGTTAGCCCCTCTGTCACCCCGTTCTCCTAATCCTGCTTGCCAGAGCGTTGCCAGGGATACTGCACAACACACGCTGCATGGATGTTGCTATCACTGGAACAAGACACATACTCCAAACCGGGAAAAATCTGCCAGATCCCAGAAACAGCAGCAACGCAAATGCACGCTTCAAAATCACAACTATATGGAAAAACCAAACAGCGTAGCTGCCAAACTTTGACATACCTGCTCAAGCTCATAGGCTTTGGCCTTATCCTCGTCCCGGTCCGCATTCTTCCGATAAGCCATTCCCAGCCCCCACACGGCCAGGATGCTGTAGATGTTGTCCCGAACCCAAGCATCTTTATGGTCCGTACCAGCTGAAAGCAGCCCTGTAACTGGATTCTGACCATGGCACAAGGAATAAAGAACAAACATTACCACATGAAGTCCCATCTATTAAGAAGCACCACTTTTCTGTATTAAAGGGTAACAAAATGAAGATGCTTTCACGCTAATTGCACACTGTGGCTGATCACAATTTCACAACAGAAGTGAGATCCCATCTTTCTTTCACAAACCCTTGCAAGTGAAATGCAAAATTTATTTGAACACTTCGGGATGTAAACTTTATAGCATCCAGCTAGACATTCTCATCCACACAGGATTGTCAGCTAAGTAACTGATGAAATTCTAAATACAATGAGGAAATAGGAATTTAAATTTTACACATATTTGTGAGGAAAAGAGGGAACCAAATTAACATTCGAAATTCTGTCTGGAATATATTCTTCTCCATGCAGCTGGTCTCTGGCATAATCTTGAGGAAGTACAAAACACTACTTATTTTCTAGGAGATTAAAAAGGTATTTCTATATATCTGCCTGCTGGGTTTGTGACAGCTAAATGAATGCATGCAAAGCCTTTCCTTTGGAAAGTGTACAAAAGAAATTCTGATGGTGCTGAAAAGCAGCACACTGAGTAGTCTCCCACATCCCATGCTCTCATGAACTGACAACACATTAATGTCTTTCCTTGTGCACATTCAGACTGCTAGCAGAACAACATAATAAAATAATTAATATTTTAAGTGGTTTTGGTTTGGATTTTTTGGGAAGTGTTTACTCTTAAAAACTACAATTACTTTCTTCTGTTACCTGCTGACACCATGGGAAAACTACAGCATTTACAAGGTGCTAAAGAACCCAAAGAAACACTGAGTGCACTTAATCCCACAGATGTCAAAGGGATTTTAGCTCAACCGGTACTTCAAAGCATTACCTCTGTGCAGTGATTGCTAATTGGACTAGTAGGTCTCATCCTGCAAATCACACTGCACATACAGATCCATGGAGCAAGGCATTTTACCAGCACCCATGGGCTGTCAGCTGAGAGCACTGCAACAGAAAGCTGATTGCTGGACTAAGACTTTAAACTGCTGTATCATGCCCAATCCTATTTTTAAATCTACCTATTAATCTGGACAAAAACGCCCCCCAGCAACCCAAACCACAAAACACACCAGTTCCTACACAGCAGACACTAATGAGAACTTCAGCAATACAGGCACAAAAACAATGGGGTTCTAACCAGAGCAGCAAAACAAGTAAGCCCCCATTAACATCTTGCTGAAAATCCATTTAATTTGCACCTGTCTCACTGATCTGTCAGATGAAAACTGGCGTAAGCTCTAGCAAAGCCTGCAGATAGCTTGCTTGTGTTAAACCATGTGTAACACAGTTGGGGTTACCCACAAAAGTATGACAAATGCACTTTCCTTATTAGCTCCATATGCTTTTCACTTATAGTAATGTAGCAATGTTCAAAATATACACAGATGTTAAGTTTTACTATTTCACAGGCGTATCTTAAGATTCACATTTTCTCTTATCTCATTCAATTTAACAACTGTAATAAGCAGCTGAGAACATCCCTCTGGTGGTGCCCTTCAGTGTCTGCTCTGCTACAGCACCAAAGCATCCCTCCGTCCCCTGTCCCTGGGGGTACATGGAAATGCTGGCAGATCCCACACAGACAGGAGGCAGTAGTCTGGCCGTAGCCTCCTTGTACAACCTTTAACAGGACTGTAACTATCACTGTGCATGCTGCAGGGACCATCAGCAGAATGCAACATCTGCAAAACAAGAAAAAGTTTGCTACTGACTCAGACCTGAGAGGTGCCACACACAGAAAACTGTCAGCGCTGGTGCAGAGTCCGGACCCGCGCCTTGAACAGGTCTGCCTGGTAGCACATATGCTCTGAATTAAAAATTGCCTCTAAAATCATGTCAATTTAGAGTGATTGGAATGAACACAAGCTCAGTTGTTGCTAATGAGTGTTGCTAATGTTGCCTGGTGTATTTAACACCTTCTTATCCAACCAAAACGTTCTGAGCACACTTCATGTGCTGCAGCCTTACAAAGGCGAGCGTGTCACTGCCCTCCATCAGAGAACACCAGCTGGTGTACCAGGTCTGCACCCTGGCAGCTTGTGGATGTGAGGTACATGGTCACAGTCACACATCACCCCTGTGCTGAGTGGTGACACCTCAGAAGCGTTTTAAATGCCTTCTGGCTCTTCTGCCAGGCTACTCTGGGACAAACTGGTGGCTAAAATTCCCCTCCCTGGCACCAAGAAGGCACCAGCAGGAGTGAAGCAGCAGCCCAACCCATCCAGCCACAGATTATTCTGCTCCCAAGGAAGTCAGAATTGCATGTGGCCCAAAGACAACCATCCTAACTTGCACAAGTGAGCACTGCAACCTTCACCCAGCTGAGCACATTTTCAATCTATTGCAGTGAAAAACCATAAAGGGTACAGATATAGAAAAAAAATCTAGAAACATGACTTGAGCATCTCTCTGGGCCCCCTTGTGATATCACTGTCCCTCTGCCTTGCTGCTAGCAAGTATGTGACTTCTTTCCACATACAGAAGAAAGCTTTTTCATTTCCTTTCCCCACCTCTGAAGTCTCCCAGACATTGAGCCCTTAGTGGAAAAGGCAATACACAGTCATGAACACTCAGTACTGTAAGCAGCAATTACAAAATTCTGGGTCACCAATATAAACTCTTGTATTACCATTTAGTCACCCTTTTTACTACTGTTAAATATTAATATAATTAAGGCATAGCTTTCATGAGGCATGTTTGAACTCTTGATCTCAGAGGCTCCATCTCCTTTCTAATGGAGGCTGTTATCAGTGTCCTCATCTTACAGACATGGAAATCAAGACAGGCACTGGAAGCCAAAGTGATTTGTCCAAGGTCCTCCTGCAGACAAAGGGCAGAGACAGCAGTACACGTCTCAGCATCTCCTGCACTCCAGCACAGTGAGAGAGCAAAGTTATCTCTACACACTGCTCTTATTATATTCCTGATGTTCTAGTATTTGTTTACAAATACAAGAGTTTACAAAAACAAGTACACAAACATTAATCCACAGGTGCCTGTACCCTGCACCCACAACAGTCAGTGACAAAAATCCTACTGACCTAAGCAGATTTGGGTCCCACCCTCTTCTTTCACTGCTTTCCAGTTTCACGTAACATTCAGCAACAAAGTGTACTTGGTAACTGATTTGTGCAAGTAACTCTGTTTCTCTCATCTCTACCTGCCGGGGTGGTACAGCCGAGGCAGGCAGGACAGTGCTGAGCGCTCGGTGAGCCCCCAGAGCCCGCCGGGGTGAATTGGAGCGAGCGCACCGAGCAGAGCTGCCAGCAGCGAGAACAGCGGGAGAAGGGGCTGGAATCTCTGGGACGTGCCCTGCCGCACACAGGGGACACCACAGGGGACACCACAGNCGAGAACAGCGGGAGAAGGGGCTGGAATCTCTGGGACGTGCCCTGCCGCACACAGGGGACACCACAGGGGACACCACACAGGGGACACCAGAGAGGGAACATACAGGGGATACCACAGAGGGAACACACAGAGGACACCACACAGGGGGCACCACAGGGGGGACACACAGAGGACACCACAGGGGGGACACACAGGGGACACCACAGAGGGAACACACGGGATACCACACAGGGAACACACAGGGGACACCAGACAGGGGACACATCGGGAACACACGGNGAGGGAACACAGAGGGGACACAGAGGGGACACAGAGGGGACACAGAGGGGACACACAGGGGACACACAGAGGACACCACAGAGGGGACACCACAGAGGGAGCGCCGCGCTGTGCCGGCTCCACACCGAGCTGTGCTGACACACACGGCTCCAAGGGCCCGCTCAGCGCTCGGATGTCACCGGGCCTTCACCGTGTTTTTGTATTTTTGTGTATGTATATATATAGTGTGCAGCGGGTGGGTGTGTATCACAACACAGAATCACAGCATGTGCTTACCAGGATCACTGAGCCCAGCCCCCGGCTCTGTGCAGGACCCTCCCCAGGGGTCACACCAGGTACCTCAGGGGAGCATCCCAACCCTTCTGGAACTCCGCCAGGCTTGGTGCTGTGCCCACTTCCCTGGGCAGCCTGTTCCAGCGCCCCACCACCTCCTGGGTGAACACGCTTTCCCTGATATCCCACCTGAGCCTCCCCTGACCCAGCTTCGTGCTGGCCACGAGCGTGACGACACGGGAACCCCGCCCTGCCCTGCCCTGCCCTCCCTCGGGGGGATGCTCAGCACCGCACTGCGCTCTCCCCCAGCGGGGGCACGGCCGCGATCACACTCCCTCCGCAGCGCTCTCCTGTGCAGCCCCGGCTCGCTGTGTTCCCACACGCTTCCCGGCGGCGGGGGATGCTCCCCCCGGGATGCTCNAACATACAAACAGAAACCGAGTCGGTTTTACACATCCTTTTCGTAAACTCGTCAAGTACAACTGGAAAGGCCAGAATACTCATGGGACGTTCCCCCCCCCACCCCTCAGCCTCGAGCACCCCACAGTTCTGAGGGCTCATCGAATTTTTAAAAGATTGGATGGATGGATGG
>VWZF01001191.1:41913-104152 GCA_013396755.1 Sclerurus mexicanus
CCCCCGGCCCGGCCCGGCCCGGCCCTCCCCTGGTGGCACAGGATGGTTCGCTGCCCCAGCCGTGCGTAGCCGTCCAGCCGCACCCCCGAGTTGCTGCGGCTCCTCATGGCCCCAGGCCCGGCCGGGGGCGATCGGGGCGGGCACAGCCGGTGGTGGCGGCCCGGCCTGGCCCTGCCCTGCCCGACCCTCCCCTGCCCGGCCCGGCTCGGCCCTGCCCGGCCCGGCTCGGCCCGGCCTCNGGATGGATGGATGGATGGATGGATGGATGGATGGATGGATGGATGGATGGATGGATGGATGGATGGACGGACAGCTAGATAGATATAGATAAAGGCAAGACTTTTGCAGGTGTTTTCACACCCCAGCCTCAGCTTTGCCACTTAACCAAGAAAGAAGACTCAGGAGATTCCTGAAGGACACGAACCACAGGGAAAGAAGACCTGGGAGATTCCCGGAGGACACGAAGCCGCTGTCCTATTCCCACAGGCATTCCCGAGGGGCACTGAGCAGCGCATCCTTCTGGCTCCATATGCCCTGGCCTGGCCACACCGTGCAGCTCCCCAGCCAGGAGAGGGGGTGTCAGGCAAGGAGAATACAGATGTTTGCAAACACTTAAAAACCACAAACAAACCAACCAACCTGTTACACACAGCTGCAAAATCTTCAGCACATTCATTCCCTCTGTGCTCCTGCTAACAGGAGCATGAACAGATGCTGAAGCACCGCCCAGCAGTTGCAGAGCAGCTGAAGGTGTGGGATTCACTCAGATTTCAGAAAAAAGGATTTTTTCCCATTTTTTTTCCTCACGTGAAATTGCAGCATTAGCAGAGTTAATACTGTAACCTCCTCTTGAAGTGCTTCCTTCACTAGCAGGCAGTCGTTCTTGAGAAAAGAGCATTCCAAGGAGACGTATTCCTTCAGTGAACACCAGACACCTACACTCTGCAGGTTCCACCAGGGACAGGGGTTCACCACCTCCATCGGCCAGAGCCATGTGGTGAAGGCTGTGCTCTGCTAGGACCAGTTCACCCTCCTCTGAACTCCACACCAGCTCCCCCCTCCAGGGCACTGCTTTTTACAGACACTGCCTGCACTTAGGGAGCAGGTCTGCTGAGCAGGGTGGTGCCAGCTGCACACGGCAGGTTGCTCTTTATCTGTGACTATGGTTAAAATCTCCTTACAGATGTTCCTGACTTAGCTTTGCAGCTACAAGTTGATGCACAGAATTGTACTCTGCTCTCTGGGAAAGGGATGCAGCTTTCACCAAGCTCTGAGTGCCATAGCTAAACTCATAGCAGCACCCAAGGGTCCAAATACCAAAAGGATACTGTAATTCAATGTGGAAACACCTTCTCAGCTAGTTTAATGATAATTATTTACTGAGCTGAAATAATATGCTGGTGCGAGTACAGAATTTTGCTACAATATGTGCGTGCTTTTAAGTGGCAAAGTAAGAAAGGGGTCCCCACCCATAGGAATACATAAAATGAAAAGTGTTTAAAGAATCCTTATATATCCTACTGTTCAAGGGGAAAAAAAAAAAAAAAGAAAAAGAAGACTCCAAGCAGGTCAGTGACACTGGAATGTCACTGGGATGCGAAAACACAATGTGTTTTCATTGGGAATTTTATTACTGAAGCCAAACAACTACATGCTTTTACTTATAGTATTCTTATGGGAGAGCTTCAGCAGACTTGAGGGCAGGCATTGGCTGCACAGACTTAAGTCAGGGTTTCCTCTGTTAAAATTCCAGTCTTCTAGACCATGAAAGGTAAAGTATGTGAGATGACAAATGTAATAGCTAGGTCAGCATTCCCTCCAAGAGGTTATGTACTGCAGCTCATGTAATCTGAAGAACTGTAACACAAGCCAGTATTAATGACACATTTATCTAAAAGACAAAGTTTATATATTTTATGTGTTGTACTTGCTGCAAAGGTATTTTTTACAGTTGAAAATATAAATATAAGAACATTAAATAAATTTACAAGAAACACTGCAAAGGCAATTAGCCAAATAGTTAAAGCATTCACAGAAATGCATTCCAGCTACTAGCATTCCAGGATGGGCTTTCATGAACATGCAGCTAAAACCCTGCGGATAAACACAACGAATACTTTAAATTCTCACATTAAAAGCATATTCAGAGTAATCTCAGACATAGGTGACCGAAAGAACCCATGTGTTGCCCATAGAACCACAAGAGGATTTGAGTACTGAAGAGGTTCAATTGCTGGACTACAACAGAGCCCCAGATAGGAGGCATTTAAGTGATGCTTTTTGTTGAGAAAAGTGTTTCCAGGGCTCCCTGCCGAGTCCTCTGGGAAAGCAAAGCTCTTGCTCCCCTTCAGCATGCATCTGCTTCACACAGCCCCCTTTGCAGGGTCTGCTACTCTGCAGTCTGGTGCCAGTTTGTTCTAGCTCTTGTTCCAGGAGCATCCAGCCTTTGCCCAAGAACACAAATTAAAAAAGCAGTGGCCACAGCCACACACCTGTGTGAGGAGAAGAGGTACAACCAGGGCTCGGGCTAATTTCTGTTCAGGAAGAATCTTCACAATGTTGTATGGGGGGTTCAGTTGTTTTGCATGGAGAGACAAAATCCATCTTTTTCAGGCAAATATCACAAGGAGGACAAAATTTTGCTTCAGCGATTACTGAGCTAGGGCTTCAGGATTTGGTTTGCCAACCAAGGGCCAAAACACAAGCAGAAATACTCATTAGAGTAGTCCAAGAGCTGCCCCTTAAAAAACAGCCACACGATGAAACAATTTCTCAGCTACTAAATATAGCAGCTGGTATTTATTACTTTTTTTTTTTTTTCCCAAAAGCCCCAAACTTCTCTACTTTCATTATTGCAAATGAGAGATGGCAGTGTGTGTATTCTCTGGAACCACCACTCAAGACAAAAACTGAGCCTGCTGAAATCAATGGCAAAAACTCTGATGGACTTCCTCAAGCCACTAACAACTTAGTTATGTTTAATAACCCACTGACTACTTTATTTATCACTCCCTCATTCATGGCTCTCTGCTTGGATTATATCCACTTTCTATTCCTTTGTGATGTACTAAAAGTTGCTAAAGGTTCAAGATCGATCGTATTTGTTATTTACAGTTCTCCATCTAGTGAATATATCCAAACCACTGCAAGTGATTCCACTTACTGAACAAAGTAACTTCTGTACCACTGTGTTAACATTAATTAACTAAAGAAAAATGTGAACTTACAATAAAAGTTAAAAAAAAAACCAATTATTTTTCTATACATAGGAATATTTATATTACAAGAAATAAATATAAAAGTATCATTGAGATGCTAAAGGGTTGGTATTTTTCTGTTTATGTACATCACTACAGAGTTTGCTACTACAACGTACAAAAAGTTGAAGGCAGTGTAGCTAACATTTTTAAAGTTAACATCGTTTGTATACACAAGTTGTAACTTTCTACATTTATACAATACTACTAAGCATTATATCCAGATAAACTTAATTGTAATGAAAAAAGTCTAAACAAAACTTTTGTTTAGATGTAAAAAAAACCTCTCAAAAACCCCATTCTGATGAAGAATCAAAATGGAAATGTGCCAGCTGTAATCTGACATCCAAGACCTTTAAAAACAGTAGCTTCCTTGTCCTTGTCAATCCATTGCATGGCTGCCTTGAAGTTCCAGTACCATATATTAAATAAAACCAGTTCTTGGTCTGCTCACATTATGTAAAACTGTTAAAGTAAAACTCTACTTCACACTGTAAAACAATGTGCTGTTCAAAGGGAAATCACATTTTCTCCACAGAATTTAAGCTTCCTCTCTTTGAAGTCCTTCTGAGCGAGATATGGCTTTCTTGGCTGCCAGTATCATCCTTGTCTTGAAATACAAGTTGTTTGCCTGAAAAGTCATGGAGACACACATCTCCATTCTGTATGCTGAAAGGAACACCATTCTTCTCACTGGAAAGATGGCCTGTTGAAACAAAAAAAGTGCATCCTCTATGAGAAAGGTTCAGAATTAAGTCTCCCCATGCTTTCTCAGTCACTGAAGGGAGTTTATGGACTCTCATTTTATCCCTGCAACAAATAAAAAAAATGTGAACTGTACATATTTCTCTTTCTGTGTGACATCATGAGATTTGAGAGATGTTAACATATTTATGCACAATATGATTCCACAGTTTTAAGCAGTGAAGATCACAATTCTCAAAATGTAGACTTTGACTTGAAATAAATATCACTAGATAAGATGCAAAATACTTCTCATTTCAGTTTTGCTTTATCAAGTTAAGTTTAAAAGGTTTCTCAGGTATGCCACGAATCCGAAAGAAGAAAGCATTTGAGAAAACGGAGATTATTTTTTGGCTTTGAAAGGCATTCAACTTGCAGCACGTATTTCTGGAGGACAATCAGAATATGGCCTAGGTCCAATTATGGGGCTTTTTTTTGGAGCTCACTTTTTAAAATGAAGCATTGCAATGTTATTTTGAAGCTGTGGCTGTGAGAGCAGGGTAATCAGGTACAGCAAACTGGAAGGCCTCATGTTCCTAGCACCAGTCAACTGCCTTTTAGAGGCATTTGCCCAGCCTTTCTGAGATACAACCACCCACGTTTGGAAAATTAAGGGTAACAAATTGCCTCAAAGAGCTTTGCCGGGAGAATCAGCTCTATCCAAGCATAGGTTTAGCATCCTCTTGTGGAAGTCTGAACGGTCCAGAAGAATTATTTAGTCAAACTATGCAGGCAAGGTATCATACAACTCCCTTGACATGAGTGGAGGATGTGGTACATGGGTCAGAGCACTCAAAATATACAATAAAATACAGGAAGAGATGAGGTGGGTCATCTGAGACATCCGTGTTCGTGCATGCACTGGAACAAAGCTCTTTCAGCTGCTTTGTCTGAGAAGCCTTTGGCACTGGACACACAGACTCTCACACTGGAAAGATCTAATTATGTGAATAAACTAGGACAGAATTGGAACACATGCCACAGAACTGGCATCACTCAATGGTTTAGATAATCAATTTAGCATCTCATTGTAAAATACTATCCAAAACAACAAAAACTTTTTCCAGAAAGCCACAACAGGACCATTCACTCAGTTGCTGCAACAAACAAGTTCAATAGAACATTTCTGTTATCTTTCTTTCTGTTGAGAAAAGCAGTTAAAATGCTTTTGTAGCCATGTATAAGCATGCAAAATGTTGCAGGGAGAGATGCATCTTTCATCAGAGTAATTAACACAGCCAGGGGAAAAAAACACACCCATCAAGGCATGCAGGCTTTTGTGCCTGAAAATTTCTCTCTTTGAAAGGTAATGCTTCTACCTAAAATATTGCCTGACTTTGGTGGTGAGAGTGACTGGATCCTGGTTCTCAACTGACCTGTTACATACAAAGTCTGTTAATTATAGCATTGTGTGGTATCCAAAAGAGATTTTATAAGGGAGTGTCAAAAAAACCCCTAAAAACAAAAACAAACAAACGAAAAACCCAACCAATCAAACAAAAAAAGAACAAATTTTACAAGCTCAATTTGTTCAGGGCATGTTCAAGTGCTATTTCCTGAAGTGTTGTGATTTCTTTACAATATGCAGTTAGTACATTCAAAGGGACAGCAGCCTATTAAGGGGGCAGCACATATGAATTCCACAGCTTTCACTCTGTACATCTGAGAGGTTGTCTGAGATTATCCCATTGATTATCTGCTGCCTTCTGGCAGCATGGGCCAGCAAATGAGGGCAACACCACCTCTCTGAGCATGTTCAACAACTTCATAACAAACATTCTAGTTGATGACATGACTATCATGGGAAAGATACCTCAGTGGCACACAAGTAATGTCCTCTGAGTTTTGCTTGACTTAAGTTTTTACACATTAGAGATTTTTAAGTTATTTTTCTCTTTGAAAAACTGATTGTCTTTTTTGAGAGCTCAAATCAGCAGCATGACATATGCCCAACAAGAGCGTGAAACACTAGATTACGTCCACTGAAAAAAGATCAGTTTTTAATAAGTACATTCAGTGGTGATTCATATCTAGTTTTTTCAACAGACAAATAAGCCACACCAAATTGCAAGTGAAATTGAGTGGAGTGCTATGTACCACCTGCATTTCAACTTCTCAGGAACAGAGCAGAGGGTAGAAGTTCATAGGACAGCACTATGTTAGAACAGGAAGGATAGAGAATTTTACTTTTGAAGAACTGTTTCTTACAACAAAGATGTTTCTGTTAGGCAAAAACATCCTTAAAATCCCCCTAGGGGAAATAAAGAGGTATAGAGAACTTCAGTTTCAGTATTTTCTCTGTAGCCAACAGTGAGAAAGCCCCCTCAGCAGTGCTCTCTTCACTGAGAACTTCCATAAGTTAGTCTCCATTTTCTCTTCTCTTTTCATAAGCAGCTTCCATATGAGCTTCCATATGAGCACTCCATTAATGTTCTTCCTCATATTACCCCTACATGACTTTTTTCAGACTTTCAAGCTAGAGTATTATCCTGTATTTCTTTCTTCTTCTTCAGGCAATGTTTGTTTTAATATGGTTTAAATTATGAACTGTTTCAAAACATACTTGAAGTTATTGTGATATATTCAGGTGACAAGAAATGTGTTAGCAGCAGCTGCTGGTTCAGTAATTGCTGTAATAACAAATATTACCCGCTAATTGATACAGAAACCAAGAGTTCCCACTGACTATAAGAAATGGGTATTTCACATCTTCGACTATAGTTCCCTGAAATGGAAGTGTGATATTATTTGTGAGGAAATCCTGAAATATTCTGACCCTATACATATGAATAACATTTTGTCAGCACTTCCCTTTACATTAGCATGAAAGAGCATAGCAGTTGTGCTTTAAGACAAGAAAAAAATAGCTGAGAAGTGCTATCATTCATTATACTTACCGTTTCCATTTGCATGCACTGAATAATCATTATTCATTAGCAGTGTTGTAGAGTTAGTGGAGTTACTGTTTGATTGTAAGGAATTGGAAGAACTGGATACTCCTTGATTTACAGTCTGCTTCTTTAAACCATTAGTAGCAGTTCTACTCCAGTCTACAACAGATACATGACACAGAAAATAGCACAATTCATACAAGCAATATATAAAAATACAGTTAATAATGCAACTGAATTAAAAGCAAGGCTTTACACAGTCTTCTCATAGTATTCTAGACAGAATTATATTCTCCTAAGAACATAAAGATTCTTGATGTTTAAAATTATTTAAATATAGTTCCTTTTTCTCCTGTCCCTTTTTTTAACACAAGCAGCCAACTGTCATAGTTTTACAACTGCAGACCAGACGAGAAAAATAGCTAAAGTGCAGTTGGTCCTCTAAGTTAAAGTGTTTGGAACGTATATAGCTTTATGAGAAGTCAGCTACTGAATAACAAAATAACTTAAAATAATTTATAGCTTTTTTTTTTTTTGCTTTAAACCATGCTTCACTTTGTTTTTGTGGAAGTCACTGGTAAAACTACATTTGACCCAGAAGCTGGAACAAATCTTACCGTTTCTAACTGACCAAAAGTCTTCTGCAAAGACATGCCTTTATCCTGCAGTGGAAGAGGTCAACTGCAGTTAACAGCTTAAGGCAACAGCATGTAAGAACTATATCAGCTACCACCTTTAAAGAGTATAATTTGGGAGGTTTATTATACCTCGCATAATAAATTAGAACTGCAACTGCAGCAACATGATTAATTGATGGGTTTTTTTAAAAGTATTACAAAATACTAGGAACGTAATACTGAGAATAAGTATTCAGAAGTAAAAAAAACCCACAAAACAATTAAAAACAAAATACAAGAAAATATTTCATATTTACCAGAGTTTTCAGCCAGCCTGAATTTTCCACAACAGAGATATCTTCTCCACTGTTTACGGACATTCTCCTTTGTTACACAATAGAAGATGAAAATGAAGAACCCTGCAAAGCAATAACATTAGAGAATGTTGCAAAATTTACTACTTCTTAATGAACAATGTTTTGGTTTTCTTTCATTTGTTTTAAATGTCTAAGCAAAAGTAATATTTCTCTGGTGAAAAAGTTTACAATTCTGAACATTGCAGACTGCTTTTTCCTTACATAGATTAATCATACATACAAATGGAAAAACAGCAAATACAACCAATAAAAAAATACCCACAAAGTGCATAAAGTTTCCTTCTATCAATAAAAAGGAAAAAATTCCATTGATCCTGAAATTTACTTTTTGGATAAGAATTCAAAGCAATGCCAAACAGAGTGTAAGATATGACACTGTCAGGCTATGGAGCTTTTTAGCACATGATGTGACACCGTCACATCTTTTATTAGCATCCAACCCGTTACCAGAAAATAACTCATATCTAAAATAATAAATAAATAAATAAATAAATGGCACCTCCTTTACTGCAATTTCAAAGTCAAATATTTTCTAGAAAGGATGGTGCTCATCCCCTCTTTTGCCAGTGCCACATTACAAACTTTTTGTCTGCTTCTCGTTCACTACTAACTTCCCCTGCTTAAAAGTCCATCATCGTTGTCTCTCTTTAAGGAAAAGTGGCACTCAGTCCTTGCAAAATTTTCTATCTGCAATATTTCCCTGAAAACAGACGTGTTAGGTTTACAGTGAATAGAAACTAACCTGGGATAAAGCTAAATGATCAGACTGGTGCAGACACACGTGTGTTATGTTTAAACTGCTTTTCAGACAAATTAAGCATGTAAAATCCCACTAGAAGAGATTACCCACATCTTTCTTTGCTTAAGTATATTTCTTAACTTTGGTTTTTAGGATTAGTTTCTGAATGTAACTAAGTGTTGCTCTATACCAAATGGTTCTATGCCAATTTCAAATACTCTGAAACAGTTTTAAAACACCAGTATAAGCTTAATGAAAGTCAATACAATTTATGCACCTTTATTATTTCTAATATCAAAATTTGCCTAGCACTTCATTTAAAACTGGGTAAACAGGGACTCAGCTTCATGTAAAAAATTCTCTGACCACACAGCACAATCCCATGGAAGACCTGGGAAGACGTGGGTCCAGCCCCATATGTTACCAAAGAGTAAGGTACTCAAAAATCAACACAGAAAACAGGGGAGAGGTATATACACTGCTCTGCAATTTTAATTGCTTTTGTCAGTCTGTGGAAGCACCCAGTCAGTCACCTATGTGCCATTTAAGATTCTTAATTCAGGGTAATTCAGGTGTACTTAGATAACTGTAGGCACCTACAGTACCTATTTATACAAAAGCCTTTGCAGGCTCTGACACTCTGCCTTTGGATATGCCCCTTAGCACTGTGGTCTTTACAAAGCTTTATGCCTTCATAGCTACTTCCCACATGTTCTTAAGTACTACAGGCCATGCTTAAGAGTTAGACCACCACCTTTTAGATGCTGCAGCCTTGCCTGTCTCAATGGCCCTTTGCTGAATGTCACATCTAAGCCTTAGGGAAGTGTAGAAATGTTACAGTTTGCACTAGACTAATTGCATTATAATGCGAACACTCACAGTAACTGAGTATTCACAACTGATGTGTTGACTAGAGAAACACAATCCCTTCCAGTGATGTCTGGTTTGCATACACTTTTCAAGTGATAATATTAAATATACTATGTCTATAAATAGTATCTGGATTTCCTGTACCTTACGATAACGAAACTGCAATACAAGATTACAGTAAAGCAGTATCATCTCTAATACAATTAACATGTTCAAGGACATATCAAAGTTAAATTTTTATTGCTGAATCAAGAAAATGACATTTCCCAGTGTTTTGTTTGTTACATTAAATGCAATTGCTGTCACATGAAGGATGAACTTACCTTGCAAAGTGTTGAAAATGGTAAAGAGGTAAGTAAATACCTCATTTACTGTGAAGAAAGCAAATCCCCAAGTAATTCCCAACAAGAATGTGAGGCCGGCAACACTCCTAAGGTCTTGAATACTTGTTTTCCTTTGAGCACCGAGTTGTTTTTTCTTTTTGATACGACAGAGCTGGATCAGCACAACAATGAACATGCTGATATTGATCAGGAATATCAGGCAAAAATATCCCACCGCAGTAACATAGAAGACAGTTCTGTTTTTAATCCAGCAACTAGAACAAAAGAACAGTCTGTCAACCATTACCAGAAACGGAAATCAAGTGAGATAAACATGTAGTTTGTTGCACATGCAAACCATTTTTGCCCCTTCAGAAAAGTTCATTTGGCCGAAGGGTACAAAGCCTTCATAGAGGCAATAACCACAAAACACAGGAGATACTGCAGAGCTGTATCATTTCAAACATTTCATTTCATCCTTTGCTTCTTTCTCTCCCTGCTTTTAAATAAACCCAATGTTGCAGGACCTCCCTCCCCTTCCAAAAGCACCGCCCTTTAACTCACAATTCATCAGGTCCATTTATTGAAACCTTTCCAGTGGTTATAAGTCCGTAATTATCCAGTGATACTGCCAACACAATGGACACAACTACTGCTGGTAACCCTGAAGGATTATGAGCAAACACAAAAGTGAAAATTCGGACAAAGACAGTATTATGAGGATTTGAAATTATATTTTTCTATGAAATCTACACCTTGTTTATGAAATTTACCTGTTGAATTCTGGCTAAAAGAATCTAAAAACTGCAGCAATCAAACTGCTCAGGAGCACAACTTGCAAAGAAACAAGAGGTCCACATCTAGCTCCAAAACTTTCTGAATAAGCCAACCAATGCCATCATTCATCAAACTGATTTATAATATCAATTACAGGATACCTGACTTACTTTCTTACATATGTTTTAATAAAAAATTCCATTCATTTTAGTGCTCTGACTCATGTTTACACAAGTGGCCAGAGTCGACAACCAGGTGCAGGATCTCTTCACCCTCTATTGAACCAGATCTATTTTCCTGCTTTTTGTTAGCAACAGTGCTATCTCAGAAATGCAATAGATATACTTAATGGCATTTATTCTCAAAATACAAGTGACACCATCTGTCTGGTTAATTGAAGTGGAAGTGTGCCCATTAAAAATTGTTTCTATTTTACCAGCACAAAGAAAATTCTTTATCAATTTGCACTGCAGAAGCTTCAGTTCTGCAGCTGGGGAGGTGGTCCTTACCTCACTGAGGTGGAAGACACAGGATCAGGTTCACTGATAATGAATACCTGGTCACTGCAAGGTCATGACATTTAATGACTGCTTAATTTTCATTTCTGAACTACATCACGTTCACTGAAATATTTAGTAATTTAGAGGAATTATCTATTTAGCATACAAAAGGAAAAAAAAAATTACATACCCCAACCAACAACACAAAATTTAAGAATGTATTTCCGTATGTAGGTATTAAACACTTTCACAAGGGCCAGATACATGTGGAAAGCTTCCAGACCCATCCAGGTGAAGGAAACCAGGAGAAAATAGTGAAGAAATACTGCAACTGCAATGCACAGGCCTCGTGTATCATACAGTGCAATCCATGAGTCAAGGAGGAAAACCAAGTTGAGCAGAAGTAATGCAGCACACAGCTGAATAAGTATTTTGGAGGGGTAGTCTCTCCGGATTTTCCTAAAAAAAATTCGAATTAGTGACATGACATCAATTGTCCATGGATCCCTGGTTTATCTCCTCTCTTGGAACAAATGCCAAGAAAAAAAATTATTTATGTATTTTCATTCACACATAATCCTTCATATATTGCTTTTATACATGGAGAGAATAATTTACAAAATAATTCCAAATTATGGCTATTTTTTTTTAAATTGTATGTTGAACTTCTTGTTACAGTGCTTCCAAGCCCCAAAATATGGCTGTTGTTTATTGTTAAACTAGCTCAGGCTTTTGACTGGGCTTTTAAAGCTTTGATAGAGACAAGACCTTGGTGACAGAATAATGAGAGAATAAACGGAGAATACAAATGCATTTAAAATGCTACAATTCTGCACTCCTTTCTGTATGTTGTATCTTAAACACAGTCCTTCACACTTCTATTATGATAATCCATTATAAAATACTTCGGAGTGCTACTTTTTCACTTCTGACTGTATAGAGCCTCATGATAATTCACTTGTTCATAAGATTAACATTCCTGAAGACTGGATCAACACTGTATAGGCAAACTGGCCAAATCTGTGCATTTTAATGAAGCATCCATAACTGTTGCAAAGGACTTCACAGTGAAGACTAGAATCAATCATAATTGAAGAATAATGGGAGCTCAGCTGAAGAGGTACTTACTCAAAAGCTATGTAGGTCACAAGAGTAACAGAAAGGAAAATTGCAGAGAGGCCACAGCCTATGTAGGATATAAAAGTCAGCACCAATTCTTGTGTGGGATTCAAAGGAGTATTTCCATACAAGTTCTAAAACAGAAACAGAAGTTAGTATCAGAGAACATGTTTATTAAATGAAAGAAGATCAAAAACCCCCAAATGCACCTTGCCCTCTGCAATTAAAAAAAAAAAAGAAAAAGAAAAGGAAAACATTCTTTTCATCATGGATCTTATAAAAGGTTAACTGAAAAACAAAAAAGCCAGTCCAGCCCTGCAAAGAGAATGGGGTTGGACTCCATGATCCATACGGGTCCTTCCACCTAATTATTCTACAGTTCTATGATTCTCTTTGTGAAAAGCCATTTGATTAAAATCTTGGCTTAAATCTGATTTCTCTTAAATTTTATTTCCGAGAACATAAAAAGCTACCTAAATGTAAAAGCTGCAGCGCTTAAGGAATTTTTTTACTCCAGTGGAACTCATGGATTCCCACCCAACCAGCAGCTGAAGCATGTGACCAACTGAATGTCTGTACGTACTAACACCGAAGTGAATAGAACCTGGGTGTTATTTCACAGGTAGGATGTGCTTTTTGGGTCCTCATCTGCTTAAGACAACACCTGCTTAAATGTGTTCTTGAACCAGGGTGAGATTGTGTAATTTTAAAAATAATTACCATCAAAACTGCAAAACTTGTGAGGTGGTTGCATGAACAAACTGTTTCATTTACTCGACTTTCTTTAACTACGCAACCTTCGTGTGACCAGCCTCCATGTCCACCTGTTAAAGAAAGCAGCTCTGTTATTCACAGAAGGCTTTATTTATATTAACATGGCTTAACACAGCTAAAACAACATGGTATCCTGGGTGATATAAAGTACTTACCATTTTTATTAAAGTCCCAAAAAACACATCTAACTGTTGAATTATCCTGTTTAGGAGGTAAAAAGGAAAAAAAAAAGAAAATTACTGAACTATGAGTTTAGGATCAAATGATTTATGAATTAGCTACAAAAAATAAATACTGTATACAGCACATATGCCTGTTTTACGTGAGCACAAAATTATTTTAGGTGCATGGAATGGATTAACATTTTAAACTGCGTGCAAAATATGCTGAACAAATTTGAAGTCACCATACAGGAGCTAGCTCTCATGCTTATGCAAAGATTCTCTTCCTGGCAGAACATTTCTAATGCTCCTTCACTGTCTTCCCACACTATACAAATCCTTGGGATTTCTCATCCTTCTTGATTTTGCAAGTATTGAGGACATGACCACACATAAAAGGAAAAACCTTTTCATTTGCAAAAATTCAATCACTTTCTATTACCGTGTTGTTAAAGGTTCACAAATAGATCTCCCCCTTACATGTGCAAATTCTAAAAGCAGAGGCAGCATTTCACTATACTGCTCTGAATACTAATAATTCCACAGTTTTATCTCAAAACTCAGTATTACGTCAATACAAGTAAAGACTACACTAAGCCACGTCCTGAAAAAAAGATTTCGTACATTAGTGGAATCCCTACATTTTCCAGTTTATAATAATTTAGTATTTTAAACTCCGTCAAGATACGGAGTAGAAGACTTTAATCCTTGATGTTCATTTAAAAAAGAGATGGTGTATATGAGTCCTAATACTTCCAAATGACACAATCCTGTGTTTCAGTCCCCCTAAGAAAACAGACATATTACTTTCTGGCTGGCCACGCAGCACCTAAAAATGTCATGACTGCAGCCTCTTCCACAGAAACCTACAGTCTTCCACCTAAGAGTTTTTATTCTTTGTACAATAAAACAGAAGGGTAATTAAGAAAGATAAAAGCTGGATGGTTAAGTGGTAGAGCAAAACTACCTGAAATCACTTGAGAACCAACATTTATTACTAGTGGTAAACAAGCAAAGATGAGTGATTTTGACTGTCCAAATGAGGATGAAATGTCCACACTGATAAAGGAGAACCAACCGATCTATATTCTTAGGACCGTATTTCCTTTACAACAACTTCAGTGGAGGCAACAAAATTGTACTTTAAGTCTGTCAAAATGTAAACCATACCTGATTAGGCTTGGTATTCTGTAAAGTGACAGTAACATTTGCCTTTAAATTGCGAACTGTGAGATTAGCAACACTTGATGATATAACACTGCTGATTAAAGACGCATTCTTCAAGGACAGATCCTGAAATGAGAAAAAAAGGAACCAGATTTTAAAATCTTAAAGGAAACAATACTAGAGTACAGCACCCACAAGCTCAGTTACTTTGCAGAGCAGGCACTGGACAAAAACCAATTAGTTTTTAAATCGGAAGTTTTAAAATGTGTTTTGTCGGAAAAAAGTCTATTCATACTTTATTTTGCTCTAGGCTCGAGTTTGAAAGTCTTAGGAATAGAGGACCAAAAACATACCTGGAAGACAGTGGTCTTTTTAAAGAAGCTGAATATAATTCTAGAAGCCAAGTCCAACTCTTCAGTGGGTAAATTTGTCAGCAATGATGGAGGAAGTGTAATTGATCCAAGATTATTTAAGTCACGAAGTGTCTGCATTCCTAGAGAGATCTGAAAAATAAGTGCCAGGATTATGCTTCATTTAAGTCTCCAAATAAGTAAATTATTACTTATTTTCAGTTTAAAACTTCAAAATATGTATCCCTCTAATCACTGCCACAAACTCACTGCTGCCCTCACTCCTCTCCTGTTCTAAAGCATAAATAGCATCTATGGGACTGAAAAGGAGGGATCCCATTTCAGGACTGCCAACCACTGAAAATAACCTGGCTTTACCCACTTGCTTACAGGGACAGAACACACCACTGTAGTAGATAATATTGATTTGAAAAAAAGGTGAAGAGCAACAACCCAGGTAGGTCTATGTAACTGTGCAGGGAGATCAACACTGCACAGAATGGAAGCCTGCAAAGGCAAAGAATTTTTATAGCCCATAGAGGAGGTATGTCAAAATTCAGGAAAAGTGTAAATAGCTATTATTTGTCAGTAAGTTTTTAAGTACAGTAGGTTAAACAGAATCTAAGAACACAAACCCTAACTTTTGGATCATCTGGCAAAAATGACCAAAATAAACTGGGTAAGCTACAAGTCAAGTATCTCAAGAGCTTCATGATCTAACATTGAACAGAAGAAAGATCTGAACTTTCTCTCAGTTTTGCACGCTGTACTTAGAGGCCAGAGAGTCTTGTTTAGCACAAAATCTCTCAGCATCCTCTTGCCGCACATTAGTCACTATACATACAAATGTCATCACCTCAGAGTTCCCGAGAGATCTAAAGCATTAATAGAACTGAAGAAATTACCTGAGTATTCAAAGAATGACTGTAATAAGAGTAACAGTGTGAACTCCCCAGAGTGCTCTAACAATGTGATTCAACTCTTCTGTTTAGACCAGTGAACTCCAAATGCTTTTGATCATGCATCCCCTAAAATTTTTTGAGCATGAATCCCAATATATACCTATTTATATGTTATATGTATGTACTACTGTACTAATATATTCCACAAGTTATAAAATATAAAAATTTTAAAAGGATATTAAACATTATTTTAAAAAATGTATTTTTTACTATTCGTGTAAGTAACATTTTCTTCCCACACTGCAATGGACTGTTGTGTACACACCCTGGGGTACTCAAACCCCACTTTGGAGATCACTGGTTTAGACAGCCACCAAAGAAATCCTGAATCAATTCCACAAAAGCATTCCTGTTGCTCTATTTTGAAGTAGATGATACATATTGAAAACTACCTGTATGTCATTGCCAGTGCCATGAAATTAAAAAAAATAATCATTATTCAGCAACTATCTGTTGCTATATTTCAGCCCTACCACCTCCTAGTCACCCCACACTCATGTACTACACACCACTAAGAGACAGAACTCACGGGTTAACATTTTATATACCATGTTTGGTATCACAGAAAAGTTCCAGTACTACTAATGGCTCACACTATGTTAAGCTATTTCTGTCTCCGAGGAGGCAGGATGTGCCAAAATTTTCAAAACCTTCCATCTCTCCTTGCTTAATGCTCTAAGGCTGGTATTGTCCAAATTATTATTTCTTCAGCCAGGAAGGAGGTTTTGAATGAGACAAAGTGGATCCAAACTTTCTAAGCACTTCCTTCTTGGAGAGATGAACCAGTCATGAGTGACAAATGTCTGAGGATCATTATCCAAGCAACATACATAATAGTTCTTTCCTCAGCAACTAATCTTCTTCTAACAGATGAAGCCATCTGGCAACACTCCTTGGCAAATTTCAGCACTGCCATGGTGGGTGAATAAACGTCTCGTGATTCCAGGGTTTTGAGGCATTTTTTCCGCCAAGCTTTCTGTCCATTCTGGTGTTCCAGCTGCACCCTTTCTAACAGCTTATTGGTTATGCCACTTTCTGCTAAGTTGGTTGTTCTCTTACAACTATTTACACAATAGAAAGGAAAATCTATGGAGGGCTGAAAAAATAAAATACATTTTCTCTGAAACGAGCACAAACAAAAGATTCTGAAACTGTGACATAAACACAGAACAAACTCCTCTTCATATAAATATAAAATCATAAATACTAAAATATTTAACAATTTGTAAATATTTAGAATCATTGATGTTTAACCTGGAGATCAGCTGAGTCCTGGACAGCAAAAGACATTTCATTGGAGCGCATGCTGTTGGTTTTGACAACTGCCAGAGCCAAGGAAGGGGAGACAAATGCAGCAGATGGTGTTGAAAAGTTCAATTTTAAGCCAATATAATCCACCAGTTTTATAATTCTGTTAAGAAAAAGTATACTTAGTATTACCAGGCACATACACCCAAAATTCTCAGGCAAGTTGTGGTTATGGAGCAACAATCCAAGTGTAGTGTAACATAGAGCTGACTCTGCTCACTTATTGTGGAGTCAACACAAAAAATACACTGTTTTCCATGGCAATACATTACAGTAGAGCTGGCGACCTTAGAATGATAGTCCTTCCATTTTGTATAAGTACACTAAAGAACAAGAAATATTCTTTTGGATTATGATTATGAAAAACTGAAACTTGCTGAAGCCCATTTACCAAGACAGTTAATACAACCCATCTTTAATCTATCGCCAAAGTGACCTACCTGTTAGACATGCGCGGTGGTAACGGCTCAGAAGCAGTCAGGACACTGTTAACCTCATTAACCATCCTTTCTACATCTTTTGGCTTTACTTTTCCAGCTGCTAAATCGTTTTCTATTTTGGACACAATTTGCTCAGCTGTGCTGATACTAATGGTGGTGTATACAGAAGTTGTGTTTGTCGGAGGTGAAAGCGTTTTTCCTGTGACAGAAGAAAAGTTGTGCATCCAGTTAAACACTGTGTTCAACAAATGAAGCGAGCTTTGAGAAGCAGAAAAATCTAGGAGTTCTCAGCCTGGAGAAGCCTGAGGGGAGACCTCATGGCAGTTACAACTTCATTGTGAAGGGAAGAGGAGAGGCAGACACTGATCTCTTCACCCTCATGGCCAGTGACAGGACCCAAGGGAATGGCCTGAAGTTGTGTCAGAGGAGGTTTGCGTTGGATATTAGAGAAAGGTTCTTCACTCAGAAGGTGGTTGGGCACTGGAACAGGCTCCCCAGAGAAGTGGTCACAGCACCAAGCCTGACAGTTCAAGAAGCATTTGGATGATACTCTCAGGCACATGGTGTGACTCTTGGGGATGGTTCCGTGTAGAGCCAGGAGGTGGACTTGGTTCTTGTGGGTCCCTTCCAACTCAACATATTCTGTGATTAACAAATCAGATCACAACTTGTAAGGTCTCCCAATGAGTTTCGTGAGACAGACTCCCTTTTTCTTCCTATCAGATACTTTACAGAGAGCAATAATTTAAACCTCATGAAAACATGAAGTAAGGTTTCAAATGGCTAGCATTAATTCCATGCTTTATTGATTACAAAGTTCCTCACATCAGAACACTAGTGATATTAAATAACCTATTCTTTTGGATGTTTAGCCACTGCATGCCTGAGAGTAGAATAAAATCAAGATGTAAGAAATTTGAAAAGAATTAATACTATCTTAGTTTAAAAAAAATAGCTACCTTGCTCTCTGACTTAATTTTTTTCTGTCAAAAAGAAATTTTTCTGTTGGGAACTTAGCACAGTACCTATCTATGAAATTTATAAACCCATTTCTAGGGTGAGTTATCAATCATCACGGCCAAAGGCATCAGAATGTGTTTTAAAATAAGTGTACACCTCGTGAGAGTTGTCTCAGATTTTTCACATATAACAGAATCATACAATCATTTGGGTTGGAAAAAACGTCCAAGATCATCAAGTCCAACCCTTTGACGAATGATCACCCTGTCAACTACACTGTAGGACTAAGTGCCATGTCCAGTCATTTCTTGAACATCTCCAGGGATGGTGATTCCACCACACCTCTAGGCAGCCTGTTCCAGTGCTTAACAACCCTTCCTGTGAAGAAATTCTTCCTGATGTGCAACCTGAACCTCCCCTGGTGCACCTTGAGACTATGTCCTCTCATTCTGTCACCCGTTGCCTGGGAGAAGAGACTCACCCCCACCTTGCTACAACCTCCTTTCGGGTAGTTGTAGAGAGCGATAAGGTCTCCCCTGAGCCTCCTCCTGTCCAGGCTAAACATCCCCAGCTCCCTCAGCCTCTCCTCATAGCACTTGTGCTTCAGCCTCACTGCCCTTCTCTGGACACGCTCCAGCACTTCAGTGTCCTTTTTGAAGTGAGGGGTCCAAAACTGAACACAGTATTGGAGGTGCAGCCTCACCAGTGCCAGGTACAGAGGGACAATCACTCCCCTGCCTGCCACACTAATTTTTACACAAGCCAGGATGCTGCTGGCCTTCTTGGCCACCTGGGCACACTTCTGGCTCGTGTTCGGTCGCTGTCGACCAACGCTCCCAGGTCCTTTTCTGCTGGGTTGTTTTCCAGCCACTCTTCTCTAAGCCTGGAGTGTTGCATGGGGTTGTTGTGACCCAAGTGCAGGACCCAGCATTTGGTCTTGTTGAACCTCGTACAACTGGCTTTGGCTCATTGATCCAGCCTATCCAGATCCCTCTGCAGAGCCTTCCTACCCTCCAGCAGATCAGCACTCCCATCCAAAGTATTCATAGTAATTGCAAGGTCACTTCTCATATATATAACCTTGTTTTATAAAGTTTAAAAGCAAATTCAGTACAAGGCATTGAAATTAAAAAAAACAATGTACTTGTCATATTTACCTGCACTCCCATGGCCATCAACAGTAGAATGAGGACGAGAAGCTGAGACAGAATGGTTGACAGGACTAACAGTAGGGGTCAAAGATATTGTGAAAGGAGTAAGGGGGAGAATAGGCACTGTGCTGATATTTTTGTTACCAGATAGAGGCTGGGTTGCAGCAGGGGGAATCTGTGCAACAGACTGTGTGATGGCCTCAAAGTGGCGATTTACACTTGGAAGTTTGTGGGGAACCTCAGAAGAGGAATGGGCAGAATGTTTAGTGAAACCTACAGAAGGTGAAAGTATTGTAAAAGGCTTGTTAAGGTGTGCAGCTTCAGATTTAATTGAGAAAGCAGCATTAGTGACAGACTTTGTTGCAGGTGTGGAACTGGTGATGGATTTGTGAGTAGCCAAAGAAAAAGTTGGCGTGGTAGGTTGATCAAGAGAATCAGAAGAGGAATGTGTAGTGGTAACACTGGTGGAAGACATAGAAGTTTCAGAGAGACGGTCTGTAGTGAGAGATGTGAAGAGAGTTCCAGAAAGATAAATTTCTGTGAGTGGTGTTTTCAGTGGTATAATTGTGGGGCTTTGCTTAGCAGAAAGCATAGTGGGGGAAATAAAGGTATTAGATTTGGGGGAAGTCTTTTTAGGGAGAGGAGAATGAGGGAAAGGAACCCATATAGAATGAGGTGGCACTTGTATAGTACTGTAAAAGAAAAAAAGGCACAAAAACGCATGTTAAGTTTAACATTGCTTCCATTTTAGAGAAAATTAATTATAATAGAGGAATATATATGAATGATATGGACATACTACTAATAATTTATATTTTAAAATCAATCAGATTGGATGCTTGATGCTCTAACATTCTGAGGGTTCTTACATTCTATTTTGCTGTAGTTGTTAGCTAGCAAGTCCATAAATACTACTACTACCTTTGCTGCCTGTTCTGGAGGTGATCTGATGTTGGACACAAAAGGTAGAGGCATCAGGAAAAAAAAGAGGAAAAAAAAAGAAAGGAAAAGAAGGGAGGGGAGGGAAAGAGGGAGGAATGGGGAGGGAGCTATATAGGAAAATGCCTGTCAGCTTTTCCTTGTGGAGTCCTTCCTGGCTATTACACTGCAGCATGGAAGTTGGCTCTAGTAATGTATTACAAAATTTAGGAAATAAGCAGGTCAAATTTTGTATTTATACTTACTACATTTGTAATTCTTCAGCAGTCAGAGAACAATACTTTGGTGATGAACAGCAGCATCGATCTGATTTGACAAAAAAGAAACACATTTATGTTCTCAGCTACTTTTACACCTAATCCTTTCAAAGGGTGCTTTGTTAAAGTAGCCAGTAATTTCAAACCAATTTTTTTTAAAAGTCCTTTCTATCATATACACCCTCAAAAATCAGAAGGCTGCATTTTACATATTTATATTGTTCAATAACAAAAATATTTTTATCTAAAAATAAGTAACAATCTTTTCTTTTAGCTACTCAGAGGTCATGTGCAAAGACATAAAATAGTGATAAGACTGTATTTAAAGCATGACTTACCAAGTTGGCTTATTTTTGCTTTGTTTGTTAAACTGCTTATATTCTCTCTCTCAGCCAGCTTCATTATGAAATTGCAGTGTATACTGTAATGAGAAGAAAGAGCTTTAGGCTCAAGAAACAGAGCTGCCTCATCTTTACGACACACAAAACTAACATCCGATGTTAGTGAAAATGAAAGCACATTAGCACAAACATGAAAGCACATCCTTCCTAGGCTCTGTCAGATCTGAGCATGTTTGTAATGCACATAAACCACGACGGCAGCCTAATTAGAAGAGTATCGCATCAGTTTCTGTCAGCCTATTATCCCTTATCTCTACAAACACTGCTGATTCTTAAAAATGAAGTCCTCCCTAATCAACGTTAGCTGTTGAAGAGTTGACAATTGTGTGAAGATAATAATGCAGTCTCCTCTGTTAGTGTAAAGACACTTCAGAGAGCAGCTAGCAAGGGTCCCTGGTGGCTATGCCAGTGCATATGAAATCCCCCTCAGCTGAGGAAAGGCAGCGTTGTCTTTCCCTGGAGAGAACATAAATGACGCCTTTAAGCACCTTTACAATTACAGTTTGATGACTTGAAACCCTGCCTAAATTAGTAAACCTACAGTAAAAATTCTTCATGCTCAGCAAACACAAACACATGGGTGGATGAAAAGGCATGACACAAAAGATGAAATGAAGCTTCTTTCCAGCTCAGCAGAATGAAAAGGGTACCTTAGTGACTGCCAGTATACGGCATGGAGGTGTGATCTGACCTTCTGTCTATTACTATTTGAGCATTTTAGACTTGTCTTTCATCCCAATGCAGCAAGATAAACTCCTGATTCAATTATTTGGGGAAATGAAGTTTTGCATTTTGTTTTAGCATATAGCATTTCCAAGCTGACCAGTTTAAAGGACCAGCAATTTAGTGGTGAGTAGCAATTAAACTCACAGACATGATCAATGCTTCATGGTTTCCAGGATCACCTCTGTGGAGCAGCCTTGCCATTGTGATACCCCACCGCTTCCAGACTCTGAACTGGTTACCTTCTCAGGCTTCCCCTGCCCTGAGGATGGTTGGTTTCCCAAGCTGAAGAACAGCAACTTGGGATGTCTCATGCAAATCCCTAATAAGGCCTGTATTGTATTCAAAAGTTCTGGAAGTCTGGTGCACCCAGCTGCTACATGACTCAGCTAATACTGAGATGCAGAACAAAAAAGGCAGGCAAGCCTGTACTTCAGCAAAAATTAATGAAAAGCAATACAATTTGGTTAAAAAATGCCAATAGACTCAAAAGAGTTCTTTAAAAATCCCTGATGCTAGGAGAATAATGAAATCAGGATTTCTGTGTTAACCTACATATATTTCTTCAGCCTAACGTCCTAGAAAGTTTGTTTTTCCTTCTGTTGCAGAGCCATGCATACTTCATATATCACAAGATACTATATGAGCTTTTAAATATTGGATCTTTAAAAATTTAGTAACAAACCTCTGGTTTTCTGCACTGCATTCCATGACAGAGGACTGTAATGAAATGAAAACAGACAAAAATTGTTTTACTGGGAGAAATCAGGAGTGATACTTCATCAGAAGTAAGTTGGAAAAAAGTTTTCCAAACAGTAAGAACAATCAGTAATCTTACCTCACTTACTGCTTGCAAGGTTTTGTTGAACTCTGAAATGCTTTAAAACAAAATGTTGCCATTATGAGGATTGTTAGTTATGTTTCTAAAAACAATTACAGCAATATAATAAAAAAAAGGCAATTAAAAAAAGAGAAAAAAGATATTTTTCCAGTTGATCAGTGATTTTTTAAAGTCATGTCAGCTCTAATACTGTAACTACACTTTTCAAAGCATTAAACATTTTAGAAGTTGACTTTCACTAGTCACTACACAAACTACATTTAACCCTCTATCATCACATTTTAACATGAACCCATTGTAAAAGTTATGTAAAAGAGCAAAAGATAAATCTTGATGTTGCCTTTTGGCAAGCAAGCATTTGGAACAGAATTCTAAATCTATACTCAAAGCCACAGAAACAAAATGAGTAAGAAATATGGATTTCTTCTACAAACAAGATCTGTTGGCCAATTAAATATTTTTGATTTTTAGGGCAAGTTTTGGAAGCAGTAGTAAATATTTACTCATTCAAACTCTTCCTTACAAGGACTGTGAAAGAAAAAGCTACACCAAAATAAAAACATAGATATGACTTTAAGAATATTTATAAGAGAACACCCAGCTATGAAAATGCTCTTAGTAATTTCCTACCAGAGAGACCAAATCCTGAAATTATACAAACCATTTATTAATGAAGAGCAGCAGCCAGACTGGCATTCTCAACAATCCACATCTCAGGTGGTATTATTATTATTACTATTACTACTACTACTACTACTATTACTAAGATTAGCAACACATAAACAAGGACTTCAGGCCTTATTGAGCCTCAAGGAATCAGAAGGACCTAAAAGGAAATCAGCAAGTATACCATTTCTAAAAAGAAACTCCAGTGGTACATAAAATAACTAAGATTATTCTAACCAATATGAACTTTATGTTAAAGAGCAATAACTCACAACTCCTGACATTTCTGAAGTGCAGAAATAGCACAGTCTGCTCAACATGTGGGAGTTCTCACTTCATCTTTTTTAAATATAATAAAGATTTCAATCCTTATTCAAAATTACTTACCTCAATTCTTGTGGGGCGGATGCTGGAATTGCAATTAATTTTCTAACTTGATTGCTGGTGGTTATGTTATTAATCTGTCAGAAACGAAGATTTCAAGGGTAAGTATATCCAGTAATTTTTAGCCTTAGGAGGAAAATGTTCATTTCACACATTTTAATAGGCTGAAATTACAAATCTAAAAAGCACATTTCTTCATGAATACACTGCAACAAATATTTACCATGACACTGTTGCCACAACGTAGGGAAGGAATTGTTGATGTAGTATAAAGCAAAAAAAAAAAAAAATAAATCTGATTTTTCACAGGTATGGGCAATAGGATAAGTGACCCCACCATATCTCATTCTGGAAAAAGAGGAATTCAGCTTGGTTTGCAACAAAGGCAGCTTAGACCTGAACGAATTTTCTAACTTTATGTGCGACAATGGGACAAGCTCCATAACAGAACTAAGTAACAGGGAGCAGAATACTGGGAGTAAGAAGTCAAGAACTGAGGTCAAAGACATGGTAAAACTGAGCGAAACAGTATGATACACCATTAGGGCCAGGGGATACACTAAGGTTTTTTTGAAGGCCCTTTACAGATCTGCATTGTTACGCTCTTCTGGTTACCAGCATTACTAGCTATTTTTACATTTCATTCAAGCATCAAGCACCAGGAGGAAAAACGTGGCCCTTGCTTTCCATGATACTGTCTTCTTAAACCTCTGTAGTGTTGTGTAAATGGTCACACGTGCCAAAAAGCACAGAAAGATTATGCACAAACATAATCAAGAGAATATGCAAAAAGCATAGAACTATTTATGAAAGACTTCACATGCACGATGCCCACGACGCACTCTAACTTTAACTATGCCCATGCTGCTGCCATCTAATGATGCTTGCCTTCTAAAGGCAGATGCCTAAGTCATCTCCTAAGGAGGATCCTGTATGCCTAAATGTAAATTCTTAATCAGGCAATTCCTCCCTCTAGATTCCCCAGGGCTTCCCCCTCTTTCCGTGGCTATCTAGAGAATACAGGCCCTTACTGTAGGAAGTTTACTCAGATGGAATTCTAAAACTTAGCTGCAAAGCAGCAGTTTGAGAGAGAATAGATCCATCCACTGCAAATAGTATCCTGTACTGTAAACACAGTAAGAATCATATTAAGGTATCAGTATTTTAAGTGTAGACAAAGAAATTCATTTCAACCTTCTGTACAATAAAGTTTTAAAAGAAAGAATACTTACTATTTCTACACTTAGTGACGTGTTACTTTCTTCTGCCTTAAGTTTTACCTTGCCCACATAGAATACTAAAACCAAAAGCAAAAAAAGTTAAGAAAACCAATGCTACAACACATGATGTAAAATTATTGGCGAATTTAAAAATTTACTGTCTTGTGTTACAATACAAGGAAAATAAGAACTAGCTTTTCTATGTTTGCAATTGTTCTTCCATTTCTTCACTTACTATTCCAATAGCTATTTATTTTCTGTATATTCAAATTTTCTGGCTGTCCCTAAATTCCTTCCAGCAACCTTTTTTTCCCAAAGCAGAAAAACTCCACTGTACATTACTATTAATACAACTCCAACTCCTACAATGAGAACAAAGAGTGTGGATAAAGGCAAAGTAATACTCTGAAAATTATTCCCTTGGGGATTAAAGAACTTTCTGGATACCGTAATTCAGAGCAGCACTAAGAGCTTGTGTAGGCCCATTTTGGAGACAAAAAGAAACTTCTGCAACACTTTCTTCCTGCAGCCACACATTCAGTGCAGGCTACAGAGAAAAAACAGTAAACAGGAAGGAATATATGACATCATCCAAACCATCTAGTAGTTTATTGTGTCAAACACTAGGGAAAATTCATAGGAAGGGAGGCTCTAGTCCCTAAAGCACTCAGCATAAGGCTACTCAGCAGAAGTGACTTCATTCTCTTAGGTATGTCTCATCTTTTACTGTGTTAACACTCATAAAGGGAACATCACTGCTATTTCCATTTCCTTGGTCTGTTCTGTAACATTACACTTTTAGAATAAAACTGAGCTCTTAAATTAATTCTCCTAAACGGTATTTCAACTTCTATTCCTGATTAAGTTAGGCTCAATGTGGCAGACATGAGCATCTACCATAGCACACCAGTTTCTTGTTTTCTTAGGTTTGTAATTCTTATCTGCAATTGTATGTCCTTTGATAAGAAACCAAGGATGAAAAATAAAAGACTACACATTACTTTAAAAGAAAAACCCCTATATTTTGTATTTTTAGAAATTATACAAAATCTCTTTAAATTCACATGAAAATTTATTATTTGATCTATCTTTTTACATGGCAATGAAAAGTTACTTTGTTACTCAGAATATAAAAAAAGGGAAAGAAAAAAAAAAACTAACCTGAATAATTACACACACGTGTTATGTTGCATACAATGGTTTCACCTGCTGTAGTGTTTTGGAGGAAAAAGAAAAACAACTACTGAGTAAAACAGTTGAATGTAAATCCAATATTGACATATGTATTTACAATTACTACAATGTTTTAAATGTAAATGTCTTCGCCTTTTAGAAATATTTGACATACTAGGTTTCACTTCTCTAGAGCACTTACCATGACATTTTTCATGACTTAGTATTCAGAAACATGCTGGCTTTGACTAACTAATGTTGAATAATTTTCTGTAACAGTTTCCACAGAAGACTTACATTCAAGCAGTCTTAATTTTTTCTTTTTATTTTTTTTTAAATTCAAATAGAAACAGAAATCAGCATATAAATAAGCTCTTGAAATATCATAGAACTCAATCCCTAGGCAGCATATTATCTGCTGCTGAGGATCCTACTATGGCTACTTATGATAGCATGAAGCTAAAACTGTTCTAGCAATAGAATTCAACCTATGATCATAACAAACATGTATGCCCTCATCTAGTAGAACATGCCTTCATTTAATTACAGCAAGCTTTTGGCTGCTCCATATTTTCCATATTTTTAATACTACCTACACTGCTAAGAAATAACACTGATCAGAAATCAAAGGTATTGTAAACAGATGCCATTGTTGTAGAATATCAAAATAAAGGACTGGAAAGATATTTGCACCCCAGACAAAACCTCCTTCCCTTGTTCATAAAAACAACGTGGCAGAAGAGTAACATTGGCCTCTTTTTCTTTACAAAACACTCATTTGTGTGCTTCGTAGCCTTGCTAGAGATGCCACCAAAAGGCACTAAATAGATAAGCAGTGTGTGGGATAAAAGACTGATCAAAAATCACTAGTGCTTCCAGCCCTCCGAGATCACACAGTCAAATTATACGTGTCAATATGGCTCCAAGACAGTTCTTCTTCCGCTTGCACTAATTCATGGCAAATACATTCCAGTGGATCTCCCCACCTCCTACACGGACAATTAAAATTAAATTCAGTCTTCTCCTGCTCCTACTGGACCTGCCCCGAGGTCAAACATCATGACTGTATTCTGTTTGCTTCTCCCTACTCATAAGCATGCGGATTTGTTTTTAAGCAAACGTGTCTCCTGAGACGGTGTTCTTACATCTTTATGGAAACCTGCTGCTTTGACTTACAATGAACCAAACTCTTCCAATGCAGCCATCTAGACAAGCATTGTAGGATTAGTCCTTCTAGCTGAAAAAAAGAAGATCAGTGGTGATACATGAATCCTACCTGGTGTTACGGTGGAGTAATAATCAGTGATTCCAAGAGTTTCTGTTAAAAAGAAAAAAAGAAAGAAAAAAAGTTTAAAGTTTTCACATTTTAGCTTTAAAAACCTATGAAATACATGTCCTAAAAATAAGCTTTCTTATTTCTACTTTAGACTCCATCTTCCAGGAGAACTGTAAATACATGACCATTTATAAGGGAATTAAGTAACTTTTAGCATGGGAAATGCAAAAGCAACAATGGGAATCATACATTTATGTCCCCATATGAGCCAGTGACTGCAGGCTCCCTATTGTTCAGAGGAGAAAGTGGTGTTTTTAAGGTGTGATTCCCATTTATCCTACTCTACATGGGCTCTTCTTGGTGTAAGTTGAATCATGTTCTTAAAATGTGTCCTTCAATCAGCAATGACGACCAGCAGGATGTGTAGCTCGTATTACAGACAGGGAGGAATCTGTACTGATATGGGATGAACCTGCTCCTTGTTTTCAAATGCAAAAATCAGGAAAGAAAGGGGTAGCAAGTTCTGATTGAGTCTCTACTGATCCTATTTGGTAAGTCACTGCAAGAACATATATCGTGTAAGTGTCTTTAAGGAATGGGGTGTACATTTTAGTTCTGTAAAATACTTCAAATTTTATAAGAAAGCATAGAAAACATTTTATCCATACCAAAAATTACACACTTGCAAAAAAATAAAAAAGCCCAATTTGGGCTTTGGGAAGCACTGTAAAATTTCGAATAAAAATGTTAAGATCATGTAAGAAAATATTTGGACTAAACAAATCCCACTTACTAAGAAAAAAACCAAACACCCAACAACAACGAAAACCATGAGTGCAACAAACACCTTCCTTGAAACCTTACTCTCCTCATGCAAATTCTCACCTGCACTTTGGGTAGTCTCCTCTGAAGACATATCTGAAGTAGAAAAATTAATAACAGCAAAATCAATAAAAATGTAAAAAAGCCAAGAAGTCTAAATCTAACAAAATCTAAACAGCAGAAACATTAATAACATCTTCCCTGAAGGATTAATAGGATAGGCAATAAAAGTAATGGAGGATTTGGGGGGGGGGAAGATAAGTAAAAACTGTATTAATAAAGTATTTTATTTTTTACATCCAATTGCAATAACTGCTTCATTCCAAGGGCCTTTTCCTGCATGAACTTACAACACTCATGAGCAGAGATGACATGCTGGGTTTGGCAAACTGTCACTCCAAAAAAGCCAATTTTGCCAGTAACCATAAGTAAATAAAACACAGTAATGATGCAAAACTTTTTTTCAGCTACATCAACAGAAAGGAAAATAAAGAAAATTAAATTCAGACAATAGAAGAAAATTTACAGAACAATATCATTAGTAAACATATCTTAAGTGTCAGCACAGGAATACAAGGTGGTTAGAGAACTACTATGATTAAAGGGTCAGAGCAGCTCCACAACAGAAGAGCATTATATTTGCCTAACTTCTTTACTAAAAGTATCAATGTCATAAGAAGCAGCAGTATCTTAAGTGTAATAAAGACAAGTTGGTGCCTCTGCACAGATAGTTGCATATCAAGGGGAAAAAAAGCAATCTACTCCATTTTCCTATGAAAGCTGATGCATTTATTCAACTAGGCTAGCTATCCTGAGCATTTTCAAAAGCGCCCTCTTAATTCCATAGGCAGAGTAAACACTAAGCATTTTTGGTTAAGTAAAAACCCTGAAGATAACTAATTTTCCAGTGCAACTAATTAGCAGCCAAAGTATGAGGCATCAGAATGAAAACTAAGCCCTGGTTTCATCTGTATTATTTGTCTTCATATATCCTACTACAAATACTGAATTCATTGCAGTTGCTAAAGGTGAACCATTGCCAAAGAAAGCCTGTATCTGTAAAAGAACAAAATCATGTGTTTCTGTCTTATTTCTTTTATCCAGATTATATATGTACTATACATTAACCAAGAAAGCACCTGGCTTTCACATACAAGGTAAGCTATTTAATTACAAAATAGAATGAAACAATTAATTTTCCCTTCAAAAAATAAACAATGGAAACACTGAATGTTGGAACTCCTTTATGTTAAAAATTTTCTGTATTACCTCAGATAAAAGCAGATTTACCCAACAGCAAATAAAAAACATTGCAGAAATAAGTAAAGTCCTGATTTTCTTACCAGATATGGTCGTTGCAGCTGATTCTCCTGACTCTGAGGATTTTGTTTCAGATTAAAAAAAAAAAAAGGAAAAAAGGAAAAAAGACCATTACGAAGTTTCAGACACATGCATGATCACCCCCAAGAGCTTTTTCTTACATTATCAAAAGTTTACTGCATTCACCAGAAGAGGGCAACACTGCTTTTTCAGACTGACATTTTCAGCTTGTCAGAAAAGGCAGATGTAGCAATCTCTGATTATTAAAAAAAAAAAATTAAAAAATACACTTTTTTATTAATTAAAATAGAACGCAACGCAAAATGATTTCTCTTCAAGAAATACTAGACGGTTTGCGTTGTATAATGTTAAGAGCCCAAAGATCATTGACCCAAGACATGTGCCACACTAGCCTGAAAGCCACATGCCTCTCCCAAGTGTCTTGGTAATTCTGGGAATGGGAAACAAACATACACAACTAGAGGGCTGTGGCTGGGTATGAAGAAGCGAGGCTTGCCCTTTCAAATTTATCCCATATATATCTGTTCTCTTTTCTATCCTGCAGAACAGCAGCATTAAAAAACCCAACTAATTCATTTCATGTTTGATCCTCTGGTCTTGATAGGAATCAGCCAACTATTTATATAGCAAACACTAACCACTAGGTTTTTGATATTGTTACACTTGGTATTTTGATCAAAAGGAAATTAGGAAATTTGATATCTGGTTTACACAGTAACTCCAAAGTTAGCCCTTTCAGTCAGTGGGTGGTTTTTGATGGTGTCACCGAGAAGTCGATTCATAGTTGTTACAGAAATATAACCTAAAGAACAGCTGGATGCAAATATGAAGCATTATTTTTAAAATATACTTAAGGTATTTCAATATCTTCTCTCAAAGCTCAAAAGTCATCCTATAATGTTGCTTACAATATATTGATTATACTGTAAAGCCTTTTCTACTCTGCAGAAGATTTAGATCAGAGATAGCAGAAGTCCCTGAGGAAAACCAGATTTGTTTTTTATTAAAAATGGTAAACAGGAAGTTTCTGAAATCATAATCACTCATGATTCCTTGCTCAGACTGTATTTTCTCTGGGAAATTACTGATGCTATTTGCACTATGAAATTGGCTAATAAGCCATAAGGATGATATGGAGAGATAATTTCAAAACATTTGCATATGCATAGCTATCTCCATGAATTAAAAAGTAAGAGCAGCAGCAATCTTCCTATACACTTTCCGAAATGGAACAATGGGGAAAAAAACACAGAAACCCAATATACCTGCTATCTGTTTTCTGCCAGGCAACGTAGCAGTAGTTTCAACTGCAAAAGAAGAAAATCTTTTAGGAGTGGAAGCTTTTTTATGTATTTGTACATGCACATATATATATATATATATACACACACACACACACACTTTTTTAGACACAACCATTTCAGATGTGCTACTCACTTCAGTTCAAGCTGGTTTGCAAAACTACTTTGCACCCACTGAGAAATATGTGTCAAGTCTTTCTGAAAGCTGGAAAAGCTCAAAAGAGTTCAATTTCTTACTCTGTTTATTACTTTTATACTTATGGAAGATTAGGCCATGAGCTTTCCCACTTCCCTTCCATTGCCAATGTCTTTAGAAACCTGTTAAGCACATTTGCTTGAGCGAAGATGAAGCAGGCTAAAATAGCAGCAACCAAAATGTAACAAGCACGCACAACTGTGCTTTCATACAGCTATTTTCGCAAAAATGTGGAAAATAAAAGCTGATGAATTATTCAAGAAGTGAATTTTATTAATACAAACACAAAAATTAAACAACAAAAGAAAGCAGGGTCATCAGATTTGGGTAAGAAAAGGACGCGCTTTATTCCACACATCTTGACAAATTACGTGAGATGTACTTTGAGAATACATGTACATTATGTTGTGCATACACATCACGTAGACACTCACAGGTACAAGAGCTGCACCACCTAAGAGCACCTAAACAATGGCAGATAGATCAGGCTGCCAGAAATGAAGTGGCTCAGGTGGATCTGGACTGGGAAGAAAATGATGAGCTATTTCCAGCTCAATGGGCCCAGGAAACACGTCCCTAGAGACACCCAAGGAGACACGCGATACAGAGATGGGCCCTTGATTGAGGTGTAGATCTGAAAGTCACTTAGGAATGTGAAACGTGCTGTCATCAAGTGAGCCAAGTGACCAAAGCCTCCCTGGAACAGAAGATGGTGGCTGGGCTATCAATGAGGAGGCCTAGCAGATGCATTGATTAATCACACAATTGCTGCAAACCTGCTACCAAGGCAAGTGCCATGTGCTCCCTGTGGTGGAGGAAACTGGCAAGTGGCCACAAATGTACACTGCAGGCTATGTCACCACTCAACACATCACCCTGGGCCTTGAAAAACAAGTGGCAACGCAGCATCCCAGACAGCTAAGGCACTGTCACCTACTTCGGCGCTCTTGATAGGTGAGACCCTGCCTGTTGGGGCAAGGAGGAAGAAAAACTCCTCAAGTCACTGAACCTGGTAGGACACCAGTGATAGCCAAGATGCAGACTCACAGGGTAGCAGCAGAAGAGAGATTCTCTCTGAATTGCTGGAGCTGGTGGGAGAGTTTCACCACAGTTAGTGCCTTGATATCTGGGCAGTCCATCGTCACCAAGGTGCTGGCATGTTACGCTGCTGGGTACTCTACTAAACTCTGCCACATGGCCCACGTGCACTGGACATCACACAGATCTTTGGAGACCTCACTGTTGCCTAGGCTGCTGTAGACTGCCTCCACCACTAATTACCTCAGATACTGGATATCTTCCCTCTTTCATCAGTGGTGGTTCACTTGCACCTGGAGTCTACATGACCATCCTCAGACTCTGAATCCAGTAATCCAAGCTCAAATCTCTGTGTGACCTCCAGTAACCAACCATTTGGAGATGACACACAGGAAACAAAGCAAATTCCTGGGCAGCAAGGTATGTGGGAGAATTTGGGCAGGAGGCTAGAGCAGTTTTCATCTCTGACACCATGGGAGTTTACACCTGAACAGGCAAGGAATCCTGTTGAAATGGCAGACCATTGGAAGGAAAGATTTCTTGCATACACTGAAGGCAGAGACTTCTGGTACTGTGGTGTGTTCCAGCACATACCTACTAGGCCTGTGTCCAACCCCCCAAAAGGAGCAATGGGGTGTCTGGATCAAAGGACACACAAAGGGATGGTGGAGCTAAATCAGAGACACAACCCTAACCCAAAGAGTCACTCCCACAGTCAAGGGTAAACAACGGAAGTGGAGGTCTAGGAGGAAGATTCTCTTGAGGCGAGGTAGGAAGAAGACTCGGAAGAGGCAGCTTGTTCTGCAGCAGGACACCCACAAGAGCAGGAGGGGGAAATGACAGAAATCATAAAAGCAGACAGAAATTATCCAGTCCCTATTCCTGAGCGAGCTGCGAGATGCACCAAGGTGACACAGCTGCCAGCCAGGGAAGCACACTGCTGCCTGGTTGCTCCTGTGCTGGGGTACTTGGACCAACAATCCAGAGTGACAGAGTACAGGAGGGCTTGAGGAGATGAAAAGAAATGTCAGCTCATTTTTTTGAATGTCACACACTGCACGAAGCTAAAAGCAGCAACTCTGAAATACAGCAGGATGAATACATGGAAATCAGATTAATTGTACTATGTTTAAATTTGTTTAGGTGTCTTCCATGAAATTGCTAATTTTAGTTAATTTGCATCTTGGGTGGAAATTTTTTCATGGAAAAGAAAGAGACAGAAACAATCAATATTCTTAGTATAATGATACACATCCATTAAGTAAAAAGAATAAGTAAAAAATTACACCTTTATGATATGTATACCAGCCTACTGAATTCAAACTCTTTCAGTAAAGATAAAACAAACTTACATCAAACATCTCATCTGAGACAACTACAATTCTGCCTACAGAGAAATACAATTATTTTTTTTAACATCTAGAACTGTATGAACTTGACAGATCAAGAAAATCTGTATATAATCTTAATTTTTACAGTCAATTTTCAGGAAAATTAGGACTTCCCACTGTATAGTAAGTCCAGATAAAATAAATATTCTATAAGGTATTTGTTCTAGAGCTCTTATGTTGCTACTTTAACGTTGTACAGTGATTAGGTGTGACGGTACCTACAAAGACACCCAGTGTTGGTTCGGGGAAGACCCTTAAGATCCAATACTGACTTCGAATAATACGTAGAACTGAAGCAGTAGTCAGATAAAACCGTTCTGTATTGTTTAAACAGTAGAAAGTTTTTCAGTGTAGAATGAGGTGAACAAAAATAACTGAGTCAATTCTAAACGAAGTGAACTTTTAGTTTGCAAAGAAAGTATCCCTCCCCAGGTGGGCAGACTGAATTTCCTACCACTGAAAGTGAATGGCACCTCCAAACTTTACCTGTTACTGGTCCTCTCTTACTCAGTGGTCAGCACCTTGTGCAAAAACCCTTATCTCCAATAAAAAGGCGCTGGAGGAAATTCAATTCTCAAAAGAAACCCACCCCTCAAGTATGCAGCATTTCACAGCAAACACCATCACACTGCTTCCTCTGCCCACCAAAAAATTAGATTTGCCCAGGAAATCTGGTCTTAAGATCTTTCTCCCACACCCTTGTGGATTCACTGTAGACACAGTCTCGCTGTATGCACACTGTGTGTTTTGCATCCTCCATATCCCTTCAACCTGCTTTGTGAATTTTTGAGAATACAAGTAGTACCCTGAGGGAGGTATAACAAAATTGTCCACTAACATATTTAGTATTGTAGGTTAGTGAGAAGACGGTGAACTCTAAAAATGCCAAATGCTTTTTATAACAAATCTAGCAGTCTAGGGAGTAAAATAAGCTAAACACAAACCATGAATACGGAGCTGGCAAATGCAGCCAGTGATGATGGCATGCATAATCTGAGGGGCACTTTGGACACAAACCTAACCATTACTTCTCTTGCACCACAATGTTCACATGCCTAGAGTTGCTAGAAATTATTTATAAGACTTGTCCTTGATCAAGGTGCAGCATTAACTAACCAAGTCTTTCATCAGAATCACCTTTCCATACAGACAGGCGGAAGGAGGAAAGGCTGCCATGTATTATTTAATATCACTTGCATTTGTTAACCCTCCTCCTTTGTTGTGTTTAAGAACTAGAAAAGAAAGTGAATTGGGTTTATTTGGAGAAGGATTAAAGTTCAATCTAAAATATCCCTGAAGTTGACACATAAAAAGGAAAGCAAAAATAACTCAAGGTGTGCTAGTTACAAGCCAACAAAAATGTATTTCCCTTAGGTTGTTTACCATTGATAAGAGCAAGAAAATCCACACGTATATGAAACTTCCACTTATTTGCTCTATGGATTTTTATCTGCAACACTTAGTTCAGGATCATCAAATCAATATACCTAATATATCCTATTCCAAAACTAGACATCATATATTGTAGCAATACTTTGCTACATTTTTTCTAATAGAAAACATTCCTGAGGATTCAAACAGCAAATAAATAGGCAAAAAAACCCGAGTGTTTATCCTTTGCTATTGTTGCAAAGGAGATAGGTCTCCACAAGAACTGTTCACTTTCTTTTCTGAGGGAAAAGGTAACTCCATTAAATGAGATAAGCACCAGTTTCGATTACTAACACGCATCATTAGAAACAAAAGCACCAAGTCCCTTACTGTCTTCATATCACTTTGTACTGTTCCAACTCAAAGAGCTATAGGATAAGCCAAGACTTGAGAATCCCATTCTTGTAGGCAGAGGGAACTGTTCCACCGGTATGAAACCTGTTTAGCAACCACAGCGGGAAAATTTGTGACAACCTTCATTTCCCACAATGACTTTGTATGACAGTGGGAACCAGTGTAACTTCAGCAGCTTCAGTCTGGTAGATGAAACCCACTATTGACAGTGCTTAAGGCTCTTTAAACTGATGTAGCTATGAGAGATATCAGTGCCTGGCCCTGTCTAAAAACCAGCCTTGTGCTTACAGCATTCCTTAGCCTGACAGCTCTTAAGTCTCAGGCTACTGGCTCTTTTAGGATGTGATGGTCTCTACTTGTCCTGCTGAGGCTGTTCAACCAAGCAACACAGAACTGAAAAATCAATTCAGCCAGAGGGAAAGGAAGGCAGAAGGCAGCTTTGTAACACAGTGGTCAAGATGAGACAGATGGTTTGGGACCCTGCACCAAAGGCACTGTCACTCTTAGCATGCCATTTGTTCAGAAACTCAGATACGGGATACAGAAAAACCCCTTAAAGCATGAAGGGTGTACAAGGTTCTCTATCTCCAATTGGAAGAACGAAATAAGATCCTTTTCTTCTCCCTACCTCCAATGTAACTTATGAGCAGTACACCCTTTCTTAAAACTTTTGGAAAGGCCAACACCCTTTCTGATTCACCTGTCTTCAGGCAACCCGCTCTGCCAGAAGCAGTTCAGTTTTTCCAGGGTGGAGAAGTGAGAAGCAGCTGGAACCTGGCTGCCAATAGCAACTTCATGCAAGAACTAAATTACTGGCAGCCACTTCTGGTCCCCCTGTCTCAGGGGAACAGTGTTGCTGCTGACTAACACTGCTTTACCTAACACCTCCTGATCCCCTTCAAACTTCTGCAGAAAGCATCCTTTCAGCGAGCCTGAGACAACAACTACATGGCTTTCTCAGGAGGAGAAAGGGTCTGAACTGTAGTGAACTCGAGCCTCCACATGGACACCCCCTGCCCAGCCTTTGGGATAGGTGTGGAGGGGCAGGGGACAGGGCTGTGCCAGCTTGGCCCCTGCCTCTGACACACGGCGAGAGCATGCAAGGGGCAGCTGCTTTCTAGTCAGCTCCAGACACGAAATAGGCACTGAACACATAAGGAACAGCAACAGCCCTGGCTGCAGAAGCACAACATTCCTGACAGAGAGACACACATTTATGGCCTTACAAGTCTGGGGCCTAGATGAGGGGTTTATTAAATGAAGTGCCTAAAATTTTACTTAATTAATTGAAAAACATGCAAAAAATGAGAACAGTTTGTAATATCAGCCAGGACTATTCTTGGTACCCTGGTATTCCAGGTACCCTGGACCATGTCAGTTCTCACAAACAGGTCAACAGCAGAACGCAAATGGAAGAATCCCAAGGGACATCTCGGTCACTATGGAATATGATGTCCTCAAGCCACAGGACTTGGCTGACACCACAGACTGGCATTAGATAACCACAGCTGTACGTTGCTGCTAAGATCAGTTTTGATTTACAGATGCACATAAAAATATGAGGAAATTCTTAAAAATTCGATTTTTCTAAATAAGAAGTTATAGCAAAACTTATAGCGCTGAAACTTTTTTCACCAAAAATTCATCTCATTCAGGCAGGAGGATTGATTTGCATTAAAAATTCCCACCAGAAATGCTAAAGTGGAAGTTTTTTATTCCAAATAGATACATAATATCACCATCTGTTTTTTTTTTTAAAAGTTAATTAAAACAATTTGACATTGAAAAGTCAACTCCACACTGCATTTTTTAATTCTACACAAATCCTCTTCTAGACATCCTTACAGGCAACAGTTACTGGTATGTATTACAGCAGTTACCAGTAATGTGCAGCAATTACTGTCCATTGGTATTCAGTGAAATGAAAATGCCTGGCATCAACACATTTCACAGGACTTTTCACAAAAAAACCCTGCGAAGCTCAAACAGCAAAACGGTGCTGTTGTAAAGTCCAGCTATTTATGGAAACTGGCACCAAAGATATGACATTTAATTCTTATGCTCAAATTAAATCCATATTTTCTATTAAGAGATTGGGTCTCTAACATTTGATAGACCTTTAATAACTAAATGTTCTGCCAAAATGAACCATCCTGTCACACAAGGTGTTAATAACAGGATCACACAAAAATCCTCCCCAACTAACAGATGTTAATTAGTTAGCTGTACACTCTAGACATTAGCCTATCTTGACTTTCTGTGTAACACATATTTTGAGGCACATTATATACAAATTTCTGGGATAAAACTTAAATACCATCTTCATTTTATGTTTTGGTGCCCCTCATGACACTTTGTATCTGCTCTGACTCCCTGTCATTGCACCATGGAAGAAAGGATGAATTATCACGGGCCATTGGACAGAAACAAACGCAAGAAAACAATGACAGAACTTGTTCACATCAGGGTTTATCACTTTGGCCAGTTTTAGTACCCTTAACAGAAAATTCAGGCACAATTATTTTTAACTCAGCTTTGATGTTACACGGCTTTTAGGAAATCAGGTTATAAATACAGTTTTTATCTCTTCGTAGAAAGCTGCACATTAGATACCAAGTTGGATCAAATCTCCTATTCTCTGGCAAGCTGATTTCCAAAAAGCCACTTCCTTTGCTATCACAGAAGAGGGAGGGAACGAGAGCAAAAAGAGGGCAGGTCAAACATGCATTCTGTTAATAGGTACAAAGTAGAGTGGCACATGACTCATCAAAAAGGTACTCCAGAGTTAGGTACTTTTTTCCTATCACATTTACTTCCTTCAAGAGCTTCTAGAGCTTTCTGTGGTACTCTTACAGTTTTAGAAAGAAAATTGTATTGGGGCAAATAATATACTTTGTCATCTTCTGCCTTCATGATGCACTCATGAAAATATATATATTAAATACAATAATACAGCACAAAGTTTGGTAACCAATGGACTGGGATGCAGCCTGGATGAGTGGCGGCTTCATTTCCACTTTCTGCCTTGGGACTCCAGTCTCCATTCCAGGAAAAGTGACCCTGTCATCAGATGGGCACACAGCTTGGGAAATCTTTAAAAGGAATTACATGAGCCTAAAACATACCTCGTACTGCCCACACCTGCAAACTAGAACAACAGTCCAAACTGAAGTGTTCATCTTCCTTGAGAATGCAAACACTGGTCACTTCCCATTTCTCCCATCAGTATCAAACTGCTTTGTTCCCAGAAGCCTGAAACCTCCACCAACACCACCAGCAGTCTCGGCAATATCGAGCGTGAAAAGGATCCATGCAAAAGAGGGGGCAACACCTTAATCTTGAAGGTTGGACAGGGTAGTTTAGAAAAATCTAAAATGCCACGATATATTCACTGAATTTTAGTTATTAAGAAAAAATAAAAAGGCGACCAAAAGCAACAGGCACTGGACTCCTCCTAAACATCAGAGCACCAATATCATGAATGACAGCGCTTTACTGTCAGTGGTACTATTTACAGTTATGCCAAAAATCATCTACTTATTCATTGAAATTTGTTAAAGATATCCCATAATCTCTGTGCTCCTTGCATAAATGCACAGTTAACAGTTTGGATATTTATATCTGGATTAAGAAAGTTACTGTTTAATGTGTAACTGAAGCGATTAATGTTTAAACGGTACATTTCTTCCCGCTGTGAAGTTATTATTAAAGGCAACTTGCAAATACCCCATGCAAAAACGACAACTGAAGAGTTGGTGCTCACAGGTGACTAAAATTTCTTTCCAAGGGTTTAGCATTTTAAACTCACCTATTTTCTTGTGGGTTTGTTCTCTTAAACCACTCCAAACTTTAGATTACTTAGCATACTTTTTGTTGGATTATACAGAGACAATAGTGATAGCATTCATATTGTCCATATTAAAGTATGTAGCTACAGAGGAATCATTCATCAAGGAACAAGATACAGAAATTTTCCAAAGTATAACATTTGGAATAGTAAGCACATCTTTTTTCAGTTGCGTATTTTTAAATAACAGGAGATGATCTGCAAAGTGAGATACATTAAACCTGTGGCACTCTTTTCTCCATGTCACAGCTGTTATGCTACTTCTCATTCTCAGCAAGAGGGGAATTATCAAAGGAACTTGAGGAATGTAAGTGGAAGGCCAGTGACGCACAATGTGCGTGGCCTCCTTCCCTCTTTGGCCCTACCTATTTACACTTGCCCAGCATGCAATGGCTACACCACGCAGAGGAGAACCAGAAGACTCTGTGACCAGAAGAAGCAAGACTTCCATCTTTAACTCAGATCGAAAAGTCTGCTATTGCTAAGTACCATGAGCCCAAGAAATGTGATCAGCCCTCATCACAAACTGGGAAGGAGTCAGATACGTTCTTTCTTGCAGATCTTCTGATGTCTAAGATATGTAGCTGCTGCAAAGGTAATCCCATCCACTTCTGGGGAATACACTACCTTCGTTCAAGTTGAACATGACTTTAAATGGTATGTATGTGTGTAAATCTTACCAGAATCAGGATTTTGGTCCCTATTAGTCCTCACATGGTTAAGAAAAAATAAATTGTAAAACCTAGAGAAACAGAAGAGTCAACAAAAAAAAAAGGCAGGAAAAGGAGGTGAGGAAACATAAGACAACAACGTGATGTTAATGAAATCTAGACTTCTTAATGGAGTGGCTCGCTGCCTATAAGACATCAATTAGACAACGGCCTACACTGCACAAAGATTGTGAGTGGTTACGTAAAGGAGAAATCACAGAAATTACGGAAGCCTTTGACTGACATTTTACAAATAATTGTTTTATGTAGGCACAAAATGCCAACCAGGTCACAAAAAAAATTCTGAAACTTGTCCTCCGGCACAATTATGACTGAAATGAACCACTTCCTTTTTACCTTGTGTGCATATGCAGGAGGCACAGCCCTTTGCCAAGCTTTATCCCTTTGCCAGTTATATTCCTTGTAGATGCAAAATTAGACCTTTCTGCAGAGTTCTTCTGTTTTAATAAAAAACAGAAAAGCCTCACAAATCGCATAATTTTTACAAAGATATTCAGCGGAACTTACTGAAAGAAATCAGATTGTAAGACTAGTAGCATTATCAATTAGAATCGCCTGACACTGACTATTAGATATTCTCACTGTAAGTGCTTTGTTATCTATTGAACTGGTATTGGCTAAACACATGCTTTCCACAGGATGACTTGGGGAGGGACAAACAGCTAAAATGCATCTATTACTGAAAAGAGGCAAATAAACTGTAAGAAAAAATATCTAGTGAGCTTTTCTTTGAAAAGCTGCTAATCTCCCAAGTTATCCAGAGGACATAAGTTATATTTGGCAGTAGAGATGGCTTCTGCACTGAAACAAACCTCCGTTAGCACAATTAAAGTTCAGTTTGGCTAAGTAACAGAGCTTTGGAAATCATATATCTTACACACTCACTAGAGAGCTCTTGCAGCTAGACAAAAGATTCCACAAGCCATTAAATCATGAACTCTAAAATCCTTAATCAGTTTGGGCTGGAGTTGGGCATTGCCTAACCAAGCTGCCCTGTGATGCTCAAGGATGCTTTGTATTCAGGGCAGAAAGCACTGGAACTGGAAACAAGGAGGTTGCCCTTGCTGCACATCACTGAAAGAGAATCAGATGCTCCACTCCACACTACCCAGACACATCTCTCTCACACTTTCTTTGTGGCAAACTCTTGTCTGATAGCCAGAATGTTCCCCTTTTCAGTCTTAGTCTTACTTCAAACACAGTCACACATGAATAAAAGAAAGACATTCTTTCTTCAGCTCCTTTTCCAGATCACATAACCCAACAAACCTGTGCTCCCAACTACAGCATCAGGGCCAGCAGAGGCATTTCATTCATTACAAACCAGCGTCAGTGCTGTTCTCCATGAGTCCTGCTTTGTTGGGCAGGTTTCTTTCTCTCCCAGAAATCACCTCATTTTAATGCCCTTACTAAAACATTTTGAATCTACCCAGTCAGGCAGTGGTTACAACATCACATAGATCAAAGGTATTTTTGAATCTGCACAAAATAGATAAGTACAGTTTTAAGGATAAAGGTGATGAAGACTAAGACCAGTGCCGCAGTTTAACTGAATCATCGATGCTACATAAAAATTTTAGGAAACACTAACTGAGCCAGTCACCTTAAAATCTCTTAGGGGATAATGTTGTTTCATACGATTGATAAATTGGATTGCACTGAAGCTTGATTCAAGTTTGTCTTTCTTGCTAGCAGATAGGCTAGCAAAAGCTCAAAACAGGCTTATTCTCTTGCTTGAACTCAATTTCTCTGAAAATAAAATCTTGGTTTGCTTTAATTTAAAGCTTTTTATGGTTCTTTTTCAGGGCAGAGAGCAATTTTGAGAAATGTGTGAGAAACCATTAGGCCATTTTAATAAAAGAGACATTACTGATAGAGAAGAAATCAGAGCCTCCAGTAATTTTTACAGCTGAAGATGGTGTAATATGCCAGCGAAGCAGCAAAAAAGTTACGCTCATTGAAATTCTAGCCCAGCAAATGTGTACAGTGAGGACCAGCAATGCTTTCCTCTGTATTTATTCCCTGAAGAGAAGGTGTGTAAATTAACTAAGATGATGTTGATACATGCCCCAATACTTCAAGAAGTTTTGGTTGCATGCACCCTGCTCTCATATTAAATGGCCAGGAGATAGACACAAAAGTTGAAGCAAGTCAAAAGTTTATGAATAACTGCTGCTATGCTTTATCATTTGGACAAAAGCTAGCGAAAGCTGCAGGTCCTCACATGTTCTTATTAAGAATTTAGTTAGAAATTATTAATAGACTAAGGCTTTGTAAAATCTGGAAGAGAAATGTTAGACACATTCAGATCAACTTTTGACTAAATTACTATTTCAAAAACAATGCAACGGTACTTACCACAGGGCAAAGAGTTATCCTCTTCCACAGTCATGGTGTAAGTCCAATCCTCCTTTCTCCAACCTATAACACCACTATCCTGGCAGTCCTCAGATTGTGTTATATTTGCTTTGTCCCACATTCTGAACATGTACAGTTCCCCAGTCATACCCTGGTTAGGTGATGCAGCTGCACCTCGCAGCTTTGAACAGCCGAGTAAGAACTGGCCTTTTCCAGGCAAATTAACCTTCCCCCTTAGTTTTTTCTTTATTTTTTTTATTCCATTTATGAATACATTCACCTCCTCATTGTCACTTTTCCACTGGATACATATTTGGTTCCATGTGTTTTCATGAAGTCTTGCTGTCTTATGTATTTGACTTCCAAACAACCATATGCTCAATTTACCATGATCTCCCCCCAGTCCAAGATCATACTTATTTGCAGAGACATTGGTGTGAGTTTCTTGAGTATATACATATGCTGTCCATGAACTATGTGATGAATACAGCTTGAGGCGCACACAGACAAGGAATTCTTTCAAGGGATGCAGGGAAATTCTTGATGACATAATCCAAGGATCTTCACATGCAGTCTTAAAGACAGCTTTATATCGCCCCAGGAAATCCTCCTGATCTAAATAAAGAAAAGGCAATTTGTAACATTACTTTGTTTTTAAAAGTATCTTTTATACGAATGTTATCCTTCCATATAGTACTGCTCTTAGGCATTTATCTAGGGAGTTTTTAAAACAACACATTAAGAAATAACCTTGTAACCTACTCTTTTTTTTGGGGGGGGGAGCGGTTTGTGGCAGGGAAGTGACAATTTTGGAGGCAGTCAATAAATCCTAGCTGCTCATGAAAGCTTTGAAGCAAAACTCATGCACAAGACCAAGGATGATCACGTAAAGCCACAGAAACGTTTAGGTTGGAAAAGACCTCTAAGATCATCAAGTCCAACTGTTAATCCAGCACTGCCAAATTCACCACTAAGTGCCACATCTACGCGTCTTTTAAATACCTCCAGGGATGGTGACCCAACAACTTCCCCGTGCAGCTTGGTCCAATGCTTGACAACTCTTTCCATGAAGAAACTTTTCCTAATATCCAATCTAAATCTCCCCTAGTGCAATTTGAGGCCATTTGCTCTTGTTCTATTGCTTGTAACTTGGGAGAAGAGACTCACCCCCACCTCACCACAAATTCCTTTCAGGTTGTTGTAGGGAGTGATAAGGTCTCCCTTGAGCCTCCTTTTCTCCAGACTTGTGCTCCAGACCCTTCACCAGCTCTGCTGACCTTCTCTGGACGCACTCCAGCACTTCAGTGCCTTTCTTATTTAAAGGGGCTCAAAACTGCACACAGGATTCAAGGTGTGGTCTCACCAGTGCTGAGTACCAGGGGACAATCACTGCCCTGGTCCTGCTGACCACACTGTTCCTGATACAGGCCAGGAGGCCACTGGCCTTCTTCATCACCTGGGCATGCTGCTGGCACAGGTTCAGCTGCTGTTGACCAACACCCTCAGGTCCTTTTCTGTCAGGCAGCTCTCCAGCCACTCTGCCCCAAGCCTGTAGCACTGCCTGAGGTTGTTCTGACCCAAGTGAAGGACCTGGCACTTGGCCTTGTTGAACCTCCTACCTTGAGGCTTCATTGTGCTCCCCACCCCTGTCTTTCAGTTCAGAGGGCCAGGTGTCCAGAGAGCAACTGGTCTTCAAATTAATGACTAAGGCAAAGAAAATATGAAGGCACCAGCCTTTTCCTCATCCTTTGTCATTATGATTCCCCCTTCATCCAATAAAGGCTGGAGATTCTCCTCAGCCCTTTGGTTGTCAGTGTATTTATAGAACCATTTTTACTGCCTTTTACAGCAGTGGCAAGATTGAGTTCTAGCTGGGTTTTGGCCCTTCTGATTTCCTTCCTGCATAACCTCATGACATCCTTGTAGTCCTCCTGAGTTTCCTGCCCCTTCTTCCAAAGGTCATAAACTCTCCTTTTTTAACCTGAGTTACAGCCAAAGCTCTCTGTTCAGCAAGGCCAGTTGTCTTCCCCGCTGGCTCATCTTTTAGCATGTGGAGATGCACCATTTCCATCTTGAAGTAGAATGTCCAGTCTTCCTGGACTCCTTTGCCTGTCAAGACTGCCTCCCAAGAGACTCTGTCAATCAATCTCCTAAAGAGGCCAAAGTCTGCCCTCCAGAAGTCCAGGTAACAGTTCTGCTGAGCCGCCTCCTTACTTCTTCAAAAATCAAAAACTCTATCATTTTGTGATCACTTTTCCCAAGACATCCTCCAACCATCACACCACCCGCCAGTCCTTCTCTGTACACAAACAACAGGTCCAGCAGGGCACCTTTCCTAGTTGGCTCCTTCATCAGCTGGGTCAGGTCACCTTCCACACACACTGGGAACCTCCTGGACTGTTTCCTTGACTCTTTCCTCTCTGCTGTGTTGTATTTCCAGCAGACATCTGGTAAGTTGAAGTCCCCCACAAGAACAAGGACCAGAGATGGTGAGACTTTGCCCAGGTACTTACTGAATATTTCATCTGACTCTTCATCCTGGTTGGGGGGTCTGTAACAGACTCCCACCAGGATATCTGCCTTATTGGCCTTCCCCTTGACTCTTATACTTATCCCTGTAGTCATCCATTGCAGCACTTTGGGTGTGAAAGTCATCCCACCATATTTCTGTGACAGCAGCTATGTCATCGTTTTCCTGCTGCATAATGGCTCCCAGCTTCTCCCATTTGATGCCCACACCGCATGCGTTGGTGTGGATGCACTTCAGTTGTGTTATTGATCCTGCCACCTTTTAGGAGGGAGGAGCCTCAATTCCTACATGATCATTCCCAGGCATTTCCATGCTTTCTAACAATCAATAGCCCTTGCATCTCTGCTGCTGTGGGGATCTCCATCCCCTATTTCCACTGAGATGGCAGGCCAATGGACGCTGCTAACACACCATCTTTCAGCTATTGATGGGCTGCTCTGAGATCTCCGTGCTCTAGTTATCCTTTTCTGCCTTTAAATCTAGTTTAAAGCTCTTCCAATGAGTCCTGCTAATCCCAGTACAAAGATGCTTTTCCCACTTTGAGACAGGTGTACCCCATCTCTCACCGGAAGGCCTGCTGTCGTGTACACCAACCCATGACCAAATAAAATGTACCTCTCTAAGGAATCACATGACAAGTGGGAGGCAAAAAGAAAATCACAAGTCCTGTGTCCTATTCCCAGGACTGCACAGATATTTTGCATTTAACAGATAATGGATAAAATCCAGAAAGAGAGCTGGAAGAAGGCACGACAAGCCCTTACTGCCTTCTTAGGACTTACCCTTGCATTGTCCTTCTCTCAACAAGATTGCATTTCTCCACATCATTTTTAAAAAGGCAAAAAAGGAAGACCCAGGGAACTACAGGCCAGTCAGTCTCACCTTTGTGGCCAGCAGGATCATGGAGCTGATCCTCCTGGACACTACGCCAAAGCACATGGAAAAGAAGGAGGTGATTGGTGACCATCACCATAGCTTCACTTAGGGCAAACCATGCCTAACAAATGTGGTGGCCTTCTAGGACAGGGTTAAAGAGTTAATGGATGAGGGTAGAGCAACTGATGTCATCTACCTGGACTTTTGCAAAGCATCTGACACTGTGCCATATGACATCCTTGTCTCTAAACTGGAAAGACGTGGATCTGATGGATGGACCACTCAATGGATAAAGAATTGGCTGGACAGTCACACTCAAAATGTTGTGGTCAACAGTTCAATGTCCAAGGAGAGACCAGTGACTAGTGATGTTCCTCAGAGGCTGGGACTGGTGCTGTTTAACATCTGACAGACAGGGGGATCAAGTGCACCCTCAGCAAGTTTGCCAACAACACCAAGCCATGTAGTGTGGTGAACACACCGCAGGGAAGGGATGCTATCCAGAGGGACCTTAAAAGGCTTTAAGGTGGGTCTGTGCAAACATCATGAAGTTCAACAAGGCCAAGCAAGATTCTGCACCTGGGTCAGGGCGATCCCAAGCACAAATACAGACTGGGCAGAGAATGGATTGAGAGCAGCCCTGAGGAGAAGGACTTGGGGGATGAGAAGCTCAAGATGACCCAGTAATGTGCATTCGCAGACCAGGAAGCCAACCATACCCTGGGCTGCATCAAAAGCAGCATGGCCGGCAGGTCAAGAGAGGAGCCTCTCTGCTCTTGTGAGACCCTACCTGAAGTGCTGCATCTAGCCCTGGGGACAAGAGAAGCTGTGGATGTTCCATCCCTGGAAGTGTTCAAAGTCAGGTTGGATGGAGCTCTAAGCAACCTGGTCTAGTGGAAGGTGTTCCTGCCCATGGTAGGGGGGTTGGAACGAGATGATTTTTATTATTCCTTCTAACCCAAACTATTGTATGATTTCTTTCCTAACCCTGAGATTCTTAAATCCTCTGCTGAATACTGGCAGTTACAGCAAGAAAGGTTGAAAACAGCCATATTCTAGAAGAGAAGGAGTTTAGGTAAATTTCAGAAAAATTCTTGGGAGCCACTGGTTAATTTTAAATTCAGCCCCTATTCCCTGTTCTCTACCAGGAAGTTTACTTGCAGAGATGTCTGGTCTATGAATCTCAAATATACTACAGCACTGAGATGGTGGCAACCTGGAGTGGCAACCTGGGACAATAAGTAGAATGTGAGCCATCAACAGTAAATTTAGTGGTAAAAACAAGGTGCCAGGCTCTGTCAATGCTGGTAAAATAAGTAGTAGGAACTACTCAAATTTCAAATTTCATCATAACTGTTCAGTTCTTGCAGGTGCCTTGTTTCCTCCATTGTCCCAACGCAGGAAAGGACAGACTTTGGTGGCTGTAGGTTTAAGCTCTTTGGAGCTGACTCTCACTTTGTGGAAATAAGAACATTCCAATCGCATAATTGTTTTAATGATTGCTTGCTTTTATGGTGCACACATCAGCAACAAAATAAGAAAAAGGTCCTTTGGGACAAGAAGTGGAACTACAGAAAAATTACACAGCCTGGTAGATGTTCAGCCAGTGCAAGAGAACACTTTACTGACACCTTTAAGGAGGCCATTATTTATCAATATAAGCAGAGCTTTTATGTACGCTCCAGAGGAGGTTTAGGATTAATCATGATTGGTCAGGGTTGGAAAGCAGAAAAAGATTGGCAACACAGGAAAAAAAAGCTTTTCCATTAGCTCCCCCGTAAGAAGACAAATTTCCAGGCAATTTGGATCAGGGTTTTTTTTCCAGGGTAGGTTATATTCACAGTCCTAGCTGGCTGTCAAGATCACAGCCAGCTCTTCTGTAAGCTCAAGCAACCAGAGCACCATCTTTCAGCAGGCCAATTCTGACAACTTTTCTGTCTCTTGACCTCAGGCTCTCAAATTTCTTTTGCAATAGCAACACATGAAAACAAGGAGAAACTTCCTAACTTCCAAGAGCAGCGTGACAGGTATAAGCTACCAGAAAACATTCTAAACACAGAATAAAGCAATCCAAGTTACATGTAAAGTTGTTGGTATCTATTCTTGTTGCATAACATAGCTTCAAGACTTCCTCTGTGATATTAATTAGCAGAAACCCACAAGCATCTGTCACAACCCCGAATCATTCCCAAAGTTCAACATACATCATGTAAGTGCCATGCAAGTCTATAGACCAAACAAAAAACTCTCTGGGTACAGACTGAATTGGGTGAAAATCCTAACCAGCAGACAGTGGATTTTGAATGGTGAGATAATACTTAGATTGGTTCTAAGTGGCAATGGAAAAGTAAAACATACTTGACCCAATAGCAAACAGCAGAATTACTTCCTCCCTGCCCAACCCTCCGGCATGAATTCACTCATTCAGTTTGGCCACTTGTCAAGAGTCTAAAAGCAAAAGTTCAGCATGGAAAAATAATTTTTAAAATTACTTAAAAGTTGGGGTGACGAAGGCTAGATGGGGGGAAAGTGTCACAGAAGACAAGATTTTTAAATACAGGCTATCTACCTGTACCTACCATTTCTAGTAAAAGGATTACTACAATTAAAATAGATCTGCCACCTTACAGTTTGGACAGATAATGAGGAAACTGATTTTATAAAGCAAACAGATAGCTAGTTGTATGCCAACACTTGTGACACAGTCTCTCCAAATAAAAATAATTGCTCAAGTCTTTCATTATTAAGTAGGAATTATGCTGAAGGTTTTGAGAAACTCGATGCAGCTGCTGTTCCTCAGAGCGTAAGTCATAAGCATATTTGCATGACTCACATAGCCTTCAAAATTCCTGTAAGCAATCTTGAGGATGCAGATATGGCCAAAGCGACTGGTTAAGGAAGTTTCCTGACACAGCTTCAAAACTTGAAGTCACTGTTAACTATCCAAACTGACAGACTAGAAGTCCATTTCTGAGCAAAAACATTAATCAAAACTTGAAGTATCATCATCAGACTTTATTCTGGAAGTGAGCAAATTCTGAGAGAGGTTTGATTTCATGTTAAGCATTAAATCAGTGTTGATGCGCCAAGAGTGAATTAAGGGGCTGTTAAATTCTACTACATTATTTAGGGGAATTGACACTTCAAAGTTGTCAAGGGAGGCAGAGTGGACATAAATTTGCAGATGAAAACAGTCATAAGGCAGGTAGCCAACAGAAATTATGGAAAATGACAATAATCTGATGATGATTTTTCTGGTCTGCTTTGTATCATCCAAAAAGACTGCTGTTGATCAGTATGCAAGGACTGAAGAATTAATTTAAACTAACAAAAGTATTTACATAGAGAGGTCTAACCATCTGGAAACTGGAAAGACTGGTCCACTTTGCTCTAAACAGTTTAAAAAAAATGGCAAAAAGAGGTGCCAAAGCTAAGAGAATAGATACCAATACTACCTGAATTGTTATAAGAAAGGTTTGGAAATTTCTATATGCTTTATCTACCCAAAGAATGCTGAAAGAGCACAAAAGGAACAATAACCACAGAAAATGTACTTTGCTGTTTCAAGTGGAACACACGCAGTACAGCATTATGTTGGAAATTAATTATCAGTATTATCTTGGCTAAGTCTTTGATATGTGGGTGGATGTAATGTAAGCAGGAGACGACATGACATTAAAGCCTTTGGAAGTTCTGTTAATCATCACTTATTTTCTCTAGTAACAGTACTTGTGGGCTTGGCCCACCCTTGACCAGGGAACCGAGGAGCTGGAACTGGTTGTGCTCTGACAGTGGCATTCCTGGCTTACAATTAGTTTCCTTGGGTCCAGACAATACAATACATCCACCAAAGTATCTACGAACATAGCTTTGTCACCACAGCACAGAAAAGGTAGCCTAGTAGAAAGAATGCTCCCAAGATCTCCAGAGTGAGAAAAATTAGGAAAAAAAATAAATCACAATTTGGAGTGAAGCAAACTCCATGCAATAGTAGCTGTGGAATGACTTTTCAATGTCATTTGCTGTATTTGGGTACATAAGCCCTTTCAGAAATGCAATTTTTTTCCTTCTTACTATATTTATCTCTAAGAGATGCAAAACCTGGGGGTTTTAATCTCACTAGAACTGAAAGCATCCAGTCAATAAGTATGTTCTTCTAAGCCCTAAAAGAAATCCTGAAACTCATGCACTTATTTTCAAATGTTTAAAACAGACTTTCTGAGAATGACACCATACACCAAAAATGCAATCTCTTTCTTTTTTTCCCAAACATTTTTAGATAGTGAGAATTGATATCCTTACAGGAGATAGCCAACCATAGGTAGTAAGAATTACACATACAGTAGAGTGTTATTTTCCTTATATTACTAATAACCACTGGGCCAGTATAGTTGAGCATTAATACAGTCAAGTATTCTCTTAAAAAGTCACAAGTGTTATTACTGACACTTGCAAATGATACAGAGGTGAAAAATGAAATCCCTCTTTGTTCTTCTATGACATCAGATTAGCAGCTCTGTCCTTTTTACTACTTAAAGTACAAGAGGTTAAAACCTCTTCATCTTAGCAGCAGTTTTATCATCTGAATCTCAGATTCTGTCTCAATAAAATAATTTTATGAAAATTACTATATTTGGAGAATTAGAATCAGAATTAGTCTAGTCTGTAAGCCTATGAAATCTCATTGCTTGTACAACATTACTATGCAGGTACACTTAAATTAAAAACAAACCCCAGCAGTAAATTTGAATTGCAAGAAGCTCTGACCTTCTAGAGTAAAATCATATGCCACGACACAGGAAGCAGCTTCTGAAAATACCCCCTAAGTACATGGCAAAAATACTTTCCATTTTTTAATACTCCAAGCACAATAAAAGTATTACACACTGTTGATATAAGGAAACTTTATGCATGACAAACATTGCTGTCTTTATCAGCTGGGGTTCAGAGTAGTGACAGACTAACCATCAGTTTACAGAATAGCCATGAAAAAATACAAATTACCTCACTTTAGTCTACCTGACCTCACAGAGAAGCATTACAAAAGTTATCCAATTTGTAGAAGAACCTTATGAACTTATTTTTTTATTTACTGTTATAGAAAGAGCACAAATTGCCAAGTTCAAATGTGTAGTTTCTGTTACATGTTTTGGACCTTACTACCTTTTCCTTAGCCATATTCAGATCAAGACAATCCAGACGTTCTATGCTCATACACGGTCTAAATAGAGTGAAGCCCAAAGAATCCTGTGGTATTTTTGTGTAAGAACAGTATAGAAGATTTAACATGTTCTGAAAATAGAAAGACTTGCAGTTTAAACAAAAACAGCAAGAAAATAATTTGTTGTGTTATTACATATTGTGTTTTAGTTCTCTTCTCATGCATAACCTAAAGGAAGTTACTACCAATGATTTTTTTGAAAACATAAAAAGCAGCCAAAATGTTAAGTACTGTTTCATTTCTTGTTAGTGACAGTTTTCGCTCTTGATTTCCAGAGAGCAAAAATTTGCCTGTTCTGAATATATTCAAAAGACCTATTCATCAAGACTAATGCTATTTATTTGGAATACCAACGCTAGACAAATCAGGAAAAAATTCTCTTACCTTTGCCTGCTGTAGCCAGGAACAACTGAAGTAAAAGGACTGCTTGAACAATCCTGAATCTCAAGAAAATGTCCTGTATTCTGCCAACACAGCAGTGCTGTTTTCCCCAGGCAAACATTCTAGAAGAAAATAAATAAATAAATAAATAAACTACAATGACTAGAAAAAGTGTAGGTGTGTGGACATTATAACAAATTATGGTTCCAACACAAGAGTATAAATATTTTTAACCCTGTTATACTGTTGGGTATATATATGTACTGCCAAGACAGTAGGAAAGAAAGAGCTGTTTGCTGGAAGGGAAAAAAAAAAAGCAAAACCAAAGACTCACAAATACATCAGGGCACACTCCTTGCACAAATAAGACTTCCAACGTTTGAAAAACAAACAAACAAGAACTCCAAAAGATACACACACACACACACATAAAACCCCACCAAAACAAACAAGAACTCAAAGAAACAAACAAACCCAACCAAAAGCTGACAGAGCAAGCATGGAGAGCTTATCCAAACAGTGTATTAATCTCATCAAGCATTTTAACAGAAACATTGTGAACTCCTAAGGAAGAAGCAAGAGTTTGATTCCCAATCCTCATCTCATTATCACAGCAAGGAGCTACTACCAAAAAAAAAAAAGAGAGAAATGCCACAAGTCACTGTGGGTAGCAAGTTCATGGAGAGTATCACAAAAACCTGGTTTGTCCACATTTCTTCCTAGAGATGGTTGTCTAATGTGAGCAACAGGACATGGTGTTGGAAAAAGAATATTCCTCGTATTATGAGAGATAACGTTCCATGAAATGACACAATTTTTTAAAGATATTTTGAAAAGAAGGCACACCTGAATATTCTGTGTGCTGAAAGAAACACCAAGTGAAACATTTTGGTGCTTTTTGCACATATTAATTCTTAAATAAAAAGGTTTAGAGATACATAGTCCCAAGTGCTTCTATAGTTGATTCTTGGAACAAATGCAAAGCACTGAACTTTACATATTGACTACCTTTGCTGTATCAGCTTCACGGCAGAACAGAGCATTCTGTGTGACACCAGAAGTCTAACTTTGCCATCACAAGTCTGCTGCGAGTGTGCTGGGCAGCACTCCTGCTCCCAACCTGCACTGTGCTGCAGCAAGTTCAGCCGCTGTAAATGCTGAAGTCTTTCACGAGTCATAAATCCGTGTTAAGGTTAGGGCTAAAACGTTTATGGTGTTTTTTGTTTGTTTTTTGCAAGTATTCACACAAATGTAAATATTTGTTAACATAAAACGGGTACTATGAGCTGAAGTCTGCAAGAGAAGTGCTAGCGGAATAAACTGAGAGACAGTGAAGTTGCTGGGTAATTGACATTTTGGAAACTGATTAAATGTAGATGCAAATAAATTATGCACATAGAACAACACAGCATAAAAAGCAAAAAGCAAATTTTCTCAAAAATTAAGAGGACTGCAACATTGTTGCCAGTGCTTTCAATAAATACACAGTGTGCAATACTTCTAGGAAAAAAAAAAGGTAATACTGATTGCACTGAGCCACGGAAGATGACAATACTGCGTCCACAAAAATCAAGCACACTAAAACTGACAGAAAATCAACTGTATGCCAAAACAATGGTCATAGCTAATACACTCAATCCTACGCAGAACAGATCAAAACCAAAAAAGAACATGTAAAAAAGGCAAGAAATGTTAAAGGCAGGTTAGCTTTCTAAAGATCCACAGGAAACACGTTCAAATCTGTCTTCAGTTTGCTTCTCTGAATGCCTAAAAATCATGTATTAATAAAGTTGCTCAGTCAGTAAACTAAGTAGTAGAATTACACAAATTATCGTAAGAACCTCATAATAAAGACTGTCATGCTTAAATACATCTGACAACTTCAGGGATTGCGAATCTACAATATAATTTCCCAGGGTTAGAAGAGATGCCTGTTCAAAACCTCTGTTTCCTTTCACTGCTTACTCATGCTTCCCATTCCAGTCTCAAATTATGTCACTTCCCAGCAAAACCAAGATGCACATCTATTCTGTTTTATGGGGAAATACCTTCCTTTGCGCACAGTGGTGTATTTAGACAACAAAACAAACACAAATTCCAGCATGTCTTGTCTCTACTACCTAAACATCACGAGTTGAAATGTGAACGGGATGGAGTCCAAACATACTCAGTGGCATCCACAAGTTTAGCCACTGATGCTGACAAGTTCTGAAGCAAAGTGCTTGTTTTGTGTCACACAGGACACCCCTGCGGAATGCTCCTACAGTCCCTGCACTTCGTTTTCTCCTTAAGCCTCAGTTCTGCAAAGATATGTACGTGAAATGAGCTGACTAGGACAAAGGTTTACCCCTGGACCATTAGAGATATCTTCTCTTTGGTCTGGTAGATCTCACTAGACAATAATGTGAGTATCCCATCCACTAGGAATAAAAACTGCATTACAAAAGTCTAAATTTGAGGACGGGAGCCAAGCAATTCCTGGTTCTGACTCCAGCTCTGCCTAAGTGCTATGTAGCCCTGAGGAGTTTAAATGGACCTTCCTCTAACTCTGGCCTTCCAGAGAGGGCTTCGCTAATATTCGTCCAGTGTTCAAATGAAAGGCTGTAATAAACATTTTCTGCACATTTCAGTTTTTATCCATCTGGGGGTTTTTTGACGTTGTTCTCACTTCCTGAGATGGGCCCAGCAAAGACAAGTGGGGACAGATGCAGAGCTTCTTGTTGACTGAACACAGTCACATCAAGAACTCTGAAACCATTCAAAGCTGTGAATGGAGATTAATGATCCCAGGGAAAGCAATAAAGTCCAGATAGCAGGAAACTGAGTAAATGTATAAAGTGAAATACTGACATGGTCACAGCTCAACAGACTTTTTGCAAGACTTTGGATATTTATACTAGCTCAAGACTTGTTCCAACGTCTGGATAAAATACACAATTAAAAGCGTTGGAAAAATAACATTAGTGTTTTTTTCTTTTTGCAACTATGCTGTTTAGACCCTACTGAAGAAAAAGATGCTTTGATAGATCCTTTTAAGAAAAAAAAAAGATATAAAATGATTTCACTATATTTATTGAAATAAAGATCATATGATATATTTCAAAACATTTTGCCACTATGTTCCTCCTAAACTTAAGTCCTTCTCTGTATTAAAATCCTAAAGCTTTACTCTTAATGATCCTGAATAGTAATATAATTGCAAATATATAGTTGTCAACATTATAGAATTAGGCATAAGTGATTTTTTTCATTTGTTATTCATTTTGCTCATTTGCTCAAATAAGTATTTTTGTTGTTCTTTATGACAGATGAATATAGCATGACTCAGAGAGCCCAGCATGAATATGCATAGTTTTTGCAGTTGGATAAAACATTTTCATTTGTAAATGAAGCAAACCTAATCAAGCAGAGCAGTTACTGAGCCACCCAAGTGTGGGAAAGAATTCTACGCACAGACTCCAGGTAAAGATGTAACAGGCTGTCTTTCTCACAACCAAGTCACTTTCACTTACAAAGAGCTAAGTGTCTGAAGTAGGCAAGAATAAAAAACATTTCTTTATGGTCAGTAGAAAAAATGAAATTCAGAGAACATGAAGTTAAGGCTCAGGCATAAATCTGCTCCCTCTTGTTTGCTCTCCATGAAGAGTGGTCTATTTTTACCAATCACAATCTTGTATCATTGCCATCTAGGTTTCCCAACATTTCATACCATGTTATGAGTTTGAAAGTCAAACTAGAATTGACAGAACTTTTCTTAAAACAAATGAACACACATTCTTTGGTTATTTTGTATGTTGTGTTATACATAATGCAGTTCTGCATTAATATCACACTCTCTGGAAATTAAAGAGGTTAGTGGAAGCAAAGATAGGAAGATGGTATAAAAAGGAGTCTGTATTCTTATAATCAATATTAATTAGCTTATGCCATGCTATTTTACACTACTGCTTTCCAAGTGCGAATCCACAGGTTATATATATAGAAGACATAGAGGAGTTAACTTCAGCAACTGCTTGCCTTGTAATACAGCAGATACATTTTCTATAGGATTGAAGCCAAAGAAAGTGCAAAACATAAATAGAGCTGTTGTGTTCTATAGCTTATTTTCTTAAATCACTTTTTGAAAAATACATCTAAATGCCTGTTGAAAATATCTACTTAATGGCAGACTTTGACATTTAATAAACTGTTAGTTCTTTTATGACGAGTTTTAGCCAGAGCGGGTTCTCACTGCCAGTGCATAAACTGTTGGTTACAGAAACTTGTTGGAAAATCATGATCCAAAGCAATCACTTATTTACTTCTAATCATGGTGTCTACTGCTGCACTTCAAACTGCTTTGTTCAAGTCACGCTTATTTCATCCATAGTCCTTGGGGCTCATGCTGTCTTCTGTACTTATTCCCTATTAAAATTTTGGATTTTAATAAAAATATTTCCCAAATGTATAGCATTTACTGCAGAGGAGGAGGGTAATAATGAATGGTAAGCTTCTGGCTGCTGTCCGGTGACAGTCTGCCTTATTCAAATCTATACCAGGTGACAGAAGGCTGAAAAGAGCAAAACAGACACATCATTCGGCCCAGGTATGAGAACTTCTTGACATCTTTAATTACTTTCAAAAATATAACACTGTAGACTTCTTCCATCAACCCTTTATATTTTCCAGACTGGAACCAAAAGGCCGTAAAGTTCTTCTGTTATTTTTAAATTCTGGCTGAAACAACTTAGATGTAATAGGGAGGACTCTTATGTTGGAAAGTCTTATGTCACCGTGAATCTTGGCACATACAGTATTCACTGACTTAACGGCAGAAGTAGCACCATTGATTTTAAAATGTTGTTCCATGAGGGTTTTTTATGTGTTTTTCCAGAAGACACTAACAGGATTATTACTGTCTGATAATAGCTTGGTTTTCATTAATTTTCTCCAGTGTTAATCATGGCTGTAAAAACAGGCAGGCGGTGCTCCACAAATAGCCACTTTATGCAGAACACCAGTTTTTTCTAAGACTGTAATGGTAATGTGTTTAAGTTCAAGGATCTTCCAAAGATGTCTTCCTGACATAAATATTTACTGTTTTCAAAGATACTAGATATTTTACTTTTTAATAAGCTGGCTTACAGAGAGCAACAAGCCACTTAGTTACAGACATCGGTCATCTGCAGAGCTCGTGGTTCGTTGGTTCAATTCTTAACAGAACTAAACAGGAGGAAGAACCTTCCGAGAAATCCATTCTTGTGTTTATTCTTTCAACTGCTGCAGGATACTGGCATTAGAATGACTTTTTAATATATTTTATTTTGCAAATACCAAGCTGTGCAAGCCAAGGTCTGCCGTTAGCCCAACTCATAGATGTCCCCTTAGATTCACGTAGAAGTGCGAACTCAATCGCTAAGGTCTGTGTAAGAGGGTGTAGGAGTGTAACATGCTATTGGATGGTTCTCCATTAGGGACCTCAGTGCCAAAACAAAGCACTTTTGGTACTAACTTCCCTTATATACAGCAACTTGTGTCATATGTAGTGCAAAAATGGAACAGGGGACAATTACAAGCAAGTTTTTGTCCCCTCTTATCCAAACTGGAAATGTTTCACCTTCTCATATCCAACTGTCACCTGAGAGATGAGCGACAGGCCTCTCTCTAGCTCGCATAAAAGTTTTACACTGTCCAGGAAATCCTTGTCTGCACTGTGTATTCCCTCGAGAGCACAGTATTACCCACACACTCTAGTAAATCTTCTAGAGCAAACTAGAAAGCCCTTCAGTGCCTATACCTGAGCAGGTTTCCACTTCAAAGAGTTTTACAAGGTACCGATGATCCACGAGTAGCAGAGATGTAATAAAAGTAGCTATGTTTGCGACAAGTCTGGTTATTTCAACTCCAGGTTGTTTACATTTTCATTAATAATACTTAGGGTTTAGACCTAGATAGGTTTAATGGAGGAAGAAACCACAAAACGCGTTCTGCAGAGTAGAAGACTGAAAGTATAAAAAAGACCACATAAAAGGCACATCAAAAAAGATTAAAGGAACACTAGACATGCACTTTGAGCCAGGTAGAAGGCACTGGAAAGGGCATACAAAGGTATAAGCGTAAAAAAAAGTAGACAAAAAGTTTTGGAAAGCCTTTATATTCAGTTAGATGACTTGAATTTGCTGCAGAGAGAAAGAGGGAAGGACAAAGACTTCCCTGAAGCTCAAATATTCAAATCAGTGAAGTATCAAGTAAGAAGAATCAAGTAAGCAGGCTGTGAGAAATCAAGTGAGGGCCAGGCATGCCAAAAAGAAGACTGTCCAGCTTATGCTTTCAATTTTCCTACTTTTCAATGAGTTATGAAAGTTTCATCTTACTGTAAGCGGGGGAAAAGAATAAGTAAATAGTGGTTTCTGCTCAGTTTACACTTCCCACCTCCACTCTCCTTTCCATGCTCTCTTGGCTTGAACAGCAACACCCTAAAAAAGACATTACATTGTGATTTCATCCTAGGCTTCACTTTATGGACTTAACAGGTCTCTTGGATCTTGTACTTGGAGCTGTTGAAATTTCTCTGGAACCTAAGAAGCACAATATTTGGTGGAGGTTTTTGGTTTGGTTTTTTTCTTCTCTTTGAAACAACCTCTCCGACTGTTTCAGTCAACAGCCCAATGACAAAAACGAAGAGCTTGTACCAAAGAAATAAAAGTCATCAGTTTGGAAAGACGGATGCACCGAAGCAAGCATCTTCTAAAGTCCCACTACAGCTCTGGTTCAGATTATGGCATCGCTGCCCTATATGGCCTAAGGAAGTATAGTCACTTTGGCACTTCAGTCTTCACATGGGGTAAATATTTAGGGGACTTCTATTAAGACATTCTAGTAAACAGGGTTATGCCAGAACAGCATTCTGGTCCTCTTTTAGAACTCCTCCTCCTCCTCCTTAGGCTAAATATGAGCTTATGTACGGGGACAGGAGATGATGCCACTGCCAGGACAAACCATAATCAGTTGTTAGGGAAAGAAGTGAAGTCAAAGTTGTGACTGGAGCCCACCTTAGACTACTACAAATGAAGCAAGTTAGGCAATAACAAACATTCTCGAACACTTGGAAGTCATCGCACAGGTCAACAGATGACTTCAAAGCACCTTCAGAAAAATTTATTTAAAGCAGGGCCATTTCTGTGTGTAGCCCCCACAAACATATCAGCTCAAAAAAATTTACTTTGTACAACTACACTCTGCGTGGCTTTTCCCAGCATCACCACCTCTATAAAAAAAAAGCAATTAGCCTCCTCAGAAAGGAACCACACTAACCACAATGCTGACTTGCTGAAACATAGATAATGGCAAAAAAAGGAAAGCATTTTTAATTCAAGTTTTATGAATACTTGGCCTATGCTATGAATAAGTAATGATGGAATAAAGTCACTTCTAAACACGAAGCCCATCAAAAACCCATTCAATCACCTCACATGCATAACTAATTTGGTGCAAAATAAACAAAAATATTCAAAATCTGGTTGGGAACTCAGAAATTAAACATGGAATTTGGCATCGCTAACAATCAGGCATGCCCAGATGTCTAATAAATCCAGGCAGAGAGACACAGTAATTTTTTCTCTAAAGAAAGGGACTTCTTACAAGAATACTTAAAACACTAAAAGCATCGGTGAAAAGATGTTGAGTTTTGCTGTGTGTGCACAATAACATCTCCATAATGAGCACACTCACATTACTCACTGTCTAGCTAGCTCGACCATTTCTAAATGTGCCACACCTTGTCAAACATGACAACTTCTGGCAAACTACTGATGGACCTCTTGGACCTTAACTCCTCAATGATTCCTTTAAGGAATATCATAAATGAGAACATACTCAGTGCTTAATTTGTGAGTGGTTATTCTTTTTTGGTAACTAAGGCATCACTTGAGGTACTCATGCAAATTTCAGAAAACAGAAATAATGTGATAAATTCTAGTAATTTTCTCTAAAGTCTATGGAGTGAAAAAGTATTTTAAGTAGGTTGGGGAACTTTATAAACTATTTATTTTCCATATACTGCTTCATCTAGTATAACTGACATTCGACAGTTTTCTTTTAAAACAAACAAAAACAAGTTAATCACTTAAAAACTATATTTTTTCTATGAGATGTTAAGCACACTGCATTTCAGCAGCCAGCAGAAGGGGGCCTAGAATGAAAGAAAAAAAGCACTGTTTTTATAAGGCACTAGCTGAAAGGCATCTGTTGTGTCAAACAATAATTATATTTCTGGGCTACAGCACTCATTGATAAAAGAGCAGAAAATAAAAATAGATAAAAACAGAAAATGCTGAATCTGGGACTTGAACTCCCCAATACACTTCCAAAATCTTGTGTCAGTTCCATTACAGAATAAAATTATGCAAATAAAAAAATAAAAACTGTCCTGAAGCTGATGTAAGGAAAACTCACCTGTGATGTACAAAATGTTCAATATACAGCTGAAGACAAATCCATGTGACTCAAGTTTGGGAAACACCTTTTTTGTCTTTGATTTAATGTCAGCTACAAAGGATCCTTTGCCTGTCCTGAACAACAATGAATTTCAAAGGTATTTTGACACAAAAGGAATGCAAGACTCTCAAATAATTGAGTCCTACTAATTAACACATGGTTATACAAGACTAACTTTTTCATAGAGCAATTACAGGCCTTTTCCAAACTGTAACTCTACCAGGAATTCACGATGGAAAGAATATGATCCTCATAATCCTGAGCACCTATCTAATAAATATGTAATGGTCTGCTCCTTTCATGTTCCCAAGCCGAGTAGCACCTACCAACAAATCAATATTCTCTAAAACTGTGCATCTGGAAAAGAGCAAAGCTTTTAACTGAACCTAGATAAAAAAGCACTACTAGACTTGCAATTTGTCAGCAAGCTAACAGCTCAGGCCAAATTGCATGCCTTATTCATGCTAATTTTTGCACTGAAGTCCACAAGATTAATTGTGTGACTACCCTTACCTTGGCCTTCAAATAATCTAATCTAGTATTTCACTGAAAACAAAAATTCCAAAGTCAAGTAAACCTATACTCTCTTTGCCAGGGCCAGTGATCATGTTACACATTAAGAACTAAAAATTGCCCAAATTTAACAAGAGTTATTCACTCAAGAAGTCCAAAACTTTCACAATCTGCCAACACTCTGCAGTTACCAGTGGAAGACATGACTAAAAGCATTCACAGCGCAAGAACTTTAGAAACTGAGTAATTAACTTGAGAATGGGAATTTAGTCCTTCATCCCTCTCCAGCTGGCCCTACTTTGAGCCAGTGTCTGTTGATGCATTAGACACAGAGGTTTAACATTAAATTCAGAAGGCACTGAAGAAAAAAACATGCTCACAAGCTCCATCTAATCTATAGAATTAACTTACGGTGCTAAAGTAATATTAATAAAGATATTAGCTCACTTGGTGTCTGCCACAGCAGAAAAAAACAATACTATCTTGCAGCGCAAGTAGAAAATTTTGTGCTCTTGATCCATATTTGAGCAAATTTTGTTTACATGCAATTTCTTTCCCACACCTTTTTTCAAAGCATTCCACTTCAGAGGTTGCTTTCATCATTAAGTTGTAAGTGTGCTTCCACAGTGAAGACAAGTACCTGGAGATCCTCCTAAGCAAAGACGTGTTTTCTGTTCCTAAGGTTAATTTAATAAACACATTACTGGTCACCCAGCAGAGAAACAAAACCTTCTTGTTTCCTCCTGGAAACAAGTTACAGGTATGTTTTCCAGCTTAGGCATAGCCTTAAACTTTAAGAGCAGGCATATCAGCCTGTGCAGCTCTCCTCCAGTGATGATGTACACTGTTAGCCTATGCAAGCAGAAGAGAGAAACTTGTTCCAAGTACAGATATGTGCCACCAGCTTTACCTTTTCAGCACATGTGACAGAGCTGAAGACCCAACTAGTTTGCTTTGGGATTGAATAGCACTTAGATCTGCACGCTGGAGGTTGTAAACTCTATTTTCGCTCAAGCTGAAGCTCATTCTACCACACCTTCAGCGTTACTATAACTGATTTGGGCAGGGAGGGTGGACCAGGTGACACACTGTGGTTCCTTCCAACAGATTCTGTGACTTCATGTAAGTCAAAACCAGCCCGGGCTTGTACCATCCCACGTTTAATTTGCTGGATAAGCATGCCTTGAGCTAGTTTACAAACATTTCTTTCACATTTCCACATAAATCAATGCACGACAATAACACAATAAAAACGAGAGTTCAGTACTGTTCTAAATACTACCCATGAATGACAAAAACTATGTATTTGCAAAGCAAAAACAAACTCCGTCCAAAAAGGATGCTTCCAGGACCAAAAAAACACCCCCAGACGAATAAACCCCTCGGAGTAATTACTGTGCACAAAAGGTGACCGATGTAGGCTCACCGATGTAGGTTTCCTCGCGGAGCGGATGTGAAAGAAGCAGGAGAAGCGTTCAAGGTGAGCGTGTCCACAGACACGCGTGGGAGCAGACCCGGCCCGGCCCGGCAGAGCAGCCCCGCCGGGGCGCGCCCAAACCCCTCCGGCACAACCATTCGCTTTTTACGCCGACCTAAATACGCTACCGACGTTTTGCTCCCCGCCGGCCGATGGAGCGCCCAAAAGGCGAGCGGGGCTGAGGGAGCCGGTGCCCCCGGGCACGGACACACCGGGGCCCCGCAGCGGCCCGGCCCGCGCCGCAACGGCCCGGCGGGACACGGGGGGACACACCGGGGGACACCGGGGGGACACACCGGGGGACACACCGGGGACACAGGGGACACACCGGGGGACACACCGGGGACACAGGAGACACACCGGGGGACACACCGGGGACACAGGAGACACACCGGGGGACACACCGGGGACACACGCGGGTCTGTGTGTGCCCGAGCGCTGCCGCGAGGCGCCCGGAGCTCCCCTCCCGCGGCACCCTCCGCCCTCACCGCGCCGCTCCCGCCGGGGAGCCGCGAACCTCTGACACCCAGCCCGGGAACCAAGAACCTCTCATACCCAGCCAGGGAACCAAGAACCTCTCACACCCAGC
>VWZF01001191.1:104386-254731 GCA_013396755.1 Sclerurus mexicanus
TGTGATCAGTGGGGACACCGTGATCAATGGGGACACCGTGATCAATGGGGACACCGTGCCTGTGGGACACTGTGATCAATGGGGACACCATGCCTATGGGACACTGTCTGGGACACTGTGCCTGATGGGGACATTGTGATCAATGGGGACACTGTGCCTGTGTGACACTGTGCCTATGGGACACTGTGCCTATGGGACACTGTGCCTGATGGGGACACTGTGCCTGATGGGGACACTGTGCCTGCACACAGCGAGCTCCGCATAAACTGCTTCAAATTCTTTGGTGGGCAACGTGTGTTCAGTGTTAAACCAGCCTTTGGTTTTGTTTTGTTTTTTTTGCTTGCATGGTTCACCCTTGAAACAAACTTATCTACGTGAAACCCTAATGTAGTTTTACAGGATTAGCAGCCTTCATTCGGTTTCAGTAAGATTGGTACCTTCAGTAAGATTGGTGGTGTAAATGGACTTCGCTATCAGCACGGCAGTAAGGTGAAGCTGTGGCCTTCCTCTTCCCTTTTTAATTGCTTGGAGTGAAACAAGTTCTGAAAGTGCAGCCTTTTCAATGACCTGTTTTATACCAAAATGTTCAGGAACCCCTGCGTGTGGGCTGGAGCTTTGGTCCCTAGACACTGCTGAGCAGAGCCTGGCTCCAGGACATAGCTGGGGAAAGCACATCCAGAGGGAAAAGCCTGAAGCTTTAGGCAGCACCTCTTCTCAGTGTCACTGAAAGACAAAACAGGGACAAATTCTTCAAACTACACAGGCAGTAGGTCTTCCCAAGGATACAGGGTGTAATGAGCCCACACGATGAGCATAATTTTGTAGAGAAGTAAAGAAGAGCTGGGGTTAGATGAAGGGGCTTGTTTCATTTTTGTTAGGTCAGTGGTGGCTTTGGATGCTGTGGAGCTGGGATCTAGTGGAACACAACGCCAGTGCTTTTGCAGTTCCTCACATAGGGAAAAACAGGAGGTTGTCTTTATCTGCCTTGCTTGGTGGAATATATTTCACTTCTCCAAAGATTTAAGGACCACAAATGGTGTTCTAGTCCTAGTTTATACCACCTGTAAGAATTATATATCCTTCTCCTTCACTTCTGACCTGGATATCTGAGGTCAATAAGGAAGAAGAGAAAAATTGCCCTGAAGTTAATGCTAGGGGTGTGATGCATGAGAATATCATTTGCCTATGAAAACACTTGCCTAGAGATTCTAGGTGCTCTTTTGACACGTGCACAAACAGTGCACTTCACCAATGTGGCTTAGTAATGTCTCCTCAGACAGGCTAAAAGCTTGAATGAGGTTGGAAATTGGAGCCCAGCTTACCCCTGGACACATTACCTGTTCGTAGTGCAGGTTTAGGAAGCTTCCTGTGTTGCTTATTGTGTGAATAGTTACCAGTGTACGGATAAAGGGAAGTCTGCCTCTGTCTATCCAATACCTCTGACAAATGATACATTCTTTGGAATAAAAATCAGCCAGCTGCTGAAATATAATTGTGGGCAGGGGAGTAACTTCAGAATACCTACTCTCTTTCCTCTCAGACCAAGTTAATTTACTAGGAGAAAATATTGTGTAATTTACAAAAGGTAAACACCCTACTTAATGTACATCTCTAACTGTTTCTTTAAACTGTGTGTTTCATACAACTCGCCAGTGTCCAGTAACATACAGAAAAACTAAAGAGAATTGATTTACAATGACCTAAAAACCTAGACTAATTCAAGAACTTCATCCCCAGTGTATTTGTATAGCTGTGCTTAGCTGGAAAGGTCACTGAGATCTATGTATACTCACTCACAAACCAGTATGCAATCTGTACACTTCCAGGACGACACAGGATCTGGGCAGCGTTGTATGGAAGCCAAAGGCAAACTTCTATGCACTTACCAAAAAAAAATAGAATTGAGCAGGTCTGAGGAACAAACATGAATAACTGAGTAATAAAGAACTTTTCAGTCCCACTAGTTTTTCATGTTTCTGAGAAAATGTAAAAAAAAAAACCCAAAACAAGGTTGTGCTGATTCAGATTGCTCAATGCCTCCTTTATTGTGCGCTTGTGCAATACTGACTACTGGTTTAGTAGGAATAGCAGGTGATAAATGCAGGTTTAAGAGAACGATCTTCCCTTGAAGAGAAGGAGTCAAATGTTCTCTCCCCAGACAAAATGATCATATTAAGACATCTTAAGTAAAATTAATAGTTTCTGGATCTGAGTCTCCAGAAAATGGGAACATGGATACCATAAACTAGTGTTGATATAAAGTCTAGCCATGCATCCTCCTAGTGGAGAAATACTATATTTCAAGGTTTTAACAGTTGAAGAATTTTATTTTCACCTGTGTTCAACAAGATTGAATGTAGAAACCCCAACTACTCCAACAAAGTCAGTGCCTAAATTCCCATCAACTTCGTTTTAACCAGAATTTCATATTATGCGAAGTGGTTTGGGATTTATTATTTTTTCTTTAAACTCTTTAATTTATGTCTCTGTGTATACGTGTTTCCTAGGGAGATAAGACATTACTGTGACATATTGCAGTATTCCTATCATGTTTATAATTTATGTATCCAAATGGAACTTGTTCTGATGATGTAATTCATGTCTCAGGGGGAAAAACCATATGTAACCAGAGAGGGAAGGTAGTGGGAGAAGTAAGGTCTGTTTGCCTTTCCATTTTTAATACTGTTGTTTCACAAGGGTGCTTGACAGGACAGACTTGTCCTGTTCTTGCTTCTCTCTACTCCTTCACTATCTCTAGTGGGCAGGACTGGAGGTTGCTTTGCCCTCTGGTGTGTATATGGTTAAGCCCAGGAAGAATAAAGTTAGGAGAATGACTGTTTCAATGAATCCCATTAACATAACACCTTTTATGTCAATTCTCAGGGATCTAAAAACAAAGCAAAAACGACCTTATGATAATTTCCATGACACTGAATTTTGTGGGGTTGCCTTTTTTGACATGTTACAGGCTTCTGTGAACACCAGAAACTGATTGGATGTACAAAAAGCAGTTAAAATGGTTACAACATCTCTGTTTCATATATAAATATAGTTCTCTCCAAAAATCATTCATGTTCTGTTCTATATCATGTACTAGTTACGAGTCATGTAAATTACAGATAATTAGGTAAAAATAGGTTGGGTGTTTTCTTTTAACTGATGGTAACAGTGAAAATTAAATAAAATCATCTATGAGTCCTTCAGTCTATTTTCTGCTTTCAACATTACAAAGACATAAACAAGTGAGCAATTTTAGGACAGGGAAATGATATGGACTAGCTGTGATGCTGAAAGGATTTAAACATATCAAGGGAGGAGAATTTTAAGTCTAACCTTAAAACTGCACATATTAGGCACCAAGTTGAGAGCTTAATTTGTGAAAAAGTCTGTTAAAAATTGGTGACTGACCAATAAAACTATATCTTACAAAAAAGTTCTTGGAGTAGATATAACTATCTAACATTCTAATAGAATATCTACTTACTAATATTCTCTTGTCAGAAAGTAGCATATAGGTGGGGGTACCATGAGCGCAGTATTTGCTGAATGTTAACTGAACCAATATGTAAAAGAAATCTTTTAGATATGTAATCACTGAATAAGGAGGTTTAGTCTACCCAGCTGTGATTTTTACACATGTTGTCAAATACTAAGTACAACACCCAGAGTAAGATTTCCTTTTGACTGTAGCAATTTCTTCCTAAAAAAACCAACCAAACAAAAAAAGATGTAATATCTTCCCTACTGAAGGACCAGGAGGGGTATTAAAATAGTAATAATAAAAAAACTGTATCTCTGTGGTTAACTTCTAAGCCTCACCTCACTAATGAAATATGCATTTCACTTCTTGTATCATTACTGATGACAAGTGATATTTACGTTCACCATGTTATTTCGCCCTACTGAATTCCATGTTGCATGTCGTCCTGCCTGCAAACACGCAGCCGTGTCATGTCAGACTGTATTCCAGCTCAATGTCCCTATTGCATCCCCATTCCAAACTGGGATAAAGGTGGAAGGCAATGTTTTTTAGGTACTCGGGCCAAAAGAAATGATACTGTGTGCTTTAACAAAATTTCATGTTATACTTACACGAAGAGTCAATGATTATATGTAGCAGCAGCATGAGTGTTCTGTTCTGTTGGGTTATTAGCCGTCAATACCCTCTGCGTATGTTTTCATGCAACACTCCTTTCTGTGGAGTTGAGAGCCTTCATTATTACCTGTTGGAGTAAAAAGTGAATGGAGCACAAACTGAAATGCAAGAAATTCAACTGAAACATAAGAAAAAGTTTTTTTATGGTGAGGGTCATCAAACGCTGAGCAGGTTGCCCAGAGAGCTTGAGGAGTCTCTACCCTTGGAGATGTCCAGAAGAAGTCAGGATACAGCCCTAGGCAACCTGCTGCAGTCCTTGCTCTGGGCAGGAGTTTGGACTGGACTATCTCCAGGGAAGCCCTCCAGCCTCAGCCTGTCTGTGACACTGTGAGAAGCAAATGCTGCTAACACTCCTGGCCAAGCAAAGGGCAATGATCCTCAAGTTGTAAAAAGCTTGAGGGTGGCTAAAGGCTCACATACCCAAAAGCCCAGACCGAGGTGCTAATCAGCATTATGGGAAACTACAAGGAAGAGTTGCCAAGAAAAGCAAGTTGAAGAGAACACCTGGAAAAGGACAATGAAACTTTTCAATTCTCTATTAATGGCACTCATTCTCTGTAAATTGTACCAGCATTTGTATTTTCAATAAATAAATGTTTTAAAGGAGTTTTAGCTCGTCCATAAAAAAAAAGTCTGTGTGGATCTTGGCAGACAAATTCTCATTCTGGGAACATTGCACATTTTTGCTTTCCTTTTTTTAAAACTTAATTTACAAAAAAGCTGTGTTGACACTGACTCTAGTGGCTCCCCATTAAATGTGTAGCAAGACTTTTATCATAGTACGAACTCTTAAAATAAAGCCAAGGAGGTTATTATACCCCTGTTGATTCCTAGGTCTGTGTAACTGATAAAGCACCAGAGAAGGATTGGTTTTTATCAGCGAACACTTTTGCAGTGTATGGTCTGCAATGTGTATCTTTCACGTACTAGGGAAAGGATTTTAGGTTTTGTGCCAAGTCCTTTCACCCCGACAACACTTTTTTTTTCCTTCTTTTCCTGAGAGGAAAACTTGTGTTCATAGCTGTCCTGTCTTAACTCTGTTCTTGGCTTTGCTGTATCTTTTAAATAAAGTATGTGCATCTCAACTGTAAAATAAGAGTTGGATGGTGTAAAGGCAGAGTAAAATGTGGGATGCCATCATGTTTTGAGGAAGGCAAACTGCTTTTGGTGTATCAAAGGAGAGGAGATTTCCTTCCCCAGTTTAACTCTATACCCATTCTGCAGCGTTGAACTCTGCCCGCTTTACTGCAAGCGACTGAATGAGGGAGTGGGGTGAGACCTTTGGAAACTGTTGCAGTACTTCTGGAAGACCTTTCTGCTAAAGTTTCAACTTCTCTGATTTAAATGCCACTGACCGTATTCCTTTTCAACCTCCATTTTTCAACCTTCTGTTAGTATGGAAGAGAGGAGAGCCGTTCTTAAAAGGTCAGCTAATTCATGCTGCCTTTCATTTTGCACCAGCATAAATGTGTTTCACAAAGTTTCTTTTCAATCATACTAGAACATTTGGAAGGAAAAATAGAGATTGAAAAAGTTTCAGAAGAGCCCTTCCTTCCTGGCTCTGTCTGGGGTGCAGGAGTATATAAATATGGAAGTCACAACTCTGGCTGTTGATACTGGTATTCTGTAGGAGGATTAAGACAAAGGCGATACCTATCTTTCCGAGACTTCAGTGTATGTAGACTTTGCAATAAATGATTTCTGAGGTGAAGACTGGAGTTTCAAGCACTATTCAAGTGGCAGCTTCTGGAACAGGCTCTGTGCAGCTAGGCAACCTATTACAGGGCAACTCCATTTCAAAAATTCTTGCGTCCGGTTGGAAGCAGATACTCTGCACGGTAAGAGCCATCGCACAGCAGATGGCTTCTTATCTTCACCTGGGATGTATTGAAAACACTACTGGAATGTCTGATGGAAAAGGACAATAAAATGGCAGACAGCAATTAAATTGTTCATCTATAGACCAAAGATAATATTCAACCTTCTTTTGTATACATCTGTTGTTTGATACTAAACATCTTTTATTTAATCTTTTAAAATGTTAACAGTGATGTCATATGTCGTTCTCAGTAGAGCCAGAAAGCTCTTTGTCTAAGTGAACCACAGGAGCTTTAATAAACCTCAGAACTGCCATTAGTAGTAGTTTGACTGACATTCTGAATGCTCTGTGCAGAAAATCCACTTCTTGCTTCTACTCTAGGTCAAGTAATTTTCAATATTAAATATTAAACAGCCTATAATACTTGATGATTGAGACAAAAAAAGAAGTACATAAAGCTTTAAGTGACAGGAAATTAATGTGCCCGTCTCCTCAAATAGTTTGGAATGTATTTTTAAAAGTTCTAGGTCTTTCACAAAACTTGATTTTATTTTTTTAAAAAATAGGTTTTCCAACTGAAACTATTCTATTGAATAAAACATGTTTTTATAATAGAAGCCATTGCATTTTGCATCATTGGATAACCTTGACAGGGTTATTTTTTTGTAGTCCCTAAGCTTATCTGTGAGGTTTTGTTTGATGGGGGGGGGGGATGTTTCCTTCGTGGTTTTTTTTTTTTTTTTCTTGTGAATTCTCTTCAGTTAACTTCAAACTTAGGTTGGCTCTGCCACAAGTTTGGATGTTACATAATTTTCTGAAATGCCTTACCTCCAAGATCAAATTAAATTTTATCAAGGTCCTGAATGTTTGTATTAATCAGGGTAAACAACTGGCAAATAATAGCATCTGTATTTCAAGTACACTTCATTCTTGTGCAAAAGCTCAGGAGGAAGTCTACACAAAGTGTATGGAGTTAAATGTTTGTTTTGAGGACTTAGGTATTATTTGAGTGATTAATAGCTCTTGTGCAAATCTTCTGAACATAAATGAATTTAATTCTTTGTCTTTTGGATGTAGAATTGGACCTCCTCCTGTCTTTTGGAAAGAACATTACTTTCTTTTTAGGACCTTTCCTGTGTGATAAATTGTTTTCTCTAAATTATCTTGTTCTTTGGTTACTGTACTGATTACGCGTTAATTTTTGGAAAGATGCAAAATACCCGGCACCAATGTTGACAGAACTTTGTTCTGCCTTTCAGTAAAGGCCCAACAATGGTCCCTTGTACCTCCAGCAAATATTGAGCAGAGACTTCTTTATGCCGCTTTGTATGAAGCCCTTTGGTTCACCAAAGCATCACTAAGGTCTTAAGAGGAATTTTATTCATAAAGGCCCATGCAAATGGAAACGGACCTGGAAATGTAACTGATCGGGCCAGATTCCTGGGTCAGAAAATGCCCGTGGCCATGGCCACAAAAGCAAATAAATAAATAAAGGGGACAGAGGACAACTGTGTTACATGTCTGAAAATAATATAGTATTGCCAAATGAAGTTATTGAGCAGCTGAGATCATCATGTCAGCTGACACCTGGAACTGGCTTCAGTAAGATACGGTTTTGCTGAGCTTGTCATAAGGAGAGTTGCTTGAAGCAGGCCAGGATGGATGTAACAATGGTCTTCAGTTCTCCAAAGATACTGTGGAATAAAAGGATAGTATAATGAAAAAATAAGCAAGAATATGGATGTCTGTACTCATACAGTAGAATCCATTTTTTTTTCCTCAGTAGTTGTGTTTGGCCTTACATTCCCAATTATTCCTAAATTCATTGCACACTGAGGCTCATATGTGATCTTTGGGGATCACATAGGACATTTCATGAGGTCTGGTTCTGAGAAGTTTTCCACCAGTTATTTAAGGGCTAACCTTTCAGTAACTTCAGGAAAACTGTATTTGCAAAGTCTTCTGGCAATACGGTCTTGGGTACCTTGCATCATTTTATCTACTAAGTTCTTACTTAGCCATCTATTAGCTGTGATTTCTTTGTTTGCTGTTACGTACATTTTTCATTCTATTATTCTATTATTTTATAATGTTTTCATTTCAAAATAATTAGTCATATTAATTACTGACTCATTAAAATATTAACTCAGCTTTATGATATCTTCAAAGAGTTGCCTCCAAGGTTTGTCTTTCATGGTATTATATTATTTTAAGTTGAATAATTTGATTTCAAAAGTATGACATCCATGAGGTAATTTCTGACATCTCTTGGTTCCAGAGATTGCAGCAGGCATAGTAAGTGTAAGAATGATTAAAGTCACTAAGGACAAGATAAACCAGAAATCACAGAGAGCATCTGGCACGTGTTTCTCTCTGCCATATGTGCACAGTTCTCAACTTCCATATTCTGCAGCACTATGGAGTGAGAACGTGGTCTGAGCTGCATTAAAACCATTGAAGAAGTGGCAGTGTGTTGTAAAAGAAAACAGATACTGCTTGTAAAATGTAACAGATACTATTATAGAACATGTGGTGGGTTGACCTTCTCCAGCTGCCAGGCATCCACCCAGCTTCTCTCTTATTCCCCCTCCTCAGCAGGACAGGAGGAGAAAATACCATGAGAAAGCTCATGGCCGAGATAAAGGCAAAGACATCAGTTAGCAATTACTGTCACAGGCAAAACAGACTCAACTGGAGTTGGGAAAATTCAGTTTATTGCCAAGTGACATAGATTTGGATGGTGAGAAACAAAGGAAAAAACTGAAACACCTTCCTCCCACCCCCTGTTTTTTCCAGGCTCACATTTCATTCTTCATTCCCAACTCTTCTCCGTTCTCTCCCCAAGTGGTGCTGGGACGTGGGGGGTGGGGCTTGTGATCAGATCAGGATGGTTCTTTTTTGCTGCTGTGTCCTTCTCACACTTTGCCCTGCTCCAGTGTGGGTCCTGTTCTTGGGCTACAGCCTGCCAGGATAAACCTGCTCCAACACGGGTTCACCACAGGATGCAGTTCCTGTCAGCAGAACCCGCTCCACAGGCAGCAGTGTGGGTACCTGCTCAACCATGGGCATCTCCATGGACTGCAGGGGACAGCCTGACTCACCACGATGTTCACCACAGTCTGCAGAGCGATCTCAGCTGCAGCCCCAGGAACACCTGCTCTCCTCCTTTTTCACTGGCCTTGCTGTCTGAGGGCTGTTTGTCTCCCTGTTTCCCTCACACTGCTGTGTGGCATTTTGGCCTCTCTCGAACCCTTTTTCCCAGTGGTGCCACTGCACAGACTGCAGGGCTCCGCCATGCCCTGCAGTGGGTGGGTTGGAGCCGTCTGGAACTGCCTGTGTCTGGTCAGGGCAACCACAGCCCCTTGGCCACTCAGACCTCACCACCAACACCCAACACGTTGCTCTGAAGTTCGGTATTGCTTTTCAGACAGTGGTAAATCTTAGTTTTCTGAGCTCAGTAGAGTTAGTTGTGTCAGTCTGACAACAGCTCTTAGTGAGACGAGACGGGACCCCCAGAAGTCCTCTAGTGAGAAACTGACACTTTGGAGCACAGACTGTCACCCTAATGCCACAAGATTTTGCTGAGACAACAGATTTATTATGGTTCATGTGACAGCTGCACACTGCAATGGCAATGAAGTTCTACCATAGACTAATGAAGTATTTTCACAAATTATGTAAGTTAAAAAGCATGATTTGCACATCCTAACTTGATTGTTTTGCCAAGAAAACATGTCGAAGTCCAGTAATTACTTTTTGCGTGAAAGAAAATGGTCCTTTGTTTTACATGAAGCCAGAAAAAAATGGCCGTTTTGCTGAAAACCTAAAAAAAATGCATTTCTCTCAATTTAGTTGACTATCTCTAATTCCATTTACTTTAAATTTGCTGACCCTTCAGATTTCTTTTATGTGTACTGGTTCTCCAATGTTCCATTAAAAATATAATCATGATTTAAAAGATGCAGCTATTGAAATATAAAGTTGTAAAAATAGAGAAGATGTAAATTCTTTCGGCCCCGGTAGCTCATAGCTGACAGCAGATATTTCAGCTCTGTCTTCGAGCCATTGTGATGTGACTGGGGGACAAAAGGAGACTTCAAGCATTCCTGTATGACTGGAATTTATTTTTGCTGTTAATAGCTTGAAACCAAAAATCTTTTGAAAGTGCTTGTCCTGAGATACAATAAACCTAGCAACAGAAAAGTAATTTGCTGGGAATAATGGAACTTATTGCCTGGATTCTTCTTCTGACTTGCTTTGCGACACTGTAGCTCTTAACCTGTAAATATCTCTCCACGTGTAACTTACAATTTATGTAATATATAGTATATAATATGAAATTAATATACAATAATATGCTAATACAATAATATGCCTCTATCAGTCTGCACTATACCCTCTTAATGTTTCATGCTTTAGTAAAAATGTAAATTTGTCCTGAGTTGCAACCATGAAACTTGTATCACTCCTAGTGTGTCTTATGCACAGTATTTAATATCTATGTAGTGTTTAATATCTAGGTGAGTTTATGCTTATCTTTCAGCCATGTATGTATGCGTGAGTAATAAATTACAATCATCAATGTGATTAACAAAATCTGTTTTGCCTTTAATTATTTAGTAGCATAAACCCAGAAATTCATCAGCTTCTCTGAAATGTAAAAACGAAGTGAGCTTGATTACATATATAGCAACTATGTGTATTCACCAAACTTGAATTGAGAAGTACCCTCGAGTGACCGTTCTCCTCAAGTAGTTTATCTGAAAACATTTACTTTCATCTGAAAATTACTTTTTAATTTGCGTTTGAATTATTTTCAATTATTAAGTCACTATGATTCACAAGTAGAAGACAGTGTCTGATGGTTGAGTAATGGTATTCAGTTTGTCTGGACAAATCCATTGCCCTTGCAGCAATCTTTGGTATTGCTGGTGAAAGAAGGGAGCAAGTTCATCTGCGTGTTACCATGGCATGAGCTAAACACCCAAGTCTTTGCTGGCTTAGATCCATTGAACTCGTGTATCTCCACTGACTTGTCAGTGTAAACTGGATTATCTTTACAAATACTTACATGTATTGATAGTTTCAGGTACGCTATTTACAGATACATTAAGAGCCAGAGCAGGGAGATGAAAATTAAAGCTTGTCTTAGGGATCTCAGAAAACTATTTAACTGTTCATGGTTCATTTTATTTGCAGGTAAAACAGGTATATGATGCTCAGCCCTTTGTTGAGCAAACTAGGGCATGATTGTTTTCAAATATTGAAGCAAATGTGGCATAACATTTGGCTAGATGATATGCTCACCACTCTTCACCCTCTTCCACTGAAAAACAAGCTAAATTTGCTATCAGATGTGACTGAGTGAAAACTTTTTCATAGCTGTTGGTTTCTTGCAGGATCTAGATATTTTCCACTACTGCTTTCTCAAAGGAAGAGTCCATGGTCACTCTAGCTTGTCCATAACATAGATTATAGCACAGGTAGAGTAAGTGATTTTATCTACATTATCAGGAACTACCCTGCTCAAACAGTTTTAATCTGAAAGATGCTCATGTTTCCTTATAACTTACAACCCCAGGGTATTTTACTGTACTGCTTGAAACATGAAAAGTATTCCTTTGCTGCTGGCACACACATGAATAGCCATCTGCCATTTGAGCTTCATCTGCTCTGCACTTTAGTCAGGACCCACTTATTTTGACTGACTGCAGTTTGGAGAAGAGGAGGGAGCATTTCCTGAGGTGCATAAATATCTCTGACGCACATTTGTTGAAGATTGAATTACAACAGCATATTTGCAAGCAAATGGGTGGAGCTGGGATAGGAACAAAGATGACCTGGTTTCTTTCTAGTGACTTGCTAATGTAGATGAATGTACCTTGGCATCATTCAAAGAGCAGGAGAGGAAATCTCTTTATGGTTCTGGCAGGTTCAGACAAGACCTTATAACAGAGAGCACAAGAGACCAAAAAGCTGAATGAAAAGCTACCCAAGCTACTCTCTGACCATGCACTGAGGAGATGTGGGAAACACAATATCTACAGGTCCTGTTGTTGTGAGCTTATTTCAGTTTGGGAGGAGAAAAGGAAGTAGAATATGTCCCCATGTCAAATCATCAGAGCAAACAGGGAAAGGGTGATTCTTACTCTGCAGACAAAGAGCTACAAGGAAGCATGATTTACAGAAAACGTGAGAGAAAGTCACATGTGAGATTGTTTGTCTTCCTGTCTCCCAGCCCTGTGTTTGGGTGCAAGAGAATTCTTCTCCATTTATAATGTGTATTTCTGAGTGAACAAACTGTTTTCTCAAAAAAAAAAAAAAAGCCCTTAAGTACTTATTTGCTCTTTGTTGATTAAAAATCTGTTGCTATCCAGTGCCAGAATTTGTCAGATATTGAGTCAGAAGCTTGGCAGCTCTCTCTGATATGTCACTCTGAATATTCTCCCCATTGTCAAATTATTTGAGCCGTAATGAAACAGAGAGCTGGGAGCTAAAACTCCTGTTTTCAACTATTGCTTTGATTGAGAATGAGAGATAATGACATTTTTACAGATGAATGAATAAATGAGGATTAATAAAGACATAGCTATGAAGATTAAAGAATCTAGAATGTCAACCAGATGTGGAAACTCTCATAAAATGTGCTAGGAAAATGTAACAAGCATTTTAAATAATGATTGTCAAAGACAAATCATGTTTTTAACTACAAATCTTGGAAATTCATTCAGGTTTATCTTAGTAATACATTTGATATTTAGCTTCAGAAATGCTGAATACTAATATGAGTTATTCCTATACCCAAATCAAATACTCAGTCTCCCACAGGAACAGTCAGTAAGCATAAAGGTGAGGAAGTCCTCACAAAGGGACTCCTACAGGGAAAAATAAGCAGTGAGAAACCATTACCATTAAGAACTGTATAGAAAGTCTCTGGGTGTAAATTCATTAAGATGGGCAAGTGGAAATTTCCCAGACATAGCCAGTCCGTATTCATGGATTTTCAGGCTGATCGTACTTGCTGCAGAGTCCCTTGTGAAAGGGTGCTAACCGAAAACTACTGGATTGTCAGATGTGAAATTGCATTTTGAATTGTAGTAATGTTATTGCTCCGTAAAAAGTAACCATGCAATTGCCACACATATCTGACCTTCCTCAGCAATAAATATAAATATCTGATTAAAATGGGGGCAGTGATAAAGCATTTCAGTCCCTGTGCACGTGTGATGCAGAAGTCAATGTTGGCTGCTGCAGTTTCATGTGATGTCTTGGCACGCTAAAGCCACTGTACCACATCCTCCACTTTTCTCCAGTTGCCCATCTCCGTGGTTCCCTCTCCCCTTTTCACATCATGTCCTGCTTTGTACCAGCACAGCTGCTCGTGTGCCCAGCCACTGAACTGGGGTTGGGTGCAAGGGTAGCTTTCACCTGCCTCAGCCCAGGGGATGGGGGATGACAGGGGATGCTCCTGCATGGAGAGTGGAGGGTGGCTCTGGGGCAGGAGCAGGGAGCAGCAGGGATGGGGGTGAGGCAGGGCCACTCCTTTCAGTGGCAGTCTGACCTGAAGCGCTCACGGAACTGCTGTGTCACTTAATGCAGTCATTTCCTGCTCTAAATTTAGTGAAAGTGGTGATGGCAGATGTCACTGTATGGTAACTGCTAGCAAATCCCTCCCTTTTGAAATAATGAACGCCAAATGTGCAGTTAAATGTTTGTTGTTATATATTCAAATTATGTTGAGGCCTCAGTCATAGAAGCAGGCGTGTTCTTAACAAGCCAGCGGTGTTTATTTTAGTTTCATTTTTGGTGATGAAACTGTGTTGTCTTCTCAGGACCTAGTGCGTATGTCCAACTATTTAAAATACATACTTTTTGTGTAGAGATTCAGTTTAGAAGGCATAAGGTATCCCGTCACAAAAGGTATACAAACAACAATTTGAAAAAATTCAGTTGTTGTATGGATGAGTGATTGAAAGGTGACAGAATTCCCAGTCTCATCTGTATGCCATGCATATATAGCCCAAAGAAACAGTGCCTCGGTTGCAAGCCCTGTACAAGACTACTGGGTGCTGAGAAGCTTTGGATGAGAAGTCAAGTAGGACCTGATGCCTGAGAAGAACAAGTTTACTAATATCAGGATATCCAAAAAACGAGGAAAAAAGTGTATTATTTTTCTGTAAGACACTGTGGTCTAGGTCACAGGTGGCAGGAAAGAAGTGTGCTTACAATATCACAGGTTTTACCAAATCTCTTTCTGCTCAGCATAATTTATTTTTTCTCCTGTGGAAGGTTGCCATTTGAGAGGGTTTTCATTCGTTTAACTTCTGCAAAACAAAAGTGGAAGTAGAAAAATGCATGTTATTCAGGCTTCCTGTCTGAAGACATCTGGGTCTTTATTTGATTGCTTAAGTGAGTGGTTCCCAAATCAAGGTTAAAAATCAGTGAAGACTTACCATGCCATAAGAGGCTGGAAACTATATCTTGCTAGGCTAATAGGTAGAATAGCTAGATTTTTAAATTAAAATGTTTGTGATAAAAGCGTGGGAGGATTAATGATAATCTGAGCCTCTCTTTCAGTTAGTGGACACAGACATAAGAAAAATGTTCGTGGGAGACAAGAGGAAGCTATTGAAATTGTTTTAATTAATTCACAGTAAAATCACTTCACTAGGTATAGACTATCCATGTCAGGGGCTTCTCTCTTCTTTAAGCATCATAATGCATTTCTCATCCTTTACCAGACAGAGCCTGTTTCCAGGAACTCATTGTGTGTGGTGATGACCTGAATCCTGCTAATTTTGGTCTGTGCCCATAGAACTCTACCCCACTGTGTTTGGGGAGATTGTAATTCTATGTGGATCTGCCTCTTGCTACAGTAAGACGTGATTCGTTGGGAAACTTCCGTGAAGCCTATTTTTATATATCTGAATCATCACATGTTTCTGGGAAGATAAAGAGCAACGTTAGTAACGTATTTTCTCATGCACAGCCCTGCCCAGGCAGTATGTACACAAGAAATCAAAAGCAGAAAGGATTAAAGACAAAGAGCCACTGGGATAAGAAAAACAAGGGGGGTAAAATCAGAGGCAAGGAGGCTACCCGAGATAAGGAGGATCTGGAAGGAACTTGCCCTTTTCTCCCATATTTGTAGTCCACAAAGTGCTGAATGTTGTGAGGGGAGAGAAGCTACTGCAACCTCCTGTTTTTTCCACAGGCATTTATTGGCTGCTGAAGCAGAAACACAGCACTGGGAAGCCAGTCAGCCCCTCTGAGAAGAGGTTTGTTTCCCGGATGAGGTCGTCAGCCTATGGATTGATGCCAAATTCCAGGAGCAGCAATATCCTACTTGTGCTCACAAAGTTTAAGACCATGGTCGAGGATGTCAGGCCTGAACACAGTAGTCCAAGGAGTACCCAGTGAGGGAAGCTTTGCTGTGGGACTGGAGCAGTTGGCAAAGTGTCACAAAACTCCTACCAAACTTCAGCGTGAGGCTGTGGAAATAACTAGAATTCCTGCACAGAAGATCTACACTCAGTTTAAACTGGACTATTTTTTTCTTAAATAACGGGATCTGCACGTTTTGGTGGCTTCCTTGTCTTCTAAATTAGAGTTTTTAAGAAGCAAAATTCACAAGCTTTTTTCTCAATAACTGGTGACCATTCCAAGAGGTATTGTGAAACTAACCTGGGATCTGCACAAAATACAAGTCCGTTTATTTCCAGTGTATTCCAATTATGACATCTTCTTGGCTTAGGGACATCTAATCGTGCCAAGATAACTGCTAACATTTTTTGAATAATTGGATGATTTCACAGTAGTATCTAAAGTCATCTGAGTTTTCTCAGACAACGGCCCAAGTTTCAAGTGACAGGATAATGACCTAACTGGAGATGTAATGTGTGTTCCCTGCTTAGGGATTGTACTCAAAACCTAACTAGAACCCAGCATCTTGAATTAGTTATGGAGTTTTTAGGAGATGGGGGAAATTGTGTTACACAGAGAATAAGTTACGTTCCCTCCCTTAGTAGAACTCATTTCTCCAGCAACAATAGGACCCCGGGTATTTCTGTGGTCGCTTGTGCACCTCAGTCAAGGAGAAGGACCACCAACCTGATCCCAAGATGAAGCAGAACTAGTTTTCAGTGTAAGAGCTGCAAGAATGTTAAATGAGTCAAGTTTTTTTGGCATTTTCACCTGGTAGAGCAGGCACTTTCTCTTCTAAAATAAAATGTGCAAGGTAAGCACCACGGGAATTTTTTCAGGGTCAAACAAGATACTCTGCTGAACGCTGACCTGGCTTTTCAGCTCTCTCTGCCTGATATTGGTCATCTAAACAAAGGACAAAGGTGGATCTTTAAAATGGCAAATGCTCACTCTTGCCATTGCCATTCTTCTGTGCAAAAATAAAAAGAGGTTGTTTGACTTAGACATCTAGATGTGAATGCCCAAGTCTATTCTGTTACAGGAATATGACTTTGAAAATTCTGTAAATTCTTTTTTTTTAATTTTAGGATTTTCAGGATTTTAGGACTGAGAGATGTTAAAGGATCCAGCCCAGAGAAGGACTTTTCAGTTCCACCAGCTCATCAGGTACATGTGAAAAGGAGATAACAAATCATGTGAGCTAGCTGGATGTTATTTAAAGCCAGCAACAAATAATGATGAAACCATTAGATATTTTTAAAAACCTCTATTTAATGTGAGCATTGTAAATAAAGCTTTAAGAAAAAACAAAATCAATAAAAAAATTGATTGGACCTATGGATCCTGTAAGATTTCGTGCTCTGAAATAACCTAACTACACATACACATTGCTTAATAAATCAATCATCTTAAAATTCAAATAATATTTTCATAGTATCACCTTTAATTTGGTTCACTATTGAAAAAATTCACTCAATGATCATAATATTTGAAATTCTTTTTAGGCATGTTAATTGTATTTCAATTTTTATCTACATGCACCTTGACATCATTCAACAGTAAGGAAAATAGCAGAAGAAACATGTCATCGAAGATTTAGGGATAATAATCATCATTTTCTCTAACTGACATTTTCGTAAAATAAGCAGATTGTATAATTCCCTTTAGAAATATTACATGCACAGCTTCTTTCTTGATCTCTGCAAAAGTTCCCTAGAACATACAAGGAGAAAAAGCATTTCATGGATTATTATGATCACATTGGTGAAGTATTAGGGCAAATGATTGTCTGTTTTGGAAATTCAAAGATCTATATAATTTAACCTAGAGCTCAACACACCAGAATGCTGCAATTCTAAGGGCTGCAGCTTTCTACTAAATAAAACAGTAGTTGCTAAAATGCTATTTATTTCCTGACAAATTACCAGCAGCATCTATTATGTATAGTAAAAACCTTATAAAAAGAACTTTGCATTTCTAAAACTAAACAAATTGGGTTTGCAATCTGATACAGGTGAAAGAATCCCATAATTACCAAAGGAAAATATTTTCAGAGACTTTGTAGTGTTTTCTCATCACATCTGAATATGTAAATAAAAGCTGTGAGGCAACATAAAAATATTGGTACAAAAATGTTGCAATATGAACGAAAAACTATTACATGAGATCACAGACACTATAATTATCAAATCGTATTTACAACTTGAATGTGCCAACTTCAGTCCTTGTGTCTCTAAAGCTATTAAAATTTTTACATCACAAGCACAGCTGCAAAACTCCCGCCCTTCATGGATTTCAGGAGAGATTTCAGCCGGTCCATTAAACCAGACATTTAACTCCAGAACTTTGGAAATTAAAGATATAATCAATGTTCAACTTCAATAATCCTGACGACTTCATTTCATTTGGAAAGAGAGGTAGTGTAAGAGCAGAGCCCCTGGAATTTTCAGTGTCAGTGTATCAGTCTTTCCATTATAAATGCTTATTTTGAGGTGGTTTTTAGTACACTGTAAGATTTGGCAGAGAAGCTTTTAGAGCTGGGGAGATTGTTTTTTTTTTAAAGAAATAAACATCAAACTAATACAACTGTTCTGTGTTACAGGGCACAGTAAAAGAAGTCTTCTTGTGGTTTCTGTCTCCCAAGCTGATTGCCTGAAAAAAGAGCCCTGCTTTTAATATGTTATAAATCTGTCCAGCCTGTCATATGGGCTAAGATATTTAAGAGCTGCAGACACCAAAAAGGATAAATGACAGGACTGAAAGTGAATTGTGTTTTCAATGAGCAGTGATTTCCTGTATTTGTACCGAATAAATGAATTAATTTATTCAACACGTATCCACGATTCGAAGCGAATCAACATTTGATAAGGGCCCAGAGTCAGTGTATCATATCTGAGTTGGGAACATGTTTTCCAAAGCCTCGGGAGCTGCAGCAGCCCCTGGGATGCGTTAGGGAGTGGCAGAGCGGAGCTTGCCCCTGGATCCGGCAGCTGCATCTTACTCCGCTTGCCTTGGACCGCGCAGCTGCTGCCTCTGCGAGAGCGACCCCGAGGGTGTGGTGTCCCAGACTTTGGGAACCGTGGCCAGCCCATGCGCTCCCCCGAACAAACGAGGCCTTTTCAACACCTACTTAGCGTCAGCCAGAGCCCTCCCCGGTGGCCTCGTGGCCAGCATCCCGTGCGCTCATCGCTGGGCCTGGGCTTGGCTTCCGCTCGGAGACGGTTCCCAAAGAGGCACCAGCTGGCGTCCAGACCCAGGGCGAGATGGACCAGCTCGTGACCAGAGCTGAAAACGAGCCCGTAAAGAATGAGACAGCTGTCGGAGGACTGGCTGGATGCCAGTCGACCGTGTGCTGCGTGATTGCTACTGCCAACGCCGGCGTGGTGTAGGAAACCACAGGCAGGGCAAAGGGGAGGGAAGGAACCATCCCCATCATCCACGGCACGGCCACGGGTCAGCCGGCTGAAGGGGGAAACAACCCGGGGGGTTTCCCATCTGAGCTTCCCTGACCTGAGACAGCCGCAGGAAAGAAAATCAGTGTGCTCTTGTCTGCATTGACTGCAAAAATATTCCACTGAAATGAACACGCAAAAAGCATCAACAGTATTTGTCCGGTTGAAGAAATCCAAAGACTAGATTTTTTTTTTACTTTTAAACCTCTCAAATTGTTATGCCAAGTTATTACGTGACACAGCATGGGTAGCAACTTGGCATAAACATATAAACAATGAGATGCTCTGTAACTAAATAGACAGCAACAATAGATTACTGTAAGAAAAAATCACTTGTAATACAAAATTACTTGTAGTATAAAAGTCAATAATAAACCCTAAACTCACCATGGCTCAAGGAGTTTAAAATGCATTATCAGAAACTCAGTACTGAGAAAAGTGTTAAAAAGTGAACAGTTTGTACCAAGACAGCTAAGGGACACTCCTTTCTACAGATTTATTTTTTCTCTTTACCCAATCAGCCAAAAAGGGAACAGGATGGCCCTCAAAAAAGTTGTATAAACAAGTTATTCCAGTGTTTCTTCAAGAGCATACATACATGTCCAGGAAGAAATCTTGTAAGAAACACATTACTCCAGCCTAAAAATACCCCAAGCCTACAACAGTTTTATTGTATTAAAACATGCATTCAGCTAACCATTTGAAAGAAAATACCCCTATATTTTTGGGCCAGCACAAGGAAATGAAAAGCTAACACACCGTAATGGAGTTGGGGATATCTGGAATTAAATGCCAGTCTGGTTCCAAGAGAACCTTAACACCATTCAAGCTTACGAACTCTTCAGTACCGGCAGATTGATTTTAAAAGTCTCTCTGGAAAGGGGGTGGAAAATCTTTTCACTTTGGGCAGGTCACCCAGTAACTGGCTTTGTGCTATCATTGGACTCATCACGTGACTTTAACCTATATCTTTCAGGTCTTTCTTTGCTAGTTTTGCTTACTTTTCATGCTGTCTTAGGTTATAGTTCAAGTGAGGCAGTTCTCAGTCACCAGACAGTATCTCTTGCTAAGTACTACTTAAACTGAAGGTAGGTGGTCATCAGTTGATACTTGAACTGATGCTTGAACTGGGATGGTGCTTAGTCCAGCAGATTTTAGGGAGGCCAGAGCAGGAGGCAGCTCCCTCCCCAGCTGGGATGGCTCACACTCCCACTGAGCTAATTCAAGTGACTTGAGGTAACTGCTGAACACCCAGGATATTGTCGCTACTGTCAGGTCCACCTGGGAGGTTCTTGCTCTCAGGAGACTCATGAGGATGGATTTCTGACAAAAAGGTCTTCCTGCCCGTGAGCAATTCACACACGTAGAACGTACCTGTGAATAATCCACAGGTCCACCATGATCACTTTAAACTAATTTGCTGTCCTTAAGCTTGTGCCAAAGACCTTAGAAAATATATTTCAGGTGTTTTTTTTTTCAAAGAGAATCTCATTCAACTGTTGGCTCTTCACTATGAGTGGTGATTAATGATTAGTCACATACGTCTAATAACATTTTCCAGTAGGCTGCCCAGATGCCTGAGAGCTTTAAAACAGGAGTAAAGAGGAAGGATAATTATCAAAATGCTGAAAAATCAACAAAAGTACATTCTCGAGTCTCTTGTTGCTGTATATTAGAGCAGGTACTCTGTAAAATAGGACATTGTTTTGAATCAGAATATATCTAAAATTACATTCTGCTATAAGTTTAAGATACAGTTGAAATTACTTAAATGAATATTTTCAACATTTCACTCTGCATAAAAGTTGGATTGTGTGTGTTTTGTAACACACCAACACCCTTTCTGTGCTTTGTCTTTCCATCTGAGCGTGCAGAGCCTATTTGGGTGTTCCCAATTTCGACTCAATGGTTTGCTCATGTTGATTATATAATGACACATATTTTCAAGGCTGTGGTTGGGTGCAGGTGCTAAGGTCAACTTCTTGGTGTTTTGATTCTCAGGAGGATCTTCAGAAAATAAGGCATCTGTGGTTACATTTATAATTATAAATCATGCAGTGAGATCATTGTAAATCTCTTTGTTTTCATAATAACAGCATGTAACATTTTAAAGCATGCAGATTGTATACTGGAAAAGCATTTAACAGGAAACATCCCAAGGTAAAGTGCCCTGAACATTTCTGAAGCACTTATTTTTGTATAGTTGGAGGTAGTTTTAAAGTTCTCACCTCTTTTTTAAGGCAAGTCCTTCACAGATTTTTTCCAACACTTTTTAAAGAAAGTATACAAACTATACTGCAAACAAAGGCAATCGCTACCAGAAGAGTCTTCATATAATAAGTGGAGCTAAAGCATGAAAAATATGTAACCTCTTTACTACTCTTTAATAAAGTCATCTTTTATTGGCGTTGTTACCTTTTCTCCCTAGTAAGGAAGTGGCAATTTGTACACAGTACTGTTTGCTCTACATGATACAAATGAAAATAATAAGCTAGTGGCTAAATATTTACTTATTACATTCTTCCCCTATATGCTATTCACCAAGTCATGCGACTTGCAGTTTTTCATAGGAAGATGATCAATGATTAACTACAGGTTACAACAATTTCCCTGGACAATCCCATAGAGATTTCTACAAAAAGGCTACTGTGGGTACACACACAAAGGGGTGAGTACACACACAAAGATTATGTTCTCTTTTCTAGGTGAATTCATTCCGTGTCCAACATATTGGGTTCTTTCCATAATTTTTTTTTTTTGTTCTACAGTACTTGGTAGATACTTGAAGAGCAAATCGGCAGATCATGTGTCAGAACATTAAAAACATTCACAAAATTTTTTAGAAAGTAGAAATACTTTATCATTAACCCCAAATGTTTTCAGTCAAAGCAATTAATTGTTTAGGCTTGCAGCATCCTGAAAAATCTCTTATTTCCTTGAGCGTGGCAAATGTTTCCCACAAGATACTTTGCTCATCCATGCTATTTTCTATGAAAAACTAACAAACAACAACTTTAGTTCGTATTTCATGGCCTGGAGGGTAAGAACAGCTGATAAAGGAAAAGGTGTGCCTCTGCAGCATGACTCACCTTGCAGGGACTCCTGTGTGCCCGGCAGTGGTCACCTGGATGGAGTTTCTGTATGCAAGGACTGTTCAGCCCCCAGCTGTGCCGCTGGGAGGCAAGGCAGGGGTGAGGGCAACTGGGAAATGGCAGAAACACGTCTGAAAACAGCTTGGAGAGAAATGGGAGTCGAGCACAGGCAGGTGACGGTGTCGCGCAGAACAGAGCCAGAAGTTAGTCCCCTGCATCGTATGCCAGGTGGCATCACTGTGCCACTCAGTTTGGGGGAACACTGAATGTGCTCCGCATCATCGGGCAGGGAAAAGGTCTCTGCTGAGCCAGAAGGGAATAGAAGAGAATCATAGAACATCCTGAGCTGCAGGGGACCCACAAGGTTCATCAAGTCCAGCTCCTGGCTCGACACAGGACAACACCAGAAATCACACCATGTGTCTGAATATACAGATTTAATCTCACCAAAACCTGTCAGCCATGCAGGCCTTCTCAGGAAACTTGACACAATCCTTCCCTGAGCACATCCCCTCAGGGACTTCATTTGCCTTTATGGATGTGCAGGACAAAAATCCCCCAGCTACCTGAGCACAGCACACTTCATGATTTGTGGACCACTTTCCCTTGGTGAATGTGGGAGCAAATCACCATCGTCATTTTCATGGAGTGATCCATGGGAGAGCTGAAACTAACATTTGCTTCATCTCCTTGTGTGCCTGCATGCTTCACTCGCTGATGCCCGAGTATCTCTTTGCACTGCTGCACCGTACCATGAATGCCACAGAACTTTTCTTCTGTAACCCAACCAACCCCTCATTTTCTTCATTTTGGCCTCACTTAAAAGTGAATGCAAAATGTACCATGGCAGGAGAATATTTGCAGACTTTTATCATATGAAAATAAAAGACCTTTCATCTACTTATGTACGTGCACACACATTTTAATATATCACACTAAACCACCTCCAATGTGCTCCACGTCTGCTTTCATCACAGCAGTCTCTGTGCCACAACTGCAAACCAGCTAGAAATGGCAAAAGTGAATCCGAAGTGAGTATTTTGCTTTCTCAGTGATCACTAAAATATATAGTTGTCATATCGCTCCCAGGAGACAAAGTATGCTAAAAATACCTGGAGATAGAAAATAATTATTTCAGAGGCTACAGGAAGGAAGCAGGAAGTCACAGGCCGTTATATAGAGTCCTAGATATTTATCTGAGAGATTCACTGAGTCACAGAGTTAATGGATTTACAAGACAGCTAATCATTTCTGCATCACTGTCAGTGTGAAATTATTTCTGATACGACTTTCTCCAGTGTTCAAATCCACGCCTATGTTAGTATTTTCTATTTATACTTATTTTTCTGAAGAACATTACATTGATTTTTGCATTTCAGCACACCACAAATTTCCCTATCATCATTAGGGTGTAAACTAAGCATGCAAAAACCCCCTTGCAGTCCCAAGTTTAGAAGTTACAAAATAAAGCCACAAAATGCCATATGGAATTCTAGATACTCATCTGAGATATTCACTGAGTTATTAATGCATTAAGGCACCTGGTAACTTGGTGTGTGAATATTCCCCCTGAATGTAATGAGAACACTTATCTTGGTTCTAGAAAGTGTTGGTGTTCAAAATACTGCTTTATTTTCTTTGATTCTGAGATCACACAAAACATCCCCTCTTCTGGCAATCAGACCTATGGGTCTCCTGTGAAATAACTACATTACGGAACTGCTGCCATGAATTTACTAGTAAGCTCCAACTCTAGTGAATTTGTCTGATAAGTAGCATTCTTCCACGATGTTCCCAGTTTAATTTCCAAGAACAATAAGGATATGCACTCCCTGTGTTGTTTCTAATGTTTGCATTGGATAGAGTTTAGAATAGAGTTTAGAAACAAAAGAGTTTAGAAATTACTTAGCACCAACTTAAATGTTAGGCTCTAAAGATGACTCGTTTTGTAACCACATTTCATTAGTAAGATTCCAAGGGAGAGAAACTGTCCAAAGAAAATACATGTGTGTCCACCTGAATTTTTCCACTTAGAACACCTTGAATTTTAACTGTTTTGCAGAATGGCTCCTAAAATGATCCTAAAGGTCCTTGTTGACAAATCCAGCCCTTGCTGAGGAGTGTTATACATTCATTATGCTATTCTAATTAGAAACCACTGTAGTTTGTAAAGACAAAATTTTTCATTTTAAATTCATATTAAATCTGTATGTCTTTTTTACTAAAAACATCAGGTTCATAAGCTCACAATGACTAGTTAAACATATGAGCTTATTTCCTCCAACGCTTAACTTAGTATAATTACACAACTTATTTGAAGCTGCTGTACAGTACTTGAGATTTAGCCAATGAGAAATAGGATTGGCGCTTTGCTGGAGTTTGGTTCATCTATAGTTTCCACTGGTGTTTTAGCTTCCTCAGGCATAAAATTAGATTGCCCTTAACTCTCCCAAAGAATTCAAGCCCACAGAAGTCACTGAAGTAATTAATTTCATCCTGCAATGGATAAGAGGCTCAGTCTATCAGGAAGGTGACTTTCACTTCGTCACTTGTTTTGCAATTACCTGGAGAAGAGGCACGAGACTGAAGGACAAACAGGCAGTGTGCTTATCCGGGGAACAACTGCTCCTTTGAATGACCTCCTCTCTATGTAAAACTTCAAAAGATTATGCCAAATTCTCATGATGTACAAGTGTCCCTGGCATGTGCATCTGTTGCATAAGCTGGCTGTAAAGTCTTGCATTTCTGCTGAAAACATCTAGATTTGGAAAGTAGTGAAGGAAGACCAGCCAGGAGGTAAGCTCAGGGTCTTCTCCTCTTTACTCATTCCCTGTTTCTGCAGCCCACGCCCCTGTGAAAAATGAAAGGGATATCTCATTGTCCTGGAAGGACTTCTCACCTCCTGTGACTTTTCTTCCTGGAGAAATCTCCAGTGTTTGGCAAAGGTGTGTATGCTTGCAGCTCACAGATGCACATCCTTCCAGCCTAGGATATATTTATGTATTCATGCCCCTTCTTGGGAACTGGAATATAAAAAAGGTGTCCCTAGAATTATGTGTGTTATTTCCTCCCTTTTCTACATATTCCTAAACAAAGAAATATAAATTACTGTGTGCAATGGTTTGTGAACGTGTTGGTATGTCCATTCTCATATTTTATTCAGTTTTTAAAATCTAGATTTAAAAGAAAAAATAATTTTAAAAAAAGTGCCAAACAGAACAGAATAAGAATAAGCAACATTTACAAGACAACTGGGAAAGTCTGGTAAATACTAATGGTTTGGGGGATACATTGACAGAAATGTACAGGCTACCACGTGGTCAATAGCTACTGCTACTTAGTTTTAGCAATAGAACACTTAAATCAATACCTTCTTTTTAATATTTGATGTCCTCGTACCATTAGTCTGCTTTTGTGTCCCTTCTTCATGGCTAATCAAAGCTATTGGCAATGACCTTGATGTTTTTCTAGGCTTTTAGTGGCTCAGGTTTCACTTAAATTAGCAAGCACAGGACCAGCTTTTGTTGATTTACAATTCACCTATATTTTAAGAACTTTGGTTACATGTTTTTATTTCACTAGCAAGCAAATAATTTTTGTATGAAATATAAGGCCTAAATTAAAATACTTTGGACTTTTCTGTTTCATTGTGTATAGTAGCCAGAATAAATTAAAATGACTTCTCATATACATCTAATTATGTGTTATGACTGCAGAATACCAAAAAATAATTTCAATCTTCCACTGTAATAATCCAGAGAAGCCATTGTCACTTTGGGTCCTCAGTCTGCGTTTGCAGTTTGTTTGAAAGGATATTTGGAATATTTTCTTATTTCATGGTTATTGTGTAGCTGTGGTGGAAGATATACAAATTCAGTGGTGAGTTTTTCTGTGTTTCATTAAGTGTGGAACATACTTAAAAATTAAGTATTAAAGCTTAAAATTTCTTATTTTTCGTAATAGAGCTACTGCCTAGTTAACTGCATCTCAAGCATTTCCTTGTATATTGAGAACAGCATAGGATAATGTTCTCTGTGACACAGAAAAGCACACAGAATCTCATTATTTAAATTAGGCAGGTAAGGTTAAGAAGCAAGGGTCTGGAGCTGAAATCACACAGCAATTAAATAAGCACTAATCCAATACTGCTTTTTCACATAGATTGCTTTCCTGTAAATGGTATTTTAGCAATTATCTTATCAGTTGCTACTGGCTCAGTAGTGATTGACATAATTCTGCCTGTGTAGTTAGACTGCTGTTAGATTATATCCTTTGAAATGAATGTATTAAATACCTCATTTACTTTTCAATGAGTCACAGGAAATTCTTAAACCAGTGCACTTTGTACTAGCAAAAGCTTCATACTAAAAGTTACCAGAAAAAGTAGGATCTGATCCAAAGCTTGCTGAAGTCATTTAAGTCTTCTCATTAACTGCAACCAGTGTCTTACATACATGCAAACCATTAAAAACCAGTGTTGCGCTCTCCTTCTGTGATTTCTCCTGCCTGCAATAACTCCTGCAGTTTTCCAGCTGTGTCTCTCCCTGAAAGTAACCCCAGCCCTACACAGAGCTGAGCTGAGAGCTCAGGTCCCTGTGTTGTTAACCCGCCCCTATGCTCAGGGCTGCACCTGTGCTAATGAGGTGCAGAGGGGTCTTCAGTAGGCTTGGCTGGAGGCAAACCTGGCAGATTTCCTCGTGTTACGCAGCGCTTCAGCAAGGCGCTGAGCAAATTAGAGGGAAATATAGGTGCTGTTTGCTTAGAGCAGATTTGCACATATTCCATGGGAAGGCATCCAACAAGCATGGAATTTGAATGCCAAGGTCATGCCTTTGTCTTGCAAGCCTGTGTTTATACCAGCCAGCCTTATATATGTGACTCCACTGAGAGAGGCGTATTCACTGCCCAAAGACATACAGAAACATTGCTAGCAACACTTCTTACAGACCGAAGCCAAAGGCAAAGCCACCCACAAAAGTTACTGAAATTTTTGACAAGGAAGCAATTGTGTGATGGATGCCATCATATATACTGAATAAAAATTTTACGTGCATCTGAACAATCCTTTTCAAGATCTGTTCCCACACATGGGTAAATATTTTCTTTATCTGTGGGCAGGTGTGAAAATTAATTACAAAATAGTGACGTCCTACAAGTGACAGTGAGGGTGAGTGGTAGACCTAAACCAAATTATGTTGAACTACCTTTTAAGGAATCCTTACTGCAAACTGAAAATGCCATTTATTTCTGCTGTATCTTCTATTTTTGCTTCTTTTTCAGGAATACCCATACCCCGTTTTCACACTGATCAACACTAACAAGCATAGCCTCACTGAAGTTACTTATGCAAGAAAACACCAGCCAAAGACCTCTGTAAAACTGTTCTCTAACAAGAATATTATTTCTGTGCCCCAAGAGTCTACATTTTTATCTCCTCCTGCAAAAGGAAACTTCTTTCATTACAAAGCTTATGCTAGAAATGAATTTCTGAAAAACTTGCCCATTTTAGAGGTACATTTTAAAATGGCACCCTATAATGAATCCTGCGAGTTAACCTTAAACAAGTAAAAATCAGTATTTTTGAAGCATGGGTCATGCTCTGTGCCATCACAATCTGGTAGGAAACATTGCTACCATTATATTAAAAGTGCTAAGAAATTTCAGGAGGTTATTATTTGACTCAAATTCCCAATACAGTAAAAGGAAGGGCTTGATTATTGTGTGCTCAGCATTTCTTGGACATCAGGCTTTGTTCAGATGTCTCACTCTCAAAATAAATTCTTAAAAATTATAACTCAGCCTTGAAAATATTGGCTGATCTTTGGCTCAGTTAAGTGCAAAGAGTTTCAAGGCTGAATTTATTTGCTGTTGAAATTTGCAAAACGTCTGCTGAAGGCTCAGTTTCTGCTGGCTGTGGGCACACCAGTGATGAATAAAGGAACAAATGTGTTTGTAAGGTTTGTTGCTGGTGTTGCAATTCCTTAGCAATTCTCAAAAAGGCTGTATGTAGAGACACTGATGACACTGGGCCAGGTCTGAAATATTGGAGCCGTTCTTAGACATGTGCATTCATCTCTATACTTAGAATGATTCTCTCCTGGAATTAGGTATTCACCTTTCAAGTGTGATTTTAATCTAGGACTCCCATGCTCAGATAATTAGATATTTTAGTTTTATTTTAAATGAACATTCATTTTATAACACAGAATAAGTAACAGATTTAGTAGTCATATGTTCTAGCTTGTTACAAGTACCACACTGGAGGATATATAAACCAGAGTGTTATACAACATGAAAATAAACACCACGATCATCTGTTGAACACGTAACAATATATTGTTATAAATCTCTACTTTTTTGGCCATTTATTGGTTTTATATACACAAACCTTTGCAGAGAGTGGCACTAGATTCACACTGAAGGAATGCCAGTAACACACCAAGTGTTCTGAATGTTCTTCTCATGCCTCAGAAACTGCCATGAGATGCCAACATCAGGCAGTTCGAGGAGTGCACAAGCACAGCCCTTCCCTTGTATCCCACGCTGAGTGTGAACAAGGGACTGGGACAGGGCAGAGCACTCAGCCAGAGAGCAGTGCAAGCCATCTGTATAGAGAGGGGACAGGAGAAAAAGCAACTCCAACTAAAAATCCCAGCAGAGACCAGGCTAACACATCCAAACGGCAACGCAGCTTCCCAGCGCGCCGCCGGAGCGCGTAGGTCGGCGGGTTCATCTTCTCAGAACGCGACTCAATTTCCTAGAACCGGCCCGGCGAGAAGCAGCAAGGACATGTTATTTCTATTACGGAATCGCCTCGTGCTCCTGGGACGCTCCGTTCCAAGTAGGGTCAGTCCTAAGAAAGAGGCCAAGGACAGAAATGTTAACACTCTTAATTACAACATGGCAGTGAAATTGACTTTATGCCTTCAGCTCTTCTTCTTAATTTCAAGGTTAGCACGCACCCGCCGATGGTGCCAGTGGAGTTTTATTTTGACTCTCGAAGTTGTCTTTCATTCCAGATTTGCTGGGGGAGAGGAGTACAGTATTTCTGACAATTCTTATTTAGAAACCCTGCATCTGAGCTACCTCAGATTTCAGCTACATTTGGATCCAGATCAGAATCATGTAACTTGGATTAATCTCTGTTACTAATAAAGTTCTCAGAGGAATACTGAAAAAACGAGTATTAAGGTTGCGCTGAGTACAACAGGTTATGAAAGTCTGTACAACCTCTGCCCAATATTTAACTACATGCTCTCAGATTTCTAAAAATAGGTCTCCCACATGCAAAATTTTATAGCATTTATCACTGTGAGTGCCTCACAAATAGTAATTTGTTTTTAAAGTGTCCCTTTTGCAGTAAATAGGTACCACTGTAGTCACTTCGGGTTTATACAGATGAATACTCAGCTTCAGTTCGTCCATACCCTCAAGAGTAACTGAAGTTGAGCTGCCCTGGTACTCACAGCATAGCAGTTTTGAAGGGCTGATGCTTCCTGGTGTAATAACTGCAAGTGTTGGAATGCAATGTATTCATCTGGCAGTCATATCAGAAAAGTGACGAAACACGCTTTTTTAGGTATCAGAATGACATCACAGGCCAACTGCTATATGCAGGCATATAATATCCCCATATACATTATGCCCATTTTAGAATTAGAAGGGCTTAAGTCACTGTCTCTTTCAGTCCCACACAGGAAATCTGTGTAGTTGCATGAAGTTTATGTAGGTTCAGGAAGGACAGACTGAGTATCCAGAAGGGAGATCCTGACAGTTACTAAATAAGCCACTTTACCTGAAGTAATTTCAAGGCTCAAGAAATCACTTGAGATGCAAATGAAGGCTAGGAGAGCACTGCTGCAGGAGAGAAAAGGGAGTTTGCTTTGGTTCGTTCTTCAAAGGGATCTACTTCTGGCTCTTGAGAGAGAAATAAACCTTAACCACATGGCCTGTGAGCTGAACCAATATTTCCTCTGTTACGGCAGCTACCTTCAGCATGAAACATATTTTCCCCTCCTGCAATTCCCTGCCTCAAACTATATTCTCCATGTCGGTGCTCCTCTATTTCACTTCTATTGCAAAACGGGTGGAAATCTCTGGGTAATGCCTGACCAGCTGCAGCCATTGCAACCCAAGGGATACAAGGGTTACCAGGGTTCCAGAGCAAGAGAAGTGCCTGGACACTCAATGGGGAGACCCAGTTGTATCCAAGGGCAGCAGCATCATGCAGAAGCAATTGTTTTCTTGCCTGTGGTTTCCTGTGTGTCAGACTGACAACACCCTGAAGAAAAAGATGACAGAGAAACCTTCTGGATCTTTGGCAGGTTGAATATAGTCATGGCCTGTACCTTAGTAATCAGACTGGTGGCAACCCAGAAATGTTCCCACTGGGTGTGGTCAGATTGCCTGCCCGATGCTCTCCCCCCGCAGGAATTTGCTCCTGGGCTGGTTCAGTCCTCCTGCACTTCAAACAGACGAAGTGCATTCTTCCTCTCTTTTCTTCACCTTTGTGCTTCTAAGCTCCTTGGTCTGCTCGGGTTTCGGTGAATGAATGCTTTCATTTGCATCTTTGGTTAACTTGACATGCATTAAGAGTGATTTCAAGACGACTGAATAACAACAAAGCATTCTCCACCCAAATACTCGTTGAAAATATAAACCACAGCACCTTAACAGCACTGTAATATTCACCTCGTGTGCATGTGAGAGCAACTGGGGCCGGGGCAGGAAGAAATGCCTAGTGAGCTCTCGGTAACAGGGAAGGCTCCCTGGTAGGCAGCAAGACACTGGGAGCCATGGCTGATTGCAGAGAGCAATCAAGTAATCTCTTCCAGAGGCACTGCTGAGACAGGATTAGTGCTGGCTTCCAAACAGAGGGCACCGCTATTTATAGTTGACATCAGCAATGGAAGCTACAGTGCTATACAGACACTTTGTCTCATGGAGAGCAGGGGCTTAAGAGTGGGTTTTGGTTTGTTGGCTCTTCTTTATCATTTGTGTATTACAAATTTGGGAATGAGGGACAGGACATTTCAAGCAAGACTGTTTTTGAAGGCTGGACCATAATTTCATACTAGTTGGGAAAAAACTGGTGTAGAAACCACTGACTGTACGGGAGGGGAAACCTTGCTCTGGTGAGGGGCTTTTGACCTGTTTCTTTTCGCATTTGAAGTCCAGTGTATGCTCAGGTGTTTAGATGTTCCAGGGAGAGCTTTGAGAAATGCAAAACTATGTCCAGTCAGCATTTTGAGGCTCCTGCTGGTAGAGCAAGAGATTATTCCCAGAAGGTCTTCTCTGTTCTGGGAAAATCAGGTGTACTCTTGAAGCATAAGTACAACCACTCTTTGCCGAGGCAATTGAGAAAGATGCAGAAGAAGGGAGCTGGAAGAAAGGAAAAATCAGCCTGACAGGCTGCAAAAAACTGATGGAAGAAGGACTTCATGGCCATATGAGAATTTACTGACCCAGAGACCCAGGTGGTCATTTGACATTAAAAGATTCCGCATCTAGACTTTTTAAAAGGGCAATTTGTGTTAGGGTGTATCTTGCAGTCTTTGAAAGTTCAGCGAAAAGCATAAAGTAGCAGAAGAGCACTAGATGTCTGCTTTACTATCAAGCTGAAGAATGTCATTCTACTTCCAACATGCTCATCAAGAATGAGCCTCAGATTGCAGTCAGCCTAAAGCAGATTAAAAAAAAAAGAAAAAAAAAAGAAGGCAACCAAAAGGTTTGCAAGGAAAGGAAGACTGATTTATTCATGGATATGGTTGAACTGCTGGAAAAACTGCATTAGATTAACCACAGACATTAAAAAACTTAGCCCAACTGGTTCACTTCTGTTAACATCAAATATTTGACTGTGAATGGGTTTTGTGAAGCTGTCTTTGTAAGGATTGCAGACATAAGCTCTGCCTTCAGTATGCCTGGATGGTTTATATCACTTCTGATTTACCTTGCAGCCAGAGACCTGCAATAAGAGATTTCCCACTGTTCTCTTTTCTCTGTAAAACAACAGAATAGCACTCAGTTGCTCCGTGTGAATGCTGAGTTGGTTAAGTTGAGCAGTCTGAGACCCTTGAAAGAAGGAAGTCACAAAAGTGCTACTGTATTGGTAATATTTTTGTCGGTGTTGAAAATTTGCTTGGATACAACAGCAGTGGGCTCTACAAAACATACTCCAGTAAAAGAAAGAAACTAAATATTTGCTCATGCTGGAAAGAGAGTGAGTCAGCAATTGAGTGGGAACATTAATCAAACTGAACAATGAGCAACATTGTGATGAGTCTTGCTTAAAGCATGGGATTCACCAGAACTTTCTCTTAAAATTCAGTTTTAAGGATTGGACTTAGCTGAAAGCTCTTTTGCACAAAAAAAGTGCAAAAAAGAGGTGGTGTAAAATTGTTATTGTTTTAAACTGCAGGTGTATTCAAAGGGCTAGGAGAAAAACTCCTCATTCACTCACAAGGCCTCATTTGACTGCATGTAGGGCATGAAGAGTGGCTAATTAGCTAAAAAGACTCTTGGGCTGTGTTATAACTCCTGCCTGGAAAACTGTTGCTTCCATACAAAAGGAAAGAAGGCAGTGAATGGAATCAGGGAGGGACAAACCAGGAGAAACATTTTTTAAACCATTCCCAAAATTCAGAATGATGAAACAACTCAGTTTTCACATTTGTCATAGTTATTTGGATACTCATTTTGGTACCCTCCAATTGCACATGCAAACGAGTGAAATTAATACATTCTGTTCATAAAATAAAGTCATCAGTCACACAGCTGTGTCTCTGAAAAACAGATAAACACCATTGTTCAAAAATTAGCTGGTGTCAGAAATTACGCAGCCTTCTGTATCAATAGCACTCGGGAAGAAGTCCAGACCTGTCAACACAGAAACATGTAATATGATTTAATAAGTACGGCAAAAAAAGTTTGGGTCCAACCCATCCTTAATGAGGATGGAAAACTGTTGGTGTTCCCACACAGAGTATAACATGGCTAGTTTGCATGTGATTTTATCCTGAAAACATGAATTGTTATTGTGAAATCCATCAGCAAATGTTTGCTAAAGAGAGAGAACATTGTTAAAGTTTTTACTGTTTATTCACGGAAGATTTCTGGACTGTGGTTCTGCTTGCATGAGCTGATCTCCTTCTATTACAAGGGGACCTGCTTAGTGGAGAGGGGAAAGGCTGAGAACATTTTCTACCTGGACTTTAGTAAAGCCTTTGATACCATTTCCCAAAGCATTCTGCTGGAGAAACTGGCTGCTCGTGGCTTGGATGGTTGTGCTCTTTGCTGGGTAAAAAACTGGCTCAATGGCTGGGCCCAGAGAGTGGTGGGGATGGAATTACATCCTGCTGGTGGCTGGTCATGAGTGGTGTTCCCCAGGGTTCAGTGTTGGGGCCAGTGCTGTTTAAAATCTTTATTGATGATCTGGATGAAGGGATCAAGGGCACTGTCAGTTTGCAGATGACACCAAGTTGGTCATATGTGTTGATCTGCAAGAAAGTAGAAAGACTCTGCAGAGGAATCTGGACAGGCTGGATCAATGGGCTGAGACCAATTGTGTGAGATTCAACAAGGCCAACTACCAGGTCCTACCCTTGGGTCACAACAACCCCAGGCAGCACAGGCTTGGGCTAGAGTAGCTGGAGAGCTGCCCAGCGGAAAAAGACCTGGTGGTGTTGGTCAACAGCAGCTGAACATGAACCAGTGTGTGCCCAGGTGATCAAGAAGGCCAGTGGCCTCCTGGCCTGTATCAGAAACAGTGTGGTCAGCAGGACCAGGGCAGTGATTGTCCCCTGGTACTCAGCACTGGTGAGACCACACCTTGAATCCTGTGTGCAGTTTTCTGGTCTTTCAAGAAAGACATTGGGGTGCTGGAGCTTGTCCAGAGAAGGGCAACAGAGCTGGTGAAAGTCTGATGAGTGACTCTTAAGACGACTGAAAAGACTGAAAGTCTGAAGACAGTCAAAAGTCTGATCAGGAGCAGCTGAGGGAGCTGGGGTTGTTCAGTCTGGAGAGAAGGAAGCTGAGGGGAGACCTTATCACTCTCTACAACTACCTGGGACTAGTGAGGTGGCCGTCGGTCTCTTTTCCCAGGTAACATGCAATAGGACAGGCAGAAATGGTCTCAAGTTGTACCACTGGAGTTTTAGATTGGATATTAGGAAAAATTTCCTCATGGAAAGGGTTGTCAAGCATTAGACCAAGCTGCGCAGGGAAGTGGCTGAGTCACCACGCCTGGGAGTATTTAAAAGACATGTAGATGTGGCACTTAGGGACATGGTTTAGCAGTGGACTTGGCAGTGCGGAGTACTCAATAACCTTAGAGGTCTTTTCCAACCTAAACGGTTGTATGATTCTATGATTTCAAAATAGATATGCCAACAGATATGCGAGATATTTTGATGCTACTGTTTTGAAAGGTTTTAGTTTTATTCAATGAACACACAGACACACCAAACCAACTCACATTCTGAGACCTCACTATGAAATGTGATTGTCTTCCTCCAGGCAGCACCAATGATTATTTTAGCACAAAGCACTTGCTCCTTTTCAGTTTTGTATGAAATCGTCACCACAGCAACTAGAGAGAGGTATCCCATTAAGCAATTTTTCTGAAGAGAAAGGTGACATCTGGTAGCATCAGGAATACTTGACTGAAATTTTCAAATTGGTTTAACAGTGTTTTAAATGTGGCAGTATAAATGGTTGGGGGGGAGAGGAAAGAGAAAAAAATATGAAAAATTGGAAGTTTAATCATCATATGGAGGCATGCAGGCCACCAAACTGCATCACTGATATGGTTCACACCTTCCGATCTACAGCAGAGACCTCTATTCCCAGAAAACAAAATAGTTGGCAACAGTAAAATGCTATTATATGACTGGAAAGAGATGGGAGACTGCTGTATCTATCAGCAGGCTGCAGAGCAGAGGACTGTGGAGAGTTAGGCTTGACACATCTTCAGCCCCATGCTGTTTATTCCATTTGCTCCTGTGCAATCATCTCATTGCTTTTACTTCCATACTATCACTTCTCCAGCCGAGAGATCACTGAGGTTATTTTGACCCTTTTCATCTGCAGATGTGTTGCCATAGTAGCCCTTGCTGACACAGAAGGACTCTTCCTTTAGTCTAACTATATTTATCACGCTTGGGACAGGTTCTTTCTGCAGCTTAAAAATTCAGGCTCTACATTGGAGCAAACAAGTTTCCTGCTGTAGAGTGGGCAATTGTTTTTGCAGCTTGTGGATGAACATTGCACTGTTCACAAAATCAAGTCTGAAATGGCCCCACGGACACCAGAGTGGGGTATCAGAGCACCCAGTGCTGCAGCACTGAGTTGGACCTACAAGTATTACCATTAGGTTATCTGGAGCAATCTCCATATTTTAATTAATTAATTAATTAAACCCAAGTAAAATGTTTTATCTGAATTAATATATTGTATCTGATCAAATGTCAGAGCTGGAGCCTTCTGGTTAGCAAGAAATAAATGGACTTATATTCCAAAATTAATTGTGATGGAACATTGTATATATAGGGAATAAAAGGTTGATGAAGAATCCCTATTTCCAATATTCACGCAGCATCCTTTGGAAGCTGCAGGAATGCAGTAGCAATGTAAAGTGAAGACAGATCCATCCTGTATTCCTGACAAGCTTAATCGCTATATAACATTTGAGAAATACATTATTATATTACAGGGATTTTTGCCCCAGTGCCTGTCTTTCAAACGCATCTCTAAGTACAAGACAGATATATTGTTTCATGTCTGAAGAGAGTAATTTAGAAGTTTCCAAAGGAATATTACCTGTACTTGCCATTCCTTTTTAGGAAATGGCATTATACAGCATTTCTTACACAGCAAAAAGGTCTAGGGCTGAAATATAACTGGAGCACAAAGTTAGACTCATGTAGAAACGCTTGCTGTACAGAGGTCCAAGTCTGTGGTCAGACTTTGTGTGAGGCCAAAGGATGGGAAGGAGTTACCTTGTATATTAAAGAAAGGACAGTATAGACAAAAACTTAGCTTAACTGGAAGGGAAGACAGGGTTAAAGGAATTAGTACAATACTGGAATTACAGTATTTCAAAGCTCTTTACAAATAAAATCACTGGATTTTTTTGCACGTCATCTCACTGTTTTACTGAATATATTTGCATTCCTGTGTGCCCAGTATGTGGCAACACTTTGTGTTGAGACAGATGAAACGGCAAGGAAAATGTGCCCTTGACTTGCTGATGAAAACAGAAATGTTTTGAGGCAAGTTTTGGAGGGAGAAATGATATTTGCTGTGAGACTAAGAGAGAGACATGGAGGGGAAAAAAATATCCATCTTTTCTTCCACCCTGAAAGAGCCAGTACCTCCAAGGTTTGGTACAAGTTTACCTTGGGTAAGAAGGTGGCTGGTACCTGTGGAGCTGGAGAGAAAAGTCAGAAAAAAGAAAAAAAAAGGAAAAAAAATGGTCTGGTCCTTAGCAACAACAATTCCTGAATCACTCAAATTATCCATCTTACCCATCCTGGAGAATACAGAGCACACCTGCTCTCCTCTGATACACATACTGGAATTTCTCTGCGTGGACATCATGGTGACTCAGGAGCGAAGCCCAGGTGCAGTTCCAGAGCTCAGAGCAGCAGAGAGTTTTTATGTGGATCTGGGAAACCTTCAGAACCAGCTACTGAGAAATATTCCTGAGCCAGCACACAGAGGTGGTCACTGACACACCTGGAGACAGGGACTTCCTGCATGTCAAATGCAGGGAGTTTAACTGAAGTGGAATTGAGCAGAATTGTAACTATAAAGCAAGTATGTCTCTTGAGTTTAAAACTTCTCCTGTCAGGCAAAGGTTTGAATTTAAATTCTTAGCTCTGAAATCTTAAGGTACTTTTCAAGTCTCCCTTTCTGTGTCAGTCCTTTGCTCTTGTTTGATCTCTTTGGTGTTCACCTCTTCTCTCTTCAAATTTCAGGGAGGACTGAGGACTGTTCTATTTCTTGACTTTTTTGCTTTCTGAAGAATTTGGTGGCTGCTTCCAATCAGACAATTACCTTCTTCCTCAATACTAACTGCTGCAGCAAGAGACCAGTCATTTCGACAGCATGTCTCCAAGTTTCTGCCAGACCACACCATGTGTGATAAGGAGGAGTGTGGTTCCATTAGCCTCTGCAGGAAACCTTAGCACATGCTCTGCAGCAAGCCTGGAAATAATCTTTCAACCTCTTTTAAGTTGTACTTAAATGTGTTTAGCCCTGAAGCCAAGTGATGCACACCCTTTTCAGTCAGTAGCATGTATCTGCCAAATTCAAGAATCATCCAAATTCTGCCTGATCTCTGTTCTGATTTGATTTATTTGTTTGGAAGAATGGATTGGGGTTTTCTGTTGTGTTTTGGTTTCATTCGGTTTTAAGAAGCAATATTTGGGTGTTCCTCACTTTCATCAAAACCGGAGCAGACAAAGTGACCTGTTCAAAATTGTAAGTGAAAAAGTACAGCACAGGCAAATTTGGGTGCCTCCTAATACTTCTGATCTAAAAGAGAAGATCAGAGGCTTGTGGCAGTGTAAATCAGATGTCACCAAGCTGCTGCGAGCAGCTCAAGGCCACAGGTTAGGTGTACATCACCTTGTTGTGTTAGCGCTGAGTTATATAACTCCCCACCTCCAGGAGAAAACCATCAGTGGCTGTGGGGTGGTTTCCTGCCCTTGTGGCACGCTGTCCTCAGCACTCACTCACACTGCATCCCTGCCATTCCCAGGAGCCACGGGCAACTTCTGCTTGTGGCTCTTGATCAAAGCCTCCTTTCCCCTCGAGTTTCTGTGGTACACAGAGTTCTTCCCATGCGAGGATTTCTCACACGCAGCTAAGGGTCAGTTGCTCCTGATGAATTTCACCTCTTCCATCACCTTCTCTCTTCTGCGTGACCAGAGGAGCACTCTGATCATCTCTGGAGATGAAAGAAAAAGGAAAAAAAACTGATAAAACAAACCAGAATGGTGGGTGTGAACATGTGACTCCAGAAAACCCCAGTTAAATTTGCTGCTTTGAACCCCATGGGACTGGAACATCAACAGCCAAATAATTTTATGAAGAGCAGCTTTAAGGAGAAGTTAGTATTGCAATGGCCTTAGTGAGTTAAGGGGAAAAATAAGAGTGACACTGTTCCAAGTTGTTTGTGCCACCGTTTATTGGGTTTTTTGCTTGTTGTTTGTGGGTTTTTTTCCAAAGGAACTCTCCAAATATCTCAGCCTTGGCTGGTAAAATCAGCTGTTCAAAAATTACTGGCAGAGCTGTGGGGAACAATGAACCAGAGCCTGGTGTCACCGTGGAGAACGGATGGCATTCTGGGAGGTGTTTTCTGCTTTGCTTTATGGCTTCATCACTATGGTAGTTATGCTTGTTAGTCTCGGTAAAGGGTGGCAGCTCTGATGAGGGAATAGCTTATATTCAGTTATTTATGCTGTGACCTGCAGTGAGAGAACACAGAGAACTAAAAGGAAAGCAATAAAACAAGGGAAGACATCTCATGTAAGAAAAAAAAAGAAAAAACCTACAAGTTTTTCAGTGGCTGAAGAAGGAGTAAGAAAAGCCCATGTTCTCACTCCAACAGATACCTCTTCATGTTGATGATTGTCACAACGGGATATAAACTTTAAAAAGAAACTTCAAACAGCTTTTAGTAATGGCAAAGTAAGATATATCATCAGCTATATCATCTGTAGATACAGCTAGTGTTTTGCTTCTCCATCAAAGGTGGTGGTACATTTTCATTTGGATCTTCGGAAAATATGGATGAATGAGATAGAGATCCACAACATATCTGGTAATGATTCTTTTCAGCCTGTTTCAGGCATTTGTAAATGTCAAACTCTGATAGCCTAAGGCTGTATTGAAGCTGTATGGAGCAGAAATAATCAAGAAGCTGAGGACTCTTCTCCGTGGTAACCCATATGTTAAAATGGTTTAGATTCCTTGTATGTGGAATGTGCCCTCTGCCAAAGGCCCATATGCATTAACATGGTCAAAAAACTCCGACAAAAACTTTTGCTGGTGTTGCAAAGAAGAAATCTTGTGAAATATTGTGACAGTATTTTCAACAGACACAGAACTGGCAAGGTGACGCCACCTCTTCTTTCCTGGCTTCTTCCCCGCTCTGCTTCGCACAGCCCTATCTGTAACCCCTCCATGGAAATCAAATTACACAGGAGCAGCTGGATCCTCAGGTTAGGACCACCACAAACCACTCAGTATCTCCGTAAATGCACCTTTCAGGCACTCGTATCTTGTCAGTGCTCTGGATTACAATGCCAAACATGACAGCTGAAAAAATTTTGTAATGGTTCCAAAATGCCAATTTCTGCCTTTTTTTAGTAGCATGAAAAAATGTAAAAATGAGGTAACATCATAAATAATTGCCTACAAGTCTTTTCCGCACCAATCTCGTAAGCCCTGTTGTCATTATCCTCCCAGGATTTTTCTTTCCACACATGCCTTCTCCTTTGATTCATAAATTCATAAACAGCAGGGATGAAAGGAACATGAAGAAATCACCACAAAGTAATATCATTCTAAATGGATATTTTTCTGACATCTGTTGAAGATTTTCATACTATCCAAGAAAAATATTCCAGTTCTTCAGTGTTCTATTAGAAAGACTCCCAAAGTGTGTAACTCACACTTCCTTCTCTGCAAGTCCATTGCTCTTACACAGAAAAATGTGTAGAAGGTGCTATATATTTTTTCTTTTTTATGTTTAGGTATTTTTACGTTGTGTCCCCCATCTCCCTCCCTCTAAACTGAGTCTTTTTAGTCTTTTTCTGTTCTCTTCTGTCAATCTCTTAGAGTTCATTTAGTCCAGCCCGTGAACCAGGGAAGGGTCTCCCAAATTTAAGCCATTTGTGTTTATCTGATCAGTTTTTGTCTGTTCTCTCAGCTGTAAAGATTTCATGGTGAGTGAGGTAACAGTTGTGAAGTTCTTGGTTTGTGTCCAGTCTTTCCCTTCTGCCTTATCCAATGTCCAATAAACACTTCCTAAACCTGTAATGGAGGATCTCTGCCCTCATGCTTCTCAGTGTGCTTTACCTAAGGAGGTGTGAAGTTCCTTTATGGCCAAAAAAGATAGAACAACAGGCGCCAGTCACATTTAGAAGTGTATAAACACTTCTAAAGTGAATATGCTATTTTATTTAGGGTCCACTTCCGAGGCAATTCACACTGTATTTTTCCCTCTCTCACGGAGCTCTGCAATGCTACGCTGTGTTAATTAAAGAAAAGTGAGTTTTACCTTCAGTGTCAATGCTTTTGAAAATGCCCTGCAAAAAATTTTGCTGTAACTTGTGATGATGGAAAAAGCATGACAGCGATATGTGACATATATGGTGCTTTTATAGGATGATCTATGGAGTCAGTGGATGGCTTTGCCATTCTTCTTACATATGCAGCCCTAAACCAGAGACACTCACACGAGCACCTCCAGTGTCTTTCTGGTTACTGGGGACAATTAATAAGGTACAACGACATACACTGTCCTGCAGCAAGCAGCTGTAAGAAAATAAACTAAGCATTGTTAACATTGAGTCATCTACAGTAACAAACCATAAAATAATACAGGCTAGAGAGGGAAAAGACTGATTAAGTCATCTGCTGTATCTCCTGCCAAGGCAGGCTTCTTTACTGCCATTTATTATTAAGTGCTTTGTTCAGTCAAGTTTTAAATTATTCAAGCAATTTGATTTCCACTATTTCCTTTGGGAGACTACATTTCAATTCAGAGATATGTTTATTTATTCCTTCTTCTATAAATTAAATGTACTTTGCCTACCTTCACTACTTCAAAAACTTGTTTAACTTCTTTTCAACCTTTTTTTTTTAACTTTATTTTATTACTGTTACAGCTGGAATGTAAAATGGGGAATGCAGAGGACTCTGGATGAAACACAGACACGAAGTTCTCCCGGAAAAGTAAATAAAGGGAGTGTGCTTTCTTTGATTTTGGTGTTTTTGTTGTTGGTTTTGTCGTTGTGGTTTTTTGGTTTTTTTTTATTTTTAATCTCACATCATAGCTTTATACACCTCACAAACCAGAGCCAAATACAATAAGAGCCTTTACACACCGTTGAATAACTTCTCATCCTGCCAGTAACCATCCTGTGACAGTAAGCATCCCAAGCAACAGTAGGGGAGATAGTTTGGGGGCCGTGCCAAGGGATGGATGCCCAGCACCCCAATGAGTGGGCACATTGCCCACGGACTGCCCTCGGCAGCGGCAGCTTCCTGCAGAGCTGCCCATGTGCTGGTACAGTTTTTGACTCAAGCATGTCAGGGGTTCCTAAATTTTTGGGCTGCTCAGAAATGTGAGATCAGCTGAGGAAAGCCCTGCGTGCTTCACAGCCTTGCTGGGTCCTGCAAAGTGGTGAGTGAGGTGTCGCAAGGGGAACGACCAAGCACTGAATGTGCAGGACGGCAGAAAGCACAGGTAAATGATTACAAGGCACGATTAAAAGGCCTGTGCATGGCGTAAAAAGATAAGTAGTAAGGAAAGACATTCTTAATCCCAGTTGTTCATCTGTGCCTTGCCAAGTGTTCCAGCAAGCTCGTCCCCGGCCTTATGCTCCAGTACACTTTACAAGAAGTCTTCAGGTAATGGGAGTTTAAAAATTAACTGGTGCACCCTGTGCTGCACGGTCATGAGCCAGGGCCCTTTGAAGTGGGTAGAAAAATCCCCACCAATTTAAAAGAGCTCTGAAGAGGGCCCTGAGCACACAGAGACAGTAGTTAAGTTTACACTCGGACACAAAGGCACCCCACAAGCGAGCAGTGTGGTGGCTGGGACAGTGAAGGGCGTCACTCCTGCCATCCCATGGGTGGGAATGGCTGCCAGGGATGGGGACATGGGGTGCAGATGTCGGGCATCCAGCCAGCATGGCATCCACCCTGCAGCCGTGCCTCTGGCAGGCACCTGCCTCTTGTTAGCCAGATTGAGGCAGAGCAGAAGGACACGGGAAAAATAACCTGCCCTTCCTCTAAGTGAGTACAAATGTTGACTTTTGGGATAAGCAGCAACTGCAAAGTAATCCCCTGGGCGGCCACCTCCACTTGGCAATGGGAATGGAGAGGAAGGTAAGTTTAGCACGGAACAGCTGAAAAGACTGAATACTCAGAAACACGTGAAAGGGTAAAGCAGACAACGCCTCGGAGCAAAGAGGACACAGGGCTGCAGCAGACTGCTGCTCTCCCCACAACCACAAAAGAAAATGAAGGTCCCCTTTGAGCAATCAGGCAGGAAGCTCTGAGGTTCACTGGGAGCCAACAGCAGCAGCTCCTTTATCCAGGTCTTCTTTTTCAGTCTTCTGACAGAGAAGAAGGGATCACCGCGTGCGTGGTGGAACAGCACAAAATCTTGCTCCTGAGTACCCAGACGGCGCTGCAGGGGAAGGGGGCAGTTTCCCAGCAGTGCTGAGGCACCGGTCCAGTGAGGCACCACCCAGTGTGGTTGTCCTCCTGCCAGGCCAGGTCCTGCCTCGCTCAGCAGCCCCTGCTGGGCACAAGCCCAGGGAAGCTCCCAGTTGCTGAGATACCCCAGCCTCCCCCTTGATGCCTCCTGGGGAGCAGGACAACGAGGGCTTCTTCCACACTGCCCTCTCTCCCCATACTGCTGTATCCTGGCTCCAGCCCTGCATCCTTGGGCTGGCCTCACTCCAACTTGGTGGCACTGCTGAGATGCCCAACACCAGTTCCAAGGCGCTGGTAAGGGACTAACCAAGGCCAGGGAGTAGGACCTCAGCATCACCATATGGATATCTCATTTGGAGTCCACCTTCAGAAAGAATTCCTTGTCCCCTTGCACAGCTGTATGGCTGCCTCAGAGTCTGGCACACCCACCTTGAAACTCAAGGCTTTTTGTAAGCTGTTTCTCTTAATTTTTAATCACTTTCAGCGTTTTAAGATCATTTGAATTGTATTGTGCTGTTGCTGGTGTCTGATTATACTCCCTAGAATAGTTTTAGAAGTAAAAAATTTTAAAAATAACACCTAATATTAATGAATTAAAAAAATAATTCATATCTCAAAATATAAAGATATATGAAGTATTTTGCCAGATATCTTCAAAATATTGGTATGTGTTAGAAGTTTCCAGTTTGTAAGAAACCACAGGTATTTCCAAGGAACTCACTAATTTTTCCAATTTTGTGCTTGAGCACATTCATCACAATGGCAGGTTTTATTAAAACAATATCTTCTTCTAACCATATGAGCTCTACTTAACATTATCCGTCTGGATCTACACAATTCGATGTGAAATTCTACAAGGACAGTCACCATTTCTGGCACACCACAGGAACAGCTGCGTTTAAACAACACGGTTTGGGATTCAGCCAAGTAAAAATCTCCTGAACAAGGCGTTGTCCACTTCAGTACCGGAGTTGAATATTAATAAGCACTTCAGGCGATTTTAGCTGTAGTCACTTCTTGCTTCCTTGGCAACTAGTTTAACTCCACTTATGTGAAAACCACACAGAATAGTATGAACTACTGCAAAAAATTGCTTGGTAAACTAAAAGGAAGTTCACGGATGACATGTAATAATTTCCATTATTAACAAATATTTTCAAAGTAGTCCCTTAGAAACAGTTTAAGAATAGCTGACCCTGTCCTAGAAGAGGAGGATGGACCTGTACAGTGGTGTCTTCTTGGCACCTTGGTCTCTTTATGGGGTACACAGCCTGAGAGCAGAACAAGGTTCAAGTTAGGGAGAGTTCAGTGGTTGATGGGCCTTAGCAGAAGGAGTAGAACACTTTGTAAAATATGTTTATTTCTACTTGATCATTAAGCTTCTCTACTCAAATGTGTTTTGCTCTATTCAAGTATGTTTACCCATTAAAAGAATTATATGAAATATATTCCTGGTCTGGTTAGTGACTTTATATTGCTGACAGGCTATCCATAACTTGTTTTGTGTTTTAAACACATAAAGCAGGCACTCCTTAGATAATATAAAAGCCACTTTCAGCTACTAGCTGAAAAAGAGGTCATATTTGTGGTACTATACTTTAAAAGAAGAAAAATTTTAGTTCCCAAATAGTCAGGATGTTCGTTACTTTGTCTTTTATAGTCAGATAAATATTTAGAGTTGTTGTAATTAAAGACTTACCTCTCAGTGTCATCCTTATGACTTTTTGAGGCACCTTTATAGCAGCTTAAATTATCTCCTGTGCTATTCAAATGTGGGAAGTAGCCACTTATTTTTGATGGTGGTCTGAAGTCAGGCTACCAGTTGAATAAAAATGTTTTAATTGTTGTCATTTGTTACATTAATGAAAACTGAAAATACAATTTTGGAAGACACTTGCACTTTGCTTGACATCTTTGATGAAAACAAGCGAGGAAAACAACTTTTCTCTCTTTGGCGGAGTCTGCCACTGTGCTGCGTAACACCTTGCTCCTGGCACAGACAGTGCTTTTTTTGTCGAGCAACATTTCATGTAATCGTTACAAAATCCAGCTCTGAGACTGAGGGAGGCGAGGGTGTACGAATGACTTGGCCTATTACCTCGTGGTGTCACTGAGCATCGCTGCACACTCTTTGGGACTGAAGGGTGATGTCTGTGCCGTGCCACACAGTATGGAGCAAAACCCTCTAAACTGGCTCCCAGTTTTTGTAATGAGGGGGTGTGCCATCACACGCTCCATAAAGCTCTGTAGCCTGCAACACTGCCCCTGAGCTAAATTAACCTTGCTTCTGAACAGAGCTAATTAACCTAAGGTGAGCTCACACTGACACAGTACTGTCTCTGGTCCTAGAGCTGCCTGGGTTGATGCTGCTCAGAGGATGTCCAACAGCCACGCTCCGTTACATAGCTCGTATGGACCTGTGTGTGGATGTTTCCAAATGCTGTGAATTTTTAAATCCAGTGCCAGAGTGATTCAGCCAGTGGGTTGGGTGATGGAGTCGGGAGGCTCCCATCAGGCCAGGGATAGCTGCACGCTGGGATACCAGATGAAGGCAAATCTTTGCAATGCTATGTCCAGTCACAAAAGAAATAATTTCCTTTTTTCTGCAAATTGATTTTCACCTGGCCACATATCTTTGCGGAACGTAAAACAACTCACACGTATTGGAAATCTCTCTGTCTAACCCAGCACTGCACTGATATCAGGGGAATTCCTATCGGGGCTGTGGAACAATTGGAACTGCTGGCTGAGCAGGACAGCCCAGCCACCAGGTGGGGACTGAGTATCACCTTCAGTTTAACATCTCTTTTCCTTCCATTAATCCTCCAGTCCAGGGCAGCTGTTCCAGAGTATCCAGAAGACAAACCCAGAGCAGTGGTTTCCTTGAGTACTCCAAGGCCAGCCTCATCTGCTAAGTTACACCCATGTAAGAATACACTTAAAGAAAATACACATACTTTGTACCTGGAAGAGAGATGCAAATATTTTCAGATGGAAAACATGAGCTGGTAGATTCCTCTAAAAAAAGAGGATTTTTCAGTAACAGGAAGGTTTCCAATTAAATGTAATTCCACCCTCTTTTGTTTATTAAACAGCATGATTTTGCAGGGATGATTTATGTTCTAAAATATCTTGCTCTTCTGTAGCCTCCATTGTAGTCAAATTTGAAACATCGTATTTTGCTATAGCAACAGTTTGCTTTCAGAAAAACAAAATTTGTCAGGGATATTTCACTTCCCTACAGAATTAAGGACTTGGTAAAGACTGAAACAGAAACATCTGAAATCACAGGTTAGGCAATACAGAAGCATGATGTATTGCAAACTTCTTATTCCAGAGTGTTGCCAACTGTCACAATTATTTAATATCCGAAGTCCTCAGCACTTGGCATCGTTCTATTTGAACCTTTTTTAATTATTAGATTAAAATAAAATCAGAAAACAGTTTGAGGAGAAGATAAATAGATGATCTTTTGTAATGGAATTTTCTGTTTACAAGGAAATATTTGCCTAGCTAAACTACCTGAACAAACAGCTTGGAAGGACTAGTATGCAACGGTGACTAATAAATAAAGGATACATATTACATGAGTGTGTTTGAGAAACTGAGGGCCTCACTGAAGCTGATAGATGATATGAGAGAAACTGTAATAATGAATTTCAGTGGTTTATAGAAGAACACACAACTTGGAACGTGATTCATGCATATAAAATGTTTTACATATTACTTAGGGACAGCTAATGGGTGTCATGCATATAAAATGCACGCCACAAAGCTGAACACCTCAACCTTATGTACCTTTCTCCCCCAACAAATAAACAGTCTCTGTATCCCATAGTGACAGATTATTTTTCTTCAATTAGAAATGTCTGTAAACTGAGCACAGAATTGGTGTTAGAAAACTGGAGTTAACTGAGACACCTTTCAGGCATCGATACACAGAACAAAGCACATTTTGGAGCTGGTCTATATGACACCTGGAAATCAGTTTTGAAAAGCCAGCAGTGAAAAATAAACCTTGACTCGGAAAACGTAGGCTGTGAGTGCCAGAGCTACTGCTGAGGATGAGACACAGAAGCAAGGAAGGCAGCACGTTGGCAGAACAAGAAGTTGGCACAGTGTCTTCACAGACCCCTGTCAGACGGAGATGGAACAGCCGGTGCTAGCTGGAATCCCAGTTAAAAGCTCTGATTCAAACAAAGACTAATTAAATATAAATTTACAATCTGAATTCCGAATGTTGCTTAAATAAACATAGATAATTGATTTTATTACTGTTGGCTGCACACAGGAAGAAGTGGCCGAAGGAGTTTTCTCAGGAGGCAACTGTTGTGTGAAGCAGTGCTGGTGACAGTGGTCATCAGCTCCTGCTCAGGTACGAACGAAGAAAAACCCCTGCCAGGGGGAGTTACGTGTAAACAGCACATTGGAGAGGGTCCTCGCATTCAGCTTTCCAGGGAAGCAGAGACAGGGCGCCAACTATCTCCACATCTACCGAGAAACTGAACCAGTCAGTGAAAAACAGTATTTTTGAAACATTTTAAGTTTCAGGTATTAGAGTGCTTCGTGTAGAATCTAAACAGAAATATTTGTTTCAATCCTACACACACTTCTGATTTCTCAGAATAACCTCGGAAATTGATATCAAGCTTGTTTCTTGTGAAGTTCTAGTAAACTGTTGGAAGAATCCTCTTTTGGATACCTGCAGTATTAATAGCATGGAGTTGCCTTGGAACCTTCAGTTTAAAAGTAGAGATTCTTAAGTGTTACTTAAGGCCCGTAGAAAACGTTAGGAGAGTTTTGGCTGACTTCACTATGTATTTAACACTAACTCACTTGTTCTTTAACTGTATCAAATCTTTTAATAGCACTTTTTCAGGATTGGAGCAACCCAGGAAAATCCCAGAATTCACTTTATCTATGAAAGCCAAGAAGAAAAACAATCTGTAAAGCAGAAGTTTGTTAACAGGCAGAACCCGAAGTGTTCAGTTGCTAGGGAAGGTGGGATTAACTTCCCCAGAGAGCAGGGCAAACGACAGCTATACACAGCTTTGTCTGAAGACTATACTGGCTATCTTCGGTTTTCTGAAAAGGTTGACTCCTTTTTCATTTGGTCACCATCCAAGAATGATGCAAAGACCACACCACTTTCCTAGAGCACTGACAAGAAGAGGAAAATCCTGAATAAGAACACAGTGAACTTGTTCTAGTTATGAATGATGTAAGGTATTGCAGACATGTATTTTTTGCTGAACGTAACCTTTTCACAGGGTAGAGGGAGGGACCTACTACCTCATGAGTCAAGAATAAAAATATTTATTCAAAACTGGTTTTAAGAATCAATTTTTTTTCTTTCTAGTCCCCTCAATGGTCTTCAGTTTCACAGCTGATACTACACAAAAAGGGCTCCATGGAGGTAGTTGATTTGTAAGGACCCGAGTAGACACTTTTGCAAAGATAGGTGAAGCTAGTGTTTGCCGTCATGAACACAATACCTCCAATCAGCTGGATTAAACTTTGCCTTCTTGAGTTTGTAGACATCTTGAAACAATTCCTCTGAAAAAAATGTGCCTGTGCAAATAAGATGACCACATGAGAAGTAGTTAGTGGAAGCTTTCTATCTGTGCTACTATCTCAGGCTCTCAAAATTTAGCACAACATTTCTATTGCATCGCTTTTCAACATTGGTACAACAATCAGGCAGGAAAGGCAATAATTAAATTTAAATTATTTAGCTACAAAACCATTCAGGCACCTCTACTGACTTCTGTAATATTTTCTTTTCCTTTTTTAATGTATTTAAAAATGTGTGTATAACAAATACAAACCTACACATGTACGTGTTTTGAGAATTTGTATTGAATCTTGGGGAATTCAATGTCTTTGATAGCCTTTGGATACAGTTTTCCCCAGTATGGACAGGCATTGTGACAAATCCTGTATCTACTTGCACTTGTAAATTGGTTAGCAGCTTTGTTTTGGACTGCATGTGTTCTGCGGTTTGCTGACTGACAGCGTATTCTCGAGGTTCAAAATCAAGTCCAGAAAAAATAGATCATTTTAAGCCCCATGCTCCAGGCTGTCAAACAGCCTCCAAACCACTATGGACTCTCCTTTCTAGTAAGGCCAGGGAAAAGTCTTTTCATAATCTGGGTCGTGATGGAGTTTTATGTTTTTGGGAAAAGTATTCCTAGCTTTCAGAACAAAATGCATCTTTAAACTGTCTATGAATACAGCATATGCAATCCAGATATCTCTCTCCAAGCTCTCCACTCCTGTTTCATTCTTTTCTTCTGTGTTTCTTTTCATTAGTTATATATCACGCCATTAGTTTATGTTTTAATTTCTGTTACAAAAAGATCTGGGCAATAAAACTTTGCTATTTAGTCTTCTAAATTCCTCCTCTTTCTGGATTTTTCTACGCTTTTTTCTCTGCCGAAGAAGATAAAGATGAGCAGGTCTCCAAAGCCAAGCAACACTCCTTTTTCCTTCATTATCCTCACATTTTAAGATATATAATCGATAGTGGAGGAAGGTGTAGCAGTTAGAGTAAGAGGCGAGGCCCATCTGCCCATGGTAGTAGAAGAAGGCATGGAGTGGGAACAACAGGATGGTGCCATAAAACCTGTCAGCACGTGGGGACAGAGCCAGGCTGTGACACAGCAGCGACTGAAGCCTCCCACAACGCCTTGTGGGATCTTCCAAGCTGGGATGGACAGTGGAGGGAAAGAGATGAAGCAGGAGGCTTTACTCCAGAAAGAAAGGAAGGGATGGCAATAGCAGGGAACTGATCTTGCTGGAAATTTGTGGCACTTTTCTTGGGTTTTGTCTTTAATTTTAAGTAAGCTGTTCTACCAAAACACCTTCTGCACTGCCCCAGAGAGGACAGACTAGTTAGTCTGAACCAAGAGAGAATATCTTGACAAAGTTATTTGTTGGGCAGTTCCACTCAATTCAATTTCCATACGTATGAAAAGTTTTCAAAACCTCTTTATCTACTGGCATATCCCTTTTCCATCACTTCTGGACTTCTTCACTCTATCATATCCTTCCTCCTCTCTCTGAACTGCCCTTTAATCTTCCATCCTTCTTTTTTCCTGACTTTTTCTCATGACAATCTGACTGATCCAGCCTTCATCCATAAATCTAAGATTGTCTTCATAGAAGACACCTTAATGTAAATAACTTGGAAGATGTTAGAGAAGAAAAACCAAGACACAAGTTTGAGAAGAGAGCTGTTGGCACTCCTTCCATTAATTCTCTTGTTGCAGCAATTATAATAGGAAGATGCAGCAGGATGTTTTGTCTGGTGGTTTGGTAGGAACTCAAAAAAGATTTTTATCACAATGGTCCTCTCTGAGCCAGAATCTGTGAATCCCTGGATCTTCCCTGGATTATGTTACCCACACAGATATACCCCAAGGTTTTGCTTTGTTCTTTTTCTGTCCGCTGCTCTTCAAAGAATTGTTTTACTTCTTTTCTTTCCAAAATAGTGCAAGATTTCCACCGTATCAGTCTAACTGATGTGATTGTTTTTTCATTTGCAATGACAGTCCTAGAAACTTAACATTCCTAGTTTAATTTCAAACCCACAACATTAAATTGGGTTTGATGTTAGGCAGGGAAGGTTTGCCCAGCCAACTGTAAATACATGTAAAATGCTTACAGTTATTCCATTACAACACACATTTGTTATTACATTAAATCATTAATAAAGTTACATTAGAAGGCTTATAAGAGTGAGACAGAAACTTCCCACAGGAGGGAAATATTGAGTAAGCATTTCTGCTGAGTTTTTAATTCCTTTTGTCTAGACATCACAAAAACCCTTAGGCTTATCCTGCCAATGTTAATATAGTCTCTTGAGGATACATGGTAAATGAACAAATTTAGCAATAAAAGTAACAAGCTGAGAATTACCTATCCATAGCAATAATACAGCATCTATTAATGAAATATACAGACACACAGATGCCTACAGATATACGTCCTTACAAGCACATATATGCAGATGTATTAATTCTGAGCCAAATTGTCCAACTCGCATCATACCACAACAAGCCTGGTTTTTTCCATGTTGATTTTTACATGCACAGTTTTTCACGGCAGATGGATCTGGTCATTAAAACATCTATGTAGGAGAATAACAAGATGTGCAGTGCCAGACCTATGCATACCCGTAACAGTGGCTGCCCAAGCTACCATAGTCACTGCTGACTCCCAGTGGGTGCCTGTGTGATGGTACCTCACGTTCATATTTTTGCATGTTGTCCGACCTCTGAGCTCAGGCAGCCCACTAATCTCAGATGCTACCCTTGCAGATGCTGAGCCCACAGGGAAGAGCCCTCTGACATCTTCTCTTTGGGGCTGCCAATGACAGGGCAGGACATTCTGACGAGCCCTTGGGCACTTTGTGAACACAGGATGTAATCACTGATTTTAGCAGTCACTGCAATCGGTGGAAGGATTGAAAAATAAGGCCTGTAGTGAGATCTTTCCTGGGTTCTTTATTGATCAAACGGAACAAAAATCTGAGGGAAGAGAACACAATAACGTCGTCCTGATACACAAATCTCCTCCTTTTCTACAGGAACCCTGATTACCTTTTTCCACCAAGGTCCATCCCCTTTAACACAAATCAGATAACAACTTCAGCATCATTGCGGTAACCTGAACCACACTTCACACTGGTTTGTATCTGCAGACTTACACATTATTAAACTGAATAATGGGCTTGTAAAACACTTTTTCCTCTTTAAAATGAGAAATCTCCACCTTTCCATAGACTGCATCCCACACTATGCCTTTCTTGAAATTGTTAATAAGACTGAATATTAAAGCAATAATGAAGATAGTTATGACTTTTATTTTTTGTGAGTTTTCAGGGAGTTCGTACCTCTTTCTTAAAATAATGCAATTTTATATATATCCTACTTTATTTTTCAAACACTCCCATTGAACATTATAGCAGATTTTAGGTTGTAAAGGTATTGCACAGATTTCAGCACTGGATGAACATTATCCACACCAACAAGCTCAGATTCTGTCTTCAAGTTCCTCTCCAAAAGACAGTGAGGTTTCACCAATGTTTGACTGTGGTTCGGTTTGTTATTAGGGAGATAAATTCCAGATTTGCTTGAAATAATGGCTGTAAATTACCATCTCCATGGCTTCAAAAATTTACAAGATGTGTGAAACAATATCTCAGGAGGAGATATAAATGGCCTTAGGATGATATTACACCTTGAGTCTCCTTCTAAAAGAGAGCAAAACAAGAAGGTCTTACAGTTTTAGGTCTGGATGCTGTCATTACACTGTTCTGACCAGATCTGAAAGAGCTCATAATTTTTCTGTTTGTTGGTTGCTGTCACCACAGTAACTAACTAGTTCTACATGAAGTTACAGTGCAAGCCAGCAAGGCTGTAATGGAATACATTCCTTAGCATGAGTCAACGCCTGCACAGAAGAGAAAGCACACTGTTTTGGAAATAGGCTCTAAAATGGTGTGTTCTGGTCAGACTGGAAAGAAGAAATTGTCTGAAATCAGATTTCTCCCTCTTCCATGCATTTTTAATTAAAAGCACTTTATTTATGCTTTGTGGTGGATTGGGAATGCTGGTCTTCCAGTGTGACCGCAGCAATGGAGCGGAAGGAGCTGAAGCTGAGGTTGCTTTGTGCCCTGCAGAACACAGAGAAAGATCTCTATCAGTCACAGTGTAGGCTGGCAAATATTTCCTTTGGTGCAGTGATTTTCACACTGACCCCTAGGGATCTGTTGAGTGCTTCTGAAAGATCTTCAAAATGGGACTATAAAACCCCAGACTACCAGTATTAAAATTTAAGTTCCCTATCCTGGTATCTGTATTGCCCTTGGAAAATTATGAAATGTCAACAACTCATAAAAAGTTGAAATTCACTGATATGCACAATGGAATAATTACTATTATGTAAAGTGAATTTCATTCTGCCTTCATAAAATCAGCATCAGGCTGGAGAAATTCTGACTGACTGCCCCAAGAATGACACTGGTGCAGATGCAGAAGATGTTCACTGGACAAACTGTTTCGGTTCATCTTGTATGAAAAACATCAGGTACTGATTAGTAAAGAATCAAATATATTTTGTCATGTGATTTTCAGGGGAGATTTATGGGTCAGTTTTAAATCATTAATTAAAGAGGTACATTTGATGAAAAGTAAAATCAAATTATACCCCAACCAGTAATGATTAAAATTAAGTAAATTATTACAATGCATTTAATAAGATGCATTTGAGGTTGCCAGTGCGTGAAAGGATTTGCATGAATTTTAGATTTCTATTTTAAAGCAACATTGCATTGTCTAGGTTCATAAATCAGCTATCAGAGGAAACCTTAGATTATTTTTGCACCTGTGTATTCTCTGTGCAATCAAAACTGATTTGGACTTTTTTTCCTCTGAGAAAAGGATGAGAGCTCACTTTTCATCGCAGGTACTATGTCGTCCTCTTTAAAAAAAGTATATGTAAACTCCATCTACAGGCTGGGAACCCCAAATGTAACCTGTCACATTTCTCTTAATAAATACAGCACCTTAATAATCAGAATTTTAAATTTTTTTTGTCTTGAAATTCCAGTTTGTAATATGATTTCATATTACTTTCACTAAACCTTTTCTTAAAGACATTTTTATAAATGTCTTAAAACTTTCTTAAAATAAATCCAGATGACAAAATACATTTGTTCTTTTAACAGTCAAACTTATTAAAGGCTTATGTGAAATATCAGAGTTAGAAATAAATTGGTCAGGAAACACATTATTTTTGTTCTCAGTTTAAAGTAACTGCTTGATCTCATTTTCTGACACCTCCCCCCCCCCAAATTATATTTTCACACATGACTATAAATCTTGACAGCTGTGAAGCTTATTTTTAGCCTACCACTAATGGGCAAATTGCAAGTACAGTAATCTCATGAATATTTTCAAGTAGACTTGCAGAGGCCACCCTAACAAATTGTGGTTCATCAACACTCTCGGGTAGAACACTTGCTCAGAAAATGAACTGCAGTAATGACTTTGCCTTCTCTCTTACAACAGACAACACTACATTGATAAAGAGTAGAAAATAGTTCGTAGTTTATTTCTGTCACTTTGATAAAGATTAATAACAGTATTGAAATCTGCAAGGAAGTTCACAGGAACAGCAGAGTTTGGCCAATAAATTCTTGTACATTCATAGATTAGTGCAATTATTACACCACCAGACTGATTTCCTGCATAGTGTGGAATGGCATCCAGCGACTCATGTATTGAGTCTAACAACTTATGCTCAGCTCTGGAAAGCATTTCAGACAATTTCAGTTCGAAGATGGAGAGCCCCACACTTCTCTTGGCAATTTATTTGGGTGTCATTAGCACCACCATTAAACATTGGTGATTTTTTTCCAGTAGCTCAGATTTTTTGGCCGTTGGTTCTCATTACGTTTTTCTCTATGAAATTGCTTGTGGTGAAAGTATCAAGGGTGATATTTTATGTATGAAAAGCTTGTTTTGTGTATATAAACTGGTTGTAGTCCTTAAATCTATGACTGGAAGCATTATAACCGTTTTGAGATACTTGTTTTTTCACTTTCCTCTTTTGACAAAAGGGTTTCAGAACAGTACACAGTATTCCAGTATCAACACTGTAAACAAAGATAAAATCATTTTCCTGATTCTTCACGCTACTTCCCATTTTATACAAGCATGGATTATCATAAGTATTTCTTAATACTTACCAGTATTGTCATGGCAATGAATGAAATCTTTCTCAAGCCTTCAACGTCACTGCCCCAAAGTGTAAAATGTGCAAGACTAACAAATTTCTCACACTACATTAACAATACTTCAGAAGCTTGACGTCATTTTTGAACATTTCTTCGCTTCTAGGAAGTGGTTACAAAATCTGGACACAAACTTTTTGATGAACTACAAAATACTAGATATTCCCACAGTTGTGCTCAAAGTGACCCAAGATGATGCTCAAGCCCATTCTGTACCGATTTCTTAATTGTCTCTTACAAAAGGCAGCATGTTCTATGTGCAAAAGGCCAGATGTCTCTTCTGCGTATCAGCTGTGTCCTGAAAGAGAACACGAAATCACAACTAGATGTGAGCTCTCCAGTTGTACATCACTTTTTTATCAGATAACAACACCAAATGTCAGGAGTTCCTTGTAAAATGTTATCTTCTGCCAATTCACATATGTAGAGGAAACAGGATTTACTGGAGGTGTCGATGAAATCCATCCTGTTGCAAATTAGACCATATGACACATGAAAAGCTCCCTCTAGGCCAATTTGTAAATTACACAATGAAGAGGACTGAACCAATTTAGGATTTCCTTTCATCCTGCCTCTCACCTTCCCCACAACTGTGTAATCACTAGACAGATGCTTGGTTTTACTAAAATGAGCAGGTCCCTAACGGGGTGTGCTTTGCTGTATGTAGAGCTTAGCCACTGCAAAAGTATTTGCAGGATTGAGGCCAATTTGGCTGGCATGCTGCAGAATTTTGCTCCAATTTCCATTATATTTATTATCCACCAGAGGCTGGAAATGTAAAGGTTTTTAGAAATGGTGTAATCCTCAGGAAAAAAAAAATGCTGGTAACATCTGACTGGAAAGCTATGAAGCAGACACATCCTTATCTCTTGCTTACCAGCCCTCCATGACTGAAATGACTTTATTTCACAAAATACCAGCCTAAGGAACCAGGTCCAGATTCCAAAAAGGAGAGTTACTACAATAACAGTGATCCAAAGTATTTATTTTGGAGAGGGAAACTGGCATGTTGTAAAATGCCCTTCAGTAATATCTCTACTGCAAAGTGCAAAATAAAAACAAGTTGGAGATAAATGCAGACTCTCGCTCTTGGCTACGTGGAAAAGAGACTGTTTCAAAAGCAATGCATGTAAGTCAAATAAACCAATATTACATTAGCTCAGCCTTCCCACATACCTGTTTTCCATTTTTGGTTGGACATGGAGGATAATTGCGGTAATATTTTTAATAATAATATAAAAGGAATAAGATTTCCATATGTCTAACAACTAAAACAAACTCCTGTAACAAAATTTCAGCCTATGTAGCATTTGGCAGGGTCAGAGCAGGAAGAGAGGGTGAAATTCCCCTTCTTTTTAGCATGTGTTAAAATAATCCACTAGAGATACCTGCATTATTTGAACACTCGTCACACCAAAGAAAAAGAAATCTCTGAAATCCATTGGGAGTGTAGTTCAAAAGCTATTGTGGGTTTTCCTTGTTTAATAGGAGCTATGAAAGAGGAAGTAAAAATGAGATTTCAGAAACTGCCGGATAAAGCACAAAATGGGTATCACCAAATTTTTGGATTAATTTTGTACTTCTTTTTCTCCTTAAATGAGAAAAAAAAAAAAGACAGCAAAAAAATGCACCAGTGAGCTGAGGGTGGTGAGGCACTGGAAGAGGTTGCCCAGAGAAGTGGTGCATGTCACATCCCTGGAAGTGTTCGAGGTCAGGTTGGATGGGGCTTTGAGCAACCTGGTCTAGTGGAAGGTTCCCTGCCCATGGCAAGGGACCTGGAACTAGGTGATCTCTAAGGTTCCTTCAACTCAAACCATTTCACGATTTTGCTACTCCCCCTACCAACCTTTCTTTGCTCTGAAGTTGAATCTAATCCTAGATGCATAGCAGGCATGCATTGCCTTGAAGTTGTGACACTGAAGATAAAATATTTGTTTTCATGGTTGAGAAAGTCCCTTTAACATTTTCTGGTTTACTCTACGTACTACAAACTAACATTTAACTCCTGCCTTTCTTTTCTATCATGATGGCGTTACGTGTGATTCTTCTCTCCTACATATGGCCATTTCACAGTAAGTATTGTAAGACAGTCTTTCCCAGAGATCCACTTATTTACTGGTGATAATTCTGTAGGATCGTTTACCTCTCCTCAGTGACCATGAAGTCTAAATAATGAGCTCAGACAGCATGACTCAATTCTATGTCTCATTTCCTATATGTGAAACTATGTAAGATGACCCCACCATTTTTCAGGTAAACCTCTGAATCTTTTTATTTGGCCTTATGATTGATTTCTCGTTTGCATGCTTTTTGTTTCTAACCTCAAATTATTGTCCATAAGTAATTCTGAATTAATTTTATATTTCGCTCCAATTTAGATCTTATTTCTAGTATGAACTTTTGCCTGAAATCACAGGCTTTTATTTCCCACAGTGGATTGCCATTGTCACAGAATGACCCCCAACAAAGAACGTATCACTGCTGTTGACCTTTTGTCCTTGGAGGTGTTCTCCAATTCCAGGCACTGTACACCCTGTACTCTCTGGCAATGCAGCATCTTGTGTAGATGTTTGTTTTGAGGCACATTTTGTATGTGTTTCTAATACTGCCATTCTTTCTGTTTTGCATGACTGACATATATTGGAAACCTGTTCTCTCTGTGCCCTTGCTCTGACTTTATGCTCTCTGTGGATGGTACCCTGTTCTTGCCTCCTTTTGTTGTTTTTGCCTGTATGAGATTCTTGGTTGAGCAAGTTAGCCTACAGAAGGCAGAAAGCTCTCATTATTTAATTAATAACATAATGACACCTTCAGACTTCATTTCTCACAGGGAGATCTATACTGTTTGTACACCATTTTATGTATGCAGGCACGCACACACAAATAAAGCACAGGTGCTGTGCAGAAATGCTTGAGCTAGCTCAAATTGGCAAGACAGGGAACTATTTTATCACACCGGAATTACTTCTGGCACACAGATAACTTGATATAAGTCTAGCTCGGTATCTCTACATGACGCTGCTTTTCCATGACAGAAGAGCTAAAAAAATCTATTCAAAATATGGATTTTTCAAAATTATTCTTAATGGATCTCCGCTGAGGGAACAGGATAAATCAAGACATGCTAGCATTGCCTGAATACAATTTCATAAGACTTATTCCCCCCAGCAGAAGTCCAAAAGCATTTTTCCCAGGTGAGTAATATTTGACAGACGTGAAACCCATAAGAGAAAGAACATCAAAACCAGAGGCAGTAATCTCATAATCAATTTTCATTAAGATCTGAGTTTCTTCCCACTCTCTGAAATACATAGATTCAGGTGTGCTGCTTTCACTCACACATTACTCATTTCTTTCAGGACTAGTCAAATTAGTAACACTATGGCCTTAAATGCAAGGGGGCTGTTTGCACCCAGATTACTATGCAGTTATGGCTTTCTGAAACATGCATGGCCACTTTTACATTTCTTTTGATGGTGTCAAATTTCACTTTGCCAACATCAAATGTTCAAATTCACCGAGAATCTAATCAACTGGCTGCCTAGAGATTACTCAAGAAGCCTTCAAGGCAGGCCAACATCCACAGCTTTTCTTGCGTGTAAACATCCCACTGATTGCAACGCAGCTTTGTATATGCAAAAAGGGGATGCAAGCCTTTGTTTTCAGAATTAATGTCCTAACAATGGCTTGAAAATAAGTATTGACAGGAACTCTCATTCTGAGGTCCTTGAGACTCATTATATTCTAAGACTGCTGTTCTGCTACTACAAAGAGTTACAATTAATTGCAACCTCCCTAACACTGAATGATCTCCTCACCTGCTCAGTTACAGCACTTTTCCAGCTATGGAAGGAATAACAGCCTTGCAAAAACAAGGTCTGGTAAGAAATAATACCAGAGAGTAACAGTCTAAATCAGAGAAAGCAGCTGGGAGCTTGTGGGGTGATTTTACTTGGCCTCTAATAGTTCAGACTTCTCCTACTGTGCTTGCAAATGCTTGGGCCCTTTCTTTGATAAGTGAGTTCAGAGAGCAGGACAAATGGACAGCAGATGTGCCCCAAACTGGCATCTGTCCTGCTAAACTGTTAAGTGGCCCTGATGTAAGCAGTAATGGGTCTCAAAGGGTGACAGTGTTTCACTCTGGCTTTCGTTGGGTTGATATTTTATTTTTCAAACAAATAAAATCAGGTCTATAATACAAAATGCTGCAGTAATATCTCAAGTGCTCATTTCAGTGTCGCTGTGGGGTTTATATTAGTTCTAAAATATTAACAAGAAAAATAATTACACTTATGGGGGCAGGATGGCACCTTCAGTGTCAAACATTTTGTCTGAACCAAGCCATGCTATTTCCTGCAACATGTTCTGGTCTTCCAGGTGATGTCTTTTGCTGGCATGGGCAGCCTGCAACAGAGGCACGGCTGAATCAAGACTACATGTGCTGGGAGAAATGAAGAAGTTATTCCTATCTACTGTCCAGGAAAAGTCAATGCAGAAGCAATTTGCTAAGTATTTTATTCCATTCCCTTCCTGGAATAATTTATGCTCTTGAGCATTCTTTAACATATAGCTAACAAGAAGCTTCAGACTACGTAAGTCTTTATAAATATTTCAGTTACGGGTAGGCCAAGTGCAGAACATAATTACTAAAATCAGCACCATACTAAGGCAAACCAGGAAGAAAATCAGCTGAATGCAGCACCCTGAAGCACCATCGTTTTCTATTTCAAACTCTGGCCTTTCTTCTGCTGTACAAGTGGGAAGAAGTATGCAGGACAAATGAGGGAGCTCTTTAGCTGACTGAATGTACGCATTGGAAAAGTTTGGAAAAATAACCGGAAAACTCACACTGGCTCAGATTTCCTTTGCTTCTGTTTTCTGATGTGCTCTCTCAGCTCAACTTCTCCTAGAAGAGCTATAAAAAAATCCACACTGGAAATCTACAACATTCATAGCGCCTCGGGTCAGCCAGCTGGGTCACTTGCCTCAAACACTTTTCCAGCGTTGAGAAATGTTCTCTCACAAGGTCTGTTTGTCCATCTTTCCTTACTAGATTTTTAAGTGGTTGGTTGTCTTGCCATCACGGCCTCATATACTAAATTTGTTCAGTAGTCTTCTCCTGTCCAAGTGATAAAAAGGTAAAAATAATGTTTTAATACTGTGCATCCCTTGGTTTCATTGCTACCAGTTGCTTACAGACACGACTACCATCACTGAGTTTTCCTTATTAGAACTCTCTCTGGACAAACACTAGTAGTGGAAATTGATGTGCAGTCATAATGGTTCTGAAAAGGGCTTGCCCAATTCTTTTTTCCAATACAGATCTTCAGATTCTTTAATTGATCAAACTGAATATACGAATAGCTGACTATATGTTGCAATTAGAACGCCTTAAAATCTTTGTAGGAGTTAAATTTTGAAGAAAAAAAAAGCTCATAAAGTGTATATAAAAAACAAGCAAGTTGTATCTATCCAGCCACCCTGCAATCTTAAAAACACCTCTTCCAGTCTTTGTGGAAACGGGATACCCAGTCTGCTTGTCTGCTCTCACTGAAAAATTGATGAAAAATTAATTAAAAAAAAAGAGAACTAATTTCACAGGAGCCTAAAACAAATTGCAATGGATTTTGCTGAAAATTACTGTTGGGCTGCTGTATAAAAATATAACACATGTATTTTCTTTGTCTGTACCAACTCCATACAGTTTCCTTCCTCACCAAAATGTACTGGCTTTAGATAAATGGGCTTGCAGAACTTTGCAAGTTTGTTTCATTTGGCTAATGCATAATTCAAAATACTTGACTCACTTGAAATAGCAGCTTTGTTTGAGGAAAAAAAATAACCACCTGCAAAAAAAAAAGAAAAAGAAAAAGGAATTGTTCCAACAAACATAATTTAAAACAAATGAGTGGTTATTGAGGTTTCTAACAGAAAAGGAAATTTGCCGTCAGCTGCATTACACACATGGCATCAGCAAGAGAATACTGGAGTCTGGCTGGTGAAGGATCTGGGAGAACACTGCTTGTCATATAAAATAGCAGACAGATGCTCGAAGAAAAAGTGGAGGAAAGGGATGTGGTACCATACAGCAAAAGGATCCAAGGCGTAATTGCTGCATGAAGTTGATGTGACTTTAAAGCAGTTCAAGTTACTCAGACAAAAATAAACACATTGTGCCTTATTTGGCAGAGACTGTAAAATTAATAAACACTTAAAAATAGTATCAAACATGAACCCTTACTCATGTTTACTCGTTTAAGTGCAGCTGAAGTTAATAATGTGCTTCCAAGCTCTGAACACAGGACACACAGTCTTCAAATCTTTTAATGATTTGTCTGTTTTCTTGCAAAGTACTGTAGGCTTGTATGTTTGACAGCAAATATACACATATTGATATATTTGAAAGCTAATACACAGCGGAGTTGACTGAAAACACAGAGAAATCAATAGGAAGCTTCCCACAGATTTTCACTGGTCTGGAGAAGACCCATAATCTGAAAACCAGTATGATAAATCTTGTTCTCATCAAGATGGTAGATACACAGACAACCCTACCCAGTCTCCACCAGCTGCCTTCTGAAGAGACATTCCCCTCTTTCTCCTTTTCCTGTGGCTTTACAGTGAATTACTCCCTAGCAAATACTTTTGCAAGCAAGTCTATGTTTGCAGCTCATCTTGGCCCTTCAGGTAAAGACTCCTAGGTTTTGCAGGCAAGGGAAAAACATCGAGGAGATACGCAACTGGAGTAAAAATTCACCTTTGTGCAAGGTCAGCTAGAACCACGGGCAAAGCTGGGACTTGCCTAGAGCAGCTGACTGACAGAGACAACAAAATTATGATGGCACTACTGGTTGTTCGCTTGTGCCAGGGCCCTGGGAAGTCACGCTGGTTGCTGCTGCTGGCAGAGAAGTCCATGGGGCAAGCAGTGCTGCTCAGGCAGGTCGCAGTGTCTGTGCTCCCCACCTCCACCCAGGCCCCAGGAGTCACACACCCACCTCCACAGGGCTTTCCTTACAGTTCTATAGCTTTCCCCACTCCTTTCTGCCCCTGGCCCAGGACACAGCTCAAAATTTTGCTTAGCCAGCTCAGCCTCCCCAAAACTGCTGGGCAGCCTTGGGCTAGCACTGTCTTTGGCCACTTGTTCAGGACTTGCCTGACTGATAGCAAAGCAAGAAAAATCTAATATTGAAATGTAAAGCAATAATACAGTTAAAATATTCTGAGTTTTTAGGATGAAATTGTATGAAACATCCTATTTAATGTTACCAAGAAAATAACTTTTAGAAAAAACTGTGTAGCCATTGCCTCGTAATGCTCAGGACCAGGTGACACAAAGCTGTCCTGACCAGGTCCTACAAAGCTGTATTTAATTTTAAAACTTAGGAACAAAGTAATAATACAGGGTTCCTTCTACTCATGCAGGAAGTCACATGCAGATTACCAGAAGAGATGCGTCAGTTTGGTGAAAGTTAACCAAGTTCCTTTAACAAATTCTTGCATTTAAATGTCTTCCAACCATCCTCAAGAAAAGAAAAAACCTGAGTGGAAGGCTGCCACGCTGAGGGGACTACTCTTAACCTCCCTGAAGTCTGTTTTCTTTCTTAATTCATTCCCAACTCCCCATTCTATTTGAATGCATTTAAAGCAGTCTTAGTGGCATAATTGAAGACAATTTTTAATGCCCTTAATCATGGGAGAAGAAAGGAATTTCTAAATGTGTGAGATTAGAGAGAGATGAGTTTTATTCCAGAGCCCTCCACAAAGGGCTAAGAGTGTATTTTAGTATCAAAGCTCAGGAAGCCAAATTAAAGAACATCCTTAATTCTGTAATTTGATTGATCTGCTTTCGTAAGCGTTCTCTCCTATCATTATTTGCAGGATTTCTGCACATGGATCTGAATGCACTCATGCTAAAACAAGTGGCATCGTATCATCCCAAACCAGGGTAAGGAAGGAATGAATCACAGTCCGCTAAGGGTTGTCAGAAACAATGTGGTTTAGTGCAAAATGGCTTCACTTCGTAAGAGTTTGGTATGGAATGGTCATGACACATCCCTCAGGGTTGGGCTTTTTTTGTGATACATGACCCTTTCTGTACACCATAGGAGTGGCTTGGATTTTGCAGAGGTTCAAAAACCTTTGTATAGTTGTGTTTCTCTGGTGTGGGGAGGAGGGCTGTATAAATTTGACTCTACTCAAATGTATGAGCTTCATGCAAACCAGAAAAACATCAAAATTATTGAAGGACAAATCTAGACCAAACACTCATTCCCCTGAGGGAGCTGGGGGACTGGGGGCAATGGCAACAGACTGGGTACTGAAACATCCTCTTCTTGTTCTCAGGGAAAGGAAATAAACACTACAGACACAACTGGGGAAGCAATACCAAGTGGTCACACCCTTTCTAGTGAAACCAGTTTATTTTCAGTTTGTTCCCTTAATGTTATCCTAACATGACTTTCCCAAGTAACTAGGCAACCTCCAGTGTCCCACTGCTGAAACAGCTCATTAGCAGCTGTAGAGGAGAGTGCAGAAGGGCTTCTACCCCAGGAGAAAGTGTGGATGTGCTTCCATCCCTGGCCTACACTGCCGCCTCATGGCACTTCTGCTACACAGCTCACGTTTTGTCCCTCTAAAACTCCAGAAAGTCCATAATCAAGGAACAGTTATTCTGCTGGCAACACAATTCTGATGCAGTCTTTCCTCGTGCCTGCGCTATTTGATTGAGATATTAGCAGGGATAAGGAAGGACAGAATCTCCCATTTACCTCTGGAGAGAGATGAACCGAAGAGGGGCAAAGGATCAGAACTCAGAGCCATTTGCAAAAATGGAAGAGTGGTCTGAAAGTCAGGATATAAACCAGTGGTTTATACCTAGAAGCAGAGAGCAGGAGCCAGCAAAGAAAAGGCAGGCAGTGAGCACCGGGGCTGGCAATAATCCTGCACAAAAGAATTTGGCATCGCAGTGGCACACAAGTGAGTGTTGTTCAAAAACGTTCTGCCACTGTGAAAAAGGCAGATGTTACATAAAGCTTTAGCACTAGGAATGTTATCTGCAAGGTGCTGGGAAACAGAACACAGCAGAAGAAGGATGCCCCTGTAAAAATCATAAAGTACAAAGAGTTGGTTTCTTTACAAAGCTTTCCATGAATTCAGGTTTCACCAAATGCTTGTTTAGAGCATTTGCCTGAGCCTTGAGGATACAAAGTCTAAGATCTTTATTTTGAATAAAACTATATCTTTGTATACACCTGAAAGACACATACGATGTCAAAATGTAGAAGGACTTAACTTAGCCCCAACCATAACTTTTCAGTGAGATCCAGCAACAACAGAAAATATGTCTGTTTTCTTTTCCTCAGTGTTCAAGGTGATCAATGTTACATTCAAAAAATTCTACCGTACTTGGGGAAGAGTAAAGTAACATCTCTTTTCCCATGCAACTTTACTATGTAAATGGATAGAATGTTTTCTACAGCAGTGCTTCCCTGTATGTTATAATATTAATTGCTCCCGGGACCAAAAAAAAAAAAGTTAACATAATGGGAAGATCAGAAACATAAAAGGATAAATAATTCAAGCATGAAAAACGACATTATAACTTTATTGGCATCTTGTTCCTTCAAGATGTTGGTGTTTTCCAAGTAATAATGCACAAAAGCAATCAGGATGATGAACAAAAATTATACTTTCTTAATCTGTTTTTCTATCACTACTAGAAGCAAAACATCTGGAAGATCCTAGAAAACTGCTTCTCTTCCAAACTTCAATGACTCCAAAGCAAACAAATCATCTGAAGGATTCTGACATTATAATTAATTGTCCTAATTCCCCCATCTATGTTGCTGTCTAAAGCAGAAAGTACTACAAAACATAGAACAAAATGCGAATTATTCAGAAAAGATAGGAGACAAAAGAGCAAAATAGAGATATTTTCCATGAGAAAGGTAAAAGAGCAATATGGACCTGAGAAAAGGAAGAGAGGAATACTGAATAAAGAAATGTTTGGGCAAGAAAATCAGATGAGAGTGGGGAGGACAGGAAGAAAAATGGAAGGAGATAAAACAAATGGAAACTCAAAGGAATAACAAGAGAAAAAGGATTGTTCCTGCTGAGCAGTTTGAAACAGAGCGAGGATACATCTGGAGTGAAGCTGGTGATACAGGATTTAAACATGGAAAAGGAACTAAGACTATATCTGTTCTGTTTGATAACTTAATCTTCAGTTCAGTCCCAGGACCTGGTTCCCTGTCACTTGCATCTTAATACGTTCCTCCACTCGTGTGCTCTCACTCGGAATGAACTGACTGCATCCCACCAGGAAGAAGCCAGGGCAGGGTCCTGGAGGCTGCTGCGTGACCAGCATAGATCAGACTGTGCCACCATCCTTCCCAGTCCATCCTCCAAAACAGAGCCAGCTCACCATGCTGGCTCACAGATCCTCACACAGTCCAGTCCCACGGCGCAGTGCCATTCAAACGCCACTCAGAAGGGCGGCTACACGGCCTCTCCTGCTTCAAGCATTTTGAATTAAATGAACACGAAGAATAGATATTACAAGTTAAGGGGCCACCATATGGTGCCACTCAGGAGACCTGGGCAAGCGAATCCCGGCACGGATTCTCCCGCAGAGGAGCTGAGGCTGGAGCGATGTGAGCACAAGCTGTTCCTGTGCCACCGTCCTGGCTGCCTGCTGTGGGTGACACCTATGGTGGCATGGCAGAAGTTAAAATCAGGCAGCAATCTTCGGGATCTCGAAATGAGGCAGGGATTGCTTTCAGCTGGATGCAGACAGACAGTGAGCTGGGGCGAGTCCTGAATGCCGGGTGCTCCCCTCTGCCTTTAACCCAACGGCAGACATCTGTAACTGCAGCTGCAATCCCAAAAATGATAACATTGTACGATCACACCCAGAACAATAGAAAACAATGAATTTTGGCCAACTGCCATGCAACACACCCTTGATGTAATACTAGAGTCACACATTGCAAGGTACTTCGTTATGAAATATTGCACAATCATCTTTCATTAAAGTATTTTCTCGTGTCATTCTCTGCTTATGATTTTGTTTTCCTTTTTGTTGTTTACCTCATTCATTAGCTTTCTGAATTAGATTCCTGTAGGAAAATTTGATCATCTCAGGATGTTTTAATATAGAAAACATATGAATATTAATGAAATACTATGGAAAATAAAAAGAATTGGCACAGGTACTATCAATCAGTGCTTCACTGTATTTCCAGGAAGGACAAAAATGGATCCTTTCTCATTAAAAAAAAACCTATTTCCCATGACTATTAGGAGTGTTAATAACATATCAGTCTATAATTGTGTAACTATAAAAATTTCTCTGCTTTTGCCTTTCACTAGGAGAAGAAACAGGTAACAACACTGAACATGAAAAAAGCTTGACTGCATTCTTTTGCAATAATGATTCTTCCTTTGAGCAGGAGCATGCCCACAGTTCATAGATTTCTTGAAACCTTTACTCCACAGTGCTGCTCAGTGAAGTTGGCACGAGTTTGCCAGCAACTTTCTGTCACACGTACAGATACCGGTACACTTCATTGTCTTGATGAACCTCATTTCTAGAATGTGAAAACTATTAAAAGCAGTGAATCCTTGTTCTGCCATGTATTGCAGGAAATTCTGAAAGCCTCACCATTCTCCCCAGAGCAAGTAATTCCAATCCAGGTACCACTTGGCTTTGCTATAAACCTGAGTGGGGCAGGAGGACACTCCTATTTGTGCTCCATGAGTCTCACTGAGGTACCTGATGCGTGCATGAATCCACCAGTAACCTCTCCAGGACTGTGGAGGCTGATTGATAAAAAGGAACATTGCAAAATTCGAGACAGAGATGGCTACACTATTCAGAGATGGCCTGGCACCTCTGGGGCTGTCGCAGCACCCTGGAAGCCCTAGGGAAAATCTTAACACAGATCTTTGGGATGTTTTCTCCAACAGCACAGCCACGCCCTGTCTGCAGAACACCATGGCCAGCAAGTCTGTGCTTGCTTTTCAAGTGGTGAAGTCCTACAGACTAAAGATACCATAGGAAAAAGGCCTTCTGAAGCAACTGATCTACCTTTTCACTTTGCTTTTTATTCTCTTGGAAGCCAGCTGCTCGTGGTGCTTTTGTTCCTTCATGAACATTGTCTAAATCTGCTTAGTAGTGCACAGCTGACTTCAAAAATTCAAACTACCAACAGGTTGCATGCAAAACATGACCTCCACGAGAAGCTCCTGTATAGACTTGCCTTTACTAGTGTGTTAGCAAGAACTGCTTTGTCCCTAGGGACAACTGAAAACAGCACTACCTGGCTACTCATGGGTGGATTTATGATTGCAAGAATGATACTCTTTTCAGATTTTGTTCTTAGATATGAAAAGTGCTTGTTTTAAACATTCCAGCCTATGTGAGGGCACAGCATATGTGCCTTTAGGGAGGCTGCAGGGCTGCAGCACAAAGGTAGGGTGCTGAGCACTGCCAATGCTCTGCACTCTCACCAGTACTTAAAGCTGAAGAAAGTTTGCTAATTTTAAGGTCACCAGCAAGCTGAGGTGGCTTCCCACCCTGCATTACAGAGAAGGTGAGGAAAAAAATCACATTAACCACTAGTGTCGTGATTAATGGAACAGCTGGGGAGACAAGGAACAGCGGGGATCCAGATGAGGCTTTATTCTGGAAACAGGCGTCTTCACCTTCAGTCCTCTCTGATACAGGCGGAGGGTGTACTCTGAGGAACAGGTTTTAAGTGGCAATTATGCTTCAGACATTTAGCACTTGTGCTGCAAAATGTGCCGAGCCCTGCGGCCCCAGCAGGCCCCACCACCTGCGCTGCCGAGAGCCGAGCAGAACTCACCGTGTGCGGCTTTGTTGGGCCCGGTCTGGTTTGCTCGCGGCCTGTGGGGTGCGGCCGGGGGACAGGGCCCTGCCCACGGGCTGCACTTTAACTCGGCAGGGTTAATTCTGCCCCGCGGCCACAGCCATTACAGCGGAACGAGGAGAACCAAGAAGCAAAAGCAGGATTTTTTTTTCCCCCACAGGAAAGAGATAAAACACAAGAGACGACACAAAAATAGCAAACTCTGAAAGAAGACTCGCGCAGAGACTGCAAGGGGCCGGCCGGGCGGAGCGGGGTGGGGACGCTCTATGGCGGACCGCGGCCTCCACGCGGGCCGCGCAGGCCCCGAGCGCTGCACGCCGTCCCGAGCAGCGCCGTGCCGGTGCCGGTGCTGCTGTCAGAGGCACAGCACAGCACAGCACTCCGCACCCTCCCTGTCTCCCAGCGCGGCCCCGGGCGGGCCGGGCCCGCAGCACCCCGGTCGGCTCTCGGGCCCGAGGCGGCGCCGCCGCCCCGCCCGCCCTTCAGTGCCCTTGCACCGGCGCCCGNTCGGGAATAGGCCGCGAACTCAGTGTCTACGGGCAAAAAGGAAAAATAGTGAGGAAAAAAAGAAGTTGAGTCGTTGGGGTTTTTTGTCGCTTTGTTTTTTGTTTTCCTTGCTGCTTCCCCCCTGCACCCGGTCCCGGTGCAGTGGTCGCTGGCTGCCGGCGCTCCCCGCAGTCCCCGGGCGGCGCCGCTTTGGGGTCTGTTCCTCCGGGATTTTGGCACATTAACACGCCCTGCTCGGCCCGGGTGGAGGTCACCGTCTGACAGACTGAGCTTCACCGCCTCCCTCCGCCCAGCCAGCCCCTTTCAGTCTCTGCGCGAGTTTTATTTCAGTTTGTTATTTTTGTGTCGTCTGCTGTGTTTTTTCTCTTTCCTGTGGGGGAAAAAAAACCAAAACCTGCTTTTACCTCTTCGTTCTCCTTGTTCCACTGTAATGACTGTGGCCATGGGGAAGAATTAACCCTGCTGAGGAGAAATGGTTGGCAAGAGCTGAGTTAAGAGGTGCTTTTTGGTGACCGAGAGTCAGCTGCCCTTTTTGCCATGGAGAGCAGATCTGTTGCTGTCCCCGTGTTCTAGGGCAGCTCTCTCACCCAAGCATTCACTGCATGTGGTTGACTGGATTCGTGAGAATCACACAAGGGAGCACATTCACTGGAAGATTTTTGTATGTATGTTGGGGCTTCATATCTAAAAGTATTTCCTAATTTGCAAATAAAATATCTGGGTTTTTTTCAAAATAAATTCTGCAAGTAAATTAAATTTTGCAAATAAAAATTTCGCCTAAAATTAGTCCCTTACGGCCAGTTCTTGGCCTGTTCCTGACCTGCTGCACTTTCCTGGAATGCCAAGCTAGATCTGGTTTGGATATCTTAATATAATTGATTTTTGGATCCTAGGACTTACCAATTATGCAGATATTTGTCTTGAATTGTTCCTATGCATCTGTAGTGAAGGCATAAATTACCAAATAAATAGAAGTAGACTGAATGCATAAAGCAATGTTTCATATATGCTTTGAGCATTTTCCAGGCTGTACAGATGGATTTCCGTGTAAGGAAACTACTACTTGCAGTGTTTTATTCTACTTGGCTGATAATTTGCTGACTTCTCCTCCCCTAATTGTTTAATACAGCTACTTACTCTTTTTTTTCTTCCTTTTTTTTTTCCTTCCAAATGCTGCTAAACTAGGGAGCCGTTAGTGAGGTAAGGCCTCAATCTTGTCAAGGTTTGCCTTTGATACATGTACCAGCCACGTATCTGAACTTTTGTGCAGACTCTTCAGTGTTGCTTTTATGCCCCATGTTCAGGGCAGGGGTTTAACCAGATGGCCTAAAGACCTCCCTCCCAACCCTGGACATTTTGTTTTTCTGCCAATCCCAAACTGTTGATTTACTTCCAGCTCTAGTAGTAAAATGGCTTTTCTTTGCCAGTAATACTGATGCATTGTGGTAAACAGCGTAGTACCTTGGTTTAAATTAAAACTTCTAAATATTTAATCTGATAAAGGGAAGGGGGGAAAATTATTACTGCTAAATCAAATATGCAACAGAGTAGGTAACTAAAATGGATTGAGAAATTTCTCTTGGCTTTTTTCCAAGCTTCATACCTGTCAATTAGACCTTTTTTTGGAAACAGTGACCTGGACGTTGTCAAAATTTTGAAATCATTAACCTTCAGCTAAATGTGTGTGAATTTCCTGACTCAGTGAAATTTTTGTGTAACTTAATGAAGAATAAGATTTTGCCACTACAGATGTGGTGTGTTCCTTATGCTGTGGCCACAGTGCATGCATGGACACGTGCCCATCCTGTCAGAGGCTGCAGTGAAACACCAGGTTCATTAATCAATAGCCTGTGTTCGTCCTCTGAGACAGACCAGTAGTGTATTTTTAAACATCCTTATCTCTCCCTTACTGTGCCACCCTTTCTGTTCTGTGTTTTACATATTCTTGGGTATCTTCTGTGCTTCCATAGCATTTTGAAGTAGTGGCCGTTCTGTTACTCACTGATATTCTCTCTCTTCATTGTTACTGCATTGAATCCTGCCAACTTCTCTTCCCGTTGAAGAGTGAGAGTAGTTCATACTTCAGAAATCTGCTGGGTTTTTTTGTTAGTTTGGGGGGGTTCGTGTGGTTTTTTTGTGTATGTTTTTTTGTTTGTTTTGATGGTTTTTTTCTTTTTTTTTTGTTTGTTTGTTTGTTTTTTGGGTTTTTTTTCTTGGTTTGTTGGGTTTTTTTTGTTCCATCAAGGCAAAATTCCAGTTAGCACAGACAGCTGTCAAAATCTGCATTGGCTGTCCCTCCTTGTATAGACAGTCAGGCATGTGGAGGGAAAACCAATTATTTTTGTGGTTTCAATGCTCTTCACAGCCTCTTGAAACTTACTGGATTTATTTTAGATAATCAAGGGTATTACAAATTTAAATTCTTTTCTTTCTAATCTTAATTTTAAATACTGGGTTTTAAAGGACTTTTAACACATGCATAGAGAATAAAAGTTCTCTAACCTTAAAAGGGACATGCCCCTGGCGAGTTTAATTCATAGATCATTTCAGTTTGGGAATACTCTGAGAAAAGTATTTGAAAATTCACTTATTTGATAATTTTATTTAAATATTGCTCATGTTTTGGTTTTGTCTTTTTCTTAAGGCCTCTCGAGTGATGGTGGCATCACGTAACTATGCAGACTTTGCCAGTGAAGCTTCATTTGAGATTAAGGTAAAGAACCCTTAATAAATGGTGTTTTGTGTAAGCATTTGTTGCACATCTCGACATGATAGACTTGCCCCCATGTCTTTTTCAGTTAGAAAACTACTGTTTGAATTTCCAGAACCAAACCCCTCAGTATCTGACTGGAGTACTAAGTGCAGCTGGAAGCACTCTGCTTGGCAGTGTGTAGTAGCCTTATTTGTTTCTTAAAAATGTGAAGTTGTGATTCTTTGCAGCTGTGACATTGCATTGAAGCTGTGAGAACAGAGTCAGAAAGGAGCTAAAGAACCTTTTTGTTCTGAGGGAAGAGTATTAATGTTTCCTTAATGCTTGTAGAACAATTACCTGTTGTTTGCAGCCTATCCCAGATATGCAGCTGATTGGGTTTTTGAAGAAAAAATATGGCATCCTTTTAATGCTTAACTTCATGCTGCTCAAAAAATGTGTTATATTCTGTCAGCTTTCCACTGTGCCTGGGTCTTAGGAAAAAGTGATGCTTCCATTCGCAGTAGCTTTAGTGCTGGCATTTCTTTCAGGAACTGATGAAAGAAAATCTGAAAGAAATGATTTGGTTTTTCTTCCACTCTTTCCCTGTTTGTCTGTGGCTGTAAAGTATTAAAATTGTTTCACAGGTGAAAGGGAAGGAATATATGTTTATATGAAAAGTCTTTTTTTGAGTAGATATGGGTTTAATGTTTGGTCCTGTGTTGATGAAAAAACTCCAAAGTTCTTATTGTTTGGAGAACTTGGAAGCAGAGTTGTCTTAGTGTGCCTATGTGTTATACCCAGTTCATCTAGGTGTCAGTGGATTTGCTCTGGAGAGACTTCTGGTGTGATATAAACTGTCTTTAACCTCTGTAGAAGTATTTTGGCCATTCAGTCTGCACCGACAGAGTAATTTTTTTTCCATTTCACAGAATTTGACTTTAGTTATTATTATTTAATTTTAAATTTTAATTATTTCTTTTGTGTGGGTGCCCAAAATCAGCCCTCCCTCAGTAGAGTCCATGGTTTGGGGAGGAAATTGTACTGCACGTGAGGTGGTTTGACTGGCAGCATGGTTGGTGCAGCAGTGGTTTGTTACTGCTTGTGGTAGCAGAGGTGAGGTCCAGTCTTGGAGTCAGATCTTAAAAACTCTTTTACAAAAGAAACTCTCAATCTTTCTTATGTCTTCAAAAAGCCTCTGTAACTCTTACCAAGTATTTGGTCTGTAACAACCATGCAATTGTGCTTTTTTCCTTACTTTCTGAGGACTGTAGTTTATCCACTGCTTGTAGGTACAACAAGGCTTCATTTTGTGAGTGGAAATCTGTATTTATTAAAAGTAAGGCTTTTACTGCTGTGAATTTTGAAACAGTACACAAACCTTACAGTTATTTTGACCTATGAATTTCGGTTTTGCTGGCTTTCTTTTTTAAAAGATATTACACTCTGAATTTGAAAATGGGACATCATAAAAAATAATAATATTCATAAATGGGATGAATTATTTTCAGGAAATAACTGCTTGTTGAACTTTGCAGAAATGTGACCTCCATCACCTGGAAGAAGGCCCTCCTACCACAGCAGTGATGACTCGAGAGGAGGGGCTCCAGTACTACAAGACAATGCAGACCATACGGCGCATGGAGCTCAAGTCTGACCAGCTCTACAAGCAGAAGATTATTCGTGGCTTCTGCCACTTATATGATGGTCAGGTAAGAATTTTTTTTCCAGGAGATTTTATATTGTCTTAGCTTACTTAATGTAAGCACTACAAGCTCTTCGGAAGAGGCAGATGAGGTAGGAGAGGTGGATCTGTATATTAGGGAGCCTCTTGACTCTGTAGAACTCGAGGGTAGTGACAATATGGTTGAGTACTTATGAGTGAGAATCAGGGGGGAGTCCAGCAAGGCCAATATGCTGGTGAAAGTCTGTTATAGACCAGCCAGCCAGAAGGAAGAGGTGGATGAATTACTCTATAAGCAGCTGGCAGATGCTTTAATATCACCAGCCCTTGTTCTTGTGGGAGACTTTAACCTGTCAGATGTCTCCTGGGAACTCAGCACAGGGGAGAAGAGGCAGTGTAGGAAGTTCTTGGAGTGTATGGAGGATAACTGTCTCAGCTGCTGAGCAAGCCTGCAGGGTGAGGCCCCGCTAGACCTGCTGTATACAGAGAAGGGGTGGTGGGAGATGTGGTGGCCAGAGGCCGTCTGGGGTACAGTGCCCATGAAATGATAACACTTTTCAATACTTGGTGAAAAAAAGGAGGAGCATCAACAAAACCTCTACCCTGAACTTCTGGAGGGCAGAATTTGGCCTCTTCAGGAGGCTGATTTGGAGAGTACCTTGGGAAACGCCCCTTAAAACCAAAGGGATCTGGGAAGGATGGACATACTTTGAGAAAGAAATTATGAAGGTGCAGGAGCAGGTGTTCCTTGTGTGCCGAAAGGTGAGCCAGCAGGGAAGACAACTGGCCTGGCTGGACAGGGAGCTTTTGCAGGAACCTGGCGGGAAAAAATGGGTTCATTACCTCTAGAAAAAGGGGCAGGCAACTCAGGAAGGGTTTAAGGATGTTGTCAGGTCATGTAGAAAAAGAATCAGGTGAAAGCACAATTTCAGCCTAATCTGGCAACTTATGTAAATGATAGTAAAGTGTTTTTATAAATACATTAACAGCAAAAGGAGGAGCCAGGAAAACCTCTATTCTTTATTGGCCATGGCGGGGGTATAGTCACCAAAGATCAGGAAAAGGCTGTGGTACTTAACACATTCTTTCCCTCAGTTTTCAATAGTAAGACAGTTTGTCCTAAGGACAACTGACCTCCTTAGCTGGTAGATGGGGACAGGGAGCCAAACAGCTCCCCTGTAATCCAGGAGGAAGCAGTTAGTGACCTGCTGAGCCACTTGGATGCTCACGAGTCTGTGGTATTAGAGGTGCCAGGCAGAAGGGACCAGGGGGTTCTAATTGACAGCAGGCTGAACATGAGCCAGCAGGTGGCCAAAAAGGCCAATGGCATCCTGGCCTGTACCAGGGATAGTGTGGCCAACAGGAGCGGGGAAGTGACTCTCCCCCTGTGCTTTGCACTGGTGGGGCTGGGCTGCACCTCGAGTACTATGTCCACTTTTGGGCCCTTCCTTTCAGGAAGGATGTTGAGGTGCTGGAGCATGTCCAGAGAAGGGCAACAAGGCTGGTAAAGGGACTGGAGCACAAGTCCTGTGAGAAGCAGCTGAGGGAGCTGGGTGTGTTCAGCCTGGAGAGGAGGAGGCTCAAGGGAGACCTTATCACTCTCTACAACTGCCTGAGAGGAGGCTGTAGCCAGGTGGGTATCAGCCTCTTCTCCCAGGCAACCAGCAGCAGGACAAGAGGACACACTCTTAAGCTGCCAGGGCAGGTTTTGATTGGACATTGGGAAGTTCTTCACAGGAGTGACTGGGCACTGGAATGGGCTGTCCAGGGAGGTGGTGGAGTCACTGTCCCTGCAGGTGTTTAAGAAAAGACTGGACATAGCACCGAGTGCTGTGCTGTGGTTGACATTGTGGTGTTTGGTCAAAGATTGGACTCGATGATCTCAGAGGTCTTTTCCAGCCTAGTTGATCCTGTGAATGGAGGGATATTAACAGAGTGGAGATTAAATGTGGAACTGAGTATCTGTATGCAATGTCTGAAGTTGTAGCTGGAACAATGATTTAGTTCATGACATTTTAAAAAACAATGTCTTAGCACAAAAGGGAATCCCTGAGATCTTGGGACAGCAGTGGGGAGGGAGAGAGAAGGCACAAAGGCACAATGCAGCTGAAGATCAGCTGAATGTGAGAAATTAGCAACTGCAGCATATTAAATTCAACAAATTTGAAGGCCTGCATCTTCCTCCTCAAGCTTCATTGGTGGTTTTTGTTTCCATGTCTCATGGAACGTGTGCCCACTAAAAAGCAACAGCCAGGAAAAGGAACATCATTAACTTACTGAAATTTTGCTGTCTGCCTGTTATCCCCTGACATTTTTGAATTACAGTTGTTGAAATTCTTCATTTGGGAGAAAAAGCCTTCAGATTTTTGCAGCTTCTGGTTCCCTTCCCATGTGCCTTTGCTAGTCACAATCAGGTTGGAATTTAGAGCCCAAGGCCTGCCACTGACCTTTTGGATTTAATCCAGTCTCCTGTATCTGTGCTCTTCCTGTTACCTGCTGACACTTGCTGTATGTGGGATCAGAGCTAGCCCTTGCTACTGCTGACTGTGGAAGCTGTGTGTTTTTCTTTGTTGCTAAGCTTACTTTTCCTCTGTAACAGGAGGCGTGCTGTGTAGGGATTGAAGCTGCCATAAAGCCTACAGACCACGTGATAACAGCATACAGAGCTCATGGCTTCACCTACACCCGAGGAGTGCCTGTCCGAGAAATCCTCGCTGAACTTACAGGTTTGTGCGCAGGAAAATGAGGATTCATATGCTCCTGTACTTGTCAGAATTTTTTACTCAAATTCAAAATGATGTTGATGCGCAAAGTATACTGGGGCTTCAGAAGCAATTTAGTGACGTAGCAGAATAAATCAGTGTTTTATTTGTATGGTGCAGCCACTTTTTATTGTAAAAAGCAATAAATAAGTAATATTTAAGTGCTGGTACATCTAAAGCACAAATTCCTAAGATTTTTTTTGATACCATATGCTGTATTTGTTGTGCTGCAGCTCGGTTTGGAACTTGCTGGTGGTAGGCATTTGTTCTCAGTGGGACAGGGCATTACCCTCCATAGCACACAGACTTGGATTTTCAGAATTAGGCTGCTGAAGTCTTAGGAAGACTGGTTAACACTCCCTCTAATGATAGACTGAATGGTTTGGGAAAATTTGACTGTAACAAGAATATTAAATGATAATCTAGACTGAGATTTTGTAGAAAGGAGAAACAGCTATTCACAGTAGGGTTGAGGATGGAGCAGGGAACAGAGGAGAGGATCAGCCTGCTGAACTCTTACGGGATCTTTGAAGAGATGCCAGAAGTGAAAAATTAACAAGGAGCTTGAAGGCCTTTATCAGTCACTGGTATAATAAAGACTTGATCTGAGAATCTGCATGCTTGAAACACTACTGTAGGAAAACATGTTTTGGGGGTAGAGGTATGATTTTGTATGCTGAGAGTGTATGTGTGTGTTAAAAATGCATATTAATAACGTGCACAAAAGCCCAGAATCTAGTGGACGATCCATTTGCCAAGTGTCACTGGACACTGATAAGACAGAAAGTAAATGAGATTGTCCTGATTGAAGCCTACTGTTGGCCCTGAAACTACAAATATGAGTGATAATGTGCTTTATTTCATTTCATGACACACATCATTTTCTATTGTATTACGCTTGACTCTCGTGGGACTCTTTCAATTGGGAAAGAGCAGCTGCAGTACAGAGACTGTTGTTCCAAAAAGTGACCCTTGGGGAAAGTTCCTAGAGAGGAGTGCTACTGGAGCCCTTTCCTGCAAACAAAGATGCTGACTAAAAATGCCAGACTCAAAGACAGCTTCAGTTACAAGGGCCAAGAAATAACAGAATTAAAGTTTTTGAAGGAGAAGGAAGCAGAGTAACTGAAAATAATAGTAGATAAGACCTTAGAGGAAAGAAGTTATGGAAAAGGACTTTTCAGGAGAATTGACAATTACATGAGAAATGGGTTTGTGTTCTAAGAAAAGTAGGAAGCGTAGCAAAAAGCATACCTTCTAAAATGAGACAGGGAATTGTACAAATGATTACAGTTAATTTACACTTAATCAGAAAAGTATTTTTCTTAAAATTAGCCTTATCTTTCCTTTGGCCCTAGCTGTCAAAATCCATAACAGTTCACGTGAAATATATGAGAGGTGTGAGAAAGACCAATAATAAAACTGATCCACTATTAAGTAAGAAAGAGAAGAACAAATTCCAGAAAGGGCCACACTTCTAAAATAAACAACAAGGCTAATGGGGAAAAAAAAAGAACCCAAGCCTTTCAAAAAACACCCCATATTTATCAGAAAGTGCTTTTGTATAGTAGGACACTGAAACTTCCTGATTGGTTTTAAAATTTCTTCTTAATCTCATTCTGTATTTTCACAATTATGTTTTCATTATTGTTATCTTTTTCCCCTCCCTTCTCTTATTTGTTCTGTGAGATATTTAACCGTGAACTCTTAGGATAGAGGCCATCATGTCTTAACTCCACATAGCTCTTATGACAATGACATGGTCTTAGTGTTACTACCTTTAGGAGTTGCATTAGATGTTCTCATTTACATGGTATTTTTCCTCTGAAAAATAACGTCACTTGTTATTCATGTTTCAGGTCGCAAAGGAGGATGTGCGAAGGGAAAAGGAGGATCAATGCATATGTATACCAAAAACTTCTATGGTGGCAATGGTATTGTTGGTGCTCAGGTATATACATGACTTCTACTTCAAAGTACAAGTTGAGTGTGGCTCATGTCCCGTTGCCAGTGTTTCCTCTCAGTTTTTGTGGTGTGAGTTGTATGCAGATACCATTGCTCTATGGCTCTGTCTTAGCCTGGTTTGCTCACTGTTTTGTAAAGTGTAGCAAAAATGAATCAAATGGAGAATACAGTTCATGTTTGTCTTTTGGCTGTAATACCAATTGGAACAAAGGGAAGTGGGTGGGTAGCAACTTGTTTATTGGGCAGGTATCTAACAGCATAAATGTCTTCTTACATTTCACGAGCTGCTCCTTTAAACACAGTTCTGAAATTTTGGGCTGTTCTGTGCTCTGTGACAGGTTCCCCTTGGAGCCGGGATCGCACTGGCCTGTAAATACTTCGGCAAAAACGAAATCTGTCTGGCGTTGTATGGGGATGGTGCTGCCAATCAGGTAAAGGAGTGCTGTCTGTTGGGCTGTGTGAGCAGTGTGCCTGGAGCTAGTCCATTTGCCTTCTGGGAAAAGCTCTGCCTTTCCTCTGAGGGGTGGGAGAGCACCTTCTGCCCTGCCTGTGTAGCACCTGCAACTCAGGCAGTGTCTGCCTCGGAACTTAGCCTAGGACTGTTGTGTTGGGCTTTCTGCTGCAAGAACACTTCATGAGAGTCCACTGACACTGAAAAGGCAGATCCTGGAGAGAGTGGGCAACGTACACCCTCAGTCCTACAGTTCACTGCAGTTTTTCTCAGGGCTTTTGTTGTGAAGTGCTGTTCATTGAGATGAACGTCATGTACATGGCTGGGCATCTTTCAAATTTTGGATACGGTGACCTCTTACTCGAGTTGCCTTATGAATCTGGGTAGAGATGTGTTTCAAGAACTGTATAGTCCTCAGAGAGGTGATTCAGGTGAACAGTTAAGAAGTGTATTGCTAGGTGCTCTTTGCATATCAGGAATGTTGCACGTGTTTGCAGTTTTTACCATATTTTTGGACCTGTCTACACACTTGTCCTTCCCCACCCTCATTTTGAACTTTGCCTTTGTCACTGGAGCGGAGGGAAACCTTTTTGGCTCCTTCCCTTTTGCAGTGCTCTAGTTTCTCAGCGAATGAGTGAGGCTAATGGTTAATTACATGAACGCTTCACGAGTCATGGGAGGAGAGGTTTCCAGTTACTATTTTACCCCTCTGTCCAGTTGCTCATGGCTCACTTGAGTGTGACACCCTGAAGTGCCCGTGCTCTCCGTAAGGAGAGCCCTGAATGATGGCAGTGAAGGTGACAGTGCTGTTGAATAGGGAGAAACATGTAACTTCGGTTTATGGAGACACAGGAGAGGAGAGAGCATTCTCACAAAGCCACTTACTGTTGACATGCCAGCCAGTCTCTTCATGTTATCAGCCGAGACATTAAGCCAGATAAGCAGTTCGTGGTTTAGAGTGTTCCATTGATAGAGCTCCCCACTTTCAAAGCACAGGTGGAGATCTCAGTTCGTGGTTTTCCCTGTCTTTGACTTAAGAGTAATAAGGCTGATGCAGTCACTGTGATCAAACTTTGCTGTAGCAGCATTCTGCCAGGTGAATCTATTGTCAAGTTTTTTTATGGCTGTTGCTGAAATACCTCAGTCAAAGTTGAAGGTTTTGTGCTACCCTAACAGAGATAGTGATGTAAATTTAAAAATTAGTTCTATAAACTACTAATTGAGAGGAAAATTACCTTATATAGTGTAGCTTCTCTTTTACTCCTGAGCGGCAGCAAGTGGCTGGTTTCAGATCACTTTTAGTATTAGGATGTCTCCTAGCCAGACCACTGCAGCTGAAGGATTTTCAGTCGAGCCCAATGCTTGAAGGCTGAGCTCCCTCCCTACATGTGACTTGCTCCTGTCTTTCAGGGCCAGATATTTGAAACGTACAATATGGCTGCCTTATGGAAGTTGCCTTGTATTTTTATCTGTGAGAACAATCGCTATGGAATGGGAACATCAGTCGAAAGAGCTGCAGCCAGTACTGACTACTACAAAAGAGGATACTTCATTCCAGGGCTCAGGGTGAGTACAGTCATGGCTCTTTTTTGAGGGGGGATGTGTGTGCACATACCTGCACAATACATACATATGTATTTCTTTTATTTCTACATACATTTATTTGAAGCCGAGTTCCAGTTGCACTTGTGGAAGTAGTGAAATTGGAAGTTTGGAGGCCGGCATTTTTTTTGCTTTAACATGTAGTTTCTCTGTATCAGGTGGATGGCATGGATATCCTCTGTGTTCGAGAAGCAGCAAAATTTGCAGCCGAGTACTGTAGATCTGGAAAAGTAAGTCTGTAATTGTCATTCCTTCTTCATAGGTGAAACTCTTAGCCTAAGAAGTTCCTCATGTAGCCCATTTTCTCCAGTTGAAGTTTATTTGACCTTTATTTCCTTTTTCTCCACAGTACTGAACCCATACCAATTGAGTGGTTCACTCAGAATTTATTAATATGCAATTGGTATTAACCAGGCACTTAATATATTACATATATTACTTCCACTGTCATCTTTTTCCTCATTTCAACCCTGGTTAAATTCTGCTGTGAAAGGCATTATGACTGTCAGGCATTTGTGTTCTTTGTGAAGTGACTAGTTAGGGGAAACACCAGGGAAAGTAATAATCATTCTATATTTACAAAAAGTGGAAAGTGAAGTAGAAGTCTTTGTGAGTCAGTGTCTGTCAACCCCAATATGGCTTTGAAGATTTTTAATACTTGGTGAAGTAGTGAAGGTTCTGTGAGTTACAAGCTTACAGTGAACAGGTAGTTTGAAATACTCTGAATAATGGTGGAGTGACATTGGAAGGGAGGAAATTGTTTAATGCTGTTCTGTAAGAACATGAGAATAAATGCTTACAATATCAATATATGCTTTCATTTGAAAGGAATTAGATTTCATTTTACTGAATGAATCTATGTGCTAATGTTACATAAAAGAGAAAAAAACCATTGAATTAAAATAATTGATCACTGGTGCAATTCACCTATAGCAAATGCTGCTATAACAAGTTGGTTACTCTATTGTTCTTTCATTTTAAGGGTCCTCTTGTGATGGAGTTACAGACCTATCGTTACCACGGCCACAGTATGAGTGACCCTGGAATAAGGTACTGTCACATTCTAAGAGATGAAACTCCTAAATTCAATGTTAAATTAGCTGTCAGGTGCATTTAGATGTTGTGAGGAAGTTGCTGTGACCAGACTGATCACTCATCTCATTGCTCTGTTGATATCTGTAACATGTAACATACTTGTTTCACTTGCAGAATTTAAGAGATCTGGTTTTGGAACAAGCACAGAGTCAGATAAATCTTCTGTGCTTTCTATTCATGAATTCTGCTTTCAGTGTGACTTTATGGTGTATCCTAATTAAGCTTTGACTGAAAAGCAGCATGCTGTTCTGGGTTTTTAGGGTATTTAAAGTCCTGTAAGGTGACATTACAGGAACAGTTTGGACTGTCTAATGAGCTAGAACCCTTCTTAAAAATACATAGATTGGCATTGCTCCAGCTGACAGCTCTGAATTTGTCTCCATGAAGTGGAGCTGTATCCCAGTATTATGTTGGAAACTTGCAGTGAACTGGAAGCTGCTGCAAGTGATGCAGTCCCCTCCTTAGTGGGGGCTGGGAAGGAGGAACTTTGGCCCCTCACAGTAACTGTGTCAGGCTGAGATTGCTCCTCTTTCTCCTGAGTCTGCAGCCACTCAGCTCCCTTGGCATGTACAGACCTGTGGGTGGTTCTAGGTGTTGCTGTGCCATCCTTTGAGTGATGGATGTTCTGTATTTTTATTTCATCCCTAACAACTCTTTGGACACACCTTCTTCTAGAAGTGAGCTGCCCTCTGTTCAAGGGTACCCCTGTAGAAGCTCATGTCTTTGCCTGTCTTGTTCCTAGCTATCGTACTAGAGAAGAAATCCAAGAAGTGAGAAGCAAAAGTGATCCCATTACTTTGCTGAAGGACAGAATGGTCAACAACAACCTTGCTAGCGTTGAAGAATTAAAGGTATGGCTTTGAGTTGCTATGTAAGAAAGCTCTTGAGCAGTTGCACACTGATGATCTCTGAAAAGCACATCGTGGGGCACTGCCCATCGCTCCTTAAAGTTTGCTTTAACACCACTTTTGTAAGCGAGGGCGAAGTTTTGTTGCAGACCAGTTAATGAAGTTGTGTTCTGCTGGAAAGGCCTTTTGCTTTTGGGTGCTGAGGAAGGCTGTGGGTGTCATTTACTAACAGACAGAAATCAAAATTACCCAGTTTCTTGACTCCCTAGGAAGGAGTAAGTCTTGGAAAAGGAAATTATCAATAGTGACGAATCCTAGTGAAGGAGTCAGAAACCTCTAAGCAAATGTTGTAACTACTTTAGTCCACTCAAAAAAATAATGGCACCAACAAACTCAGTGTGTCAGAATCGGAAATGTAGAGACTCAGTGGGGTCATGTTCCTGAGGCCATAAGTTACACTACCCAAAATATTGCAGTTTAGTAGGGAGAAAGTTTTTAGAGATTTTTAATTTTATGTTTCTAGACAGTGTTAATTGATTCTGGCCAATATTTATCATAGCATTTAAATTCAAAATGAGGGTGCTTTTTTCCTGAGCTGTCTTCTACTAAACATCCATTTTCTGTTTAGGAAATTGATGTGGCAGTAAGGAAGGAGATCGAGGAAGCTGCTCAGTTTGCTACCACTGACCCAGAGCCTCCACTGGAAGAGCTAGGTCACCACATCTACTTCAATGAGCCACCCTTCGAAGTGCGTGGCCCAAACCAGTGGATAAAGTACAAGTCTGTCAGCTAAAGGCCTTCTTGTTGGTGTAACTTATTCGTAAGAATAAGTGAATGCTTTTACAGGAACTATAATGACTCAGAAACAACCCTTAAGTGTATTTAAAAGCTCTTTCAAAAGAGGAAATGTGCAAGGAAATCCATCCGAGTATGGATTTTCTTAAACATGCTGAATGTTGTTTAAGAAGAAGCTAAGAGAAGGCAGTGGTTTATTTTAAGTGCTATATATTTGCTTTGAATTGCTGTATGTGTTATGTACAGTGTAAAAAAAGAATTAAACTTAAACCACCTTTATTTAATGGTCTGTTTGCTTTGTTGCTTCATGAACTGCTTTCCCAGAAAACCCACCCAAAGTGCCATTTATATGCTCTGGTTTTGCTGCAGAAAAGTCACCAATTGAAAACATCACACCAGGCTTTTTTTAGTAGTTCAGTGAGAGCAGCTTTAATATAAAAAGCTGTAAATTCATTTGCAAAGAGGTGACATATGCTCTAACATATCCCCTCCCTGCTCAACCATCAGCCAGCAGAACTGTAACACACTTGAAGTTCACAGTTTTCACAGTGCTGAAGCCAATTCAGGTGTGTGGTACCTGGTTTGCTAATGCTTTTTATTACATTGATAGGCATTGTGTGCATTACTCTGTCATAAATAATTTAAGTGCATTGACACCGACTTAAAAGCTGTTACTATTCACTGTGTATTACACTGATGGTCAAACAAGCTCCACAACTGTGCAAAACCTGCAAGGCCACTGTACATAGAAATATATACATCTAATAATTTAGGTGTTGGGAACGTATTTCATTTGCTTATTTCATGTTCTTCCAAAGCATTAGCCTTCTGCACTGAGGTCTTACGAGATGCTTGTCGGTGGTTTAATATGGCATTCCAGATTCTGCAGCGAAGACCACCCCTGTGTAAAGGAGAATGGAGACCAGTTAGAGAAGACTCCTGTGTCTCCACTGCTTTAAAGTGAGCAAGAAATAAAACCTAGAAATCCAAAGGATAGATCAGCTGCGACAGTACATAGCAAACACTGCACTTTTTTTATGGTTGTGGCTAAAACGTCCAGGCCAGCCAGGGGTTAACAGAACCATGATAAAAGGACTCAAATCAATGGGTATTTAAAAAGAACTTCTCTGTGATTACATTGTCCTGAAGGGTGCAGAAATTGCTCCCAAACTTGATAAATACAAAACTCAGATGGCTTGAAGCACCCGCTGTGCTATTTTGTCAGTTAAGATGTGAAAAACTTCAGGAGAAAATTGGAGATGAAAGAGAAGTTGCCTCTGAACTTCACTGGCCTGTTTGAATAACTGAACTTCAAAAGGGTTTTTTACAAAATACGTTAATTAAGCTCTTAACAATGAACTAACAAGTTCTTCCTTACCGCAGCTGAAGATACTGCAAGTCATCTTTGGTGATATCATTAAGGACAGCACTTAGTGTATAATCTTCTTCAGCAAACTAAAAGGCAAATTTATTCATAAATTAATTATTTCCTTCTTTGAAACCAAACTGCTAATTGTGACTACAGTGACCTTTTTTAAAAGGTGATTTTTTGTGTGTGTGTTTTTACCCTCTTAATGGCATCCAAGTCTGCTCCTTGTTGTTTCAGCCAGTTCATGAGCTCAGGGTCTGCATTCTCTCTAAAAGTTGCTGCAGACCACTGGGAGTCTTAAACAGAAAGCAAAGGTTAAACCTCAAAACTAGGGCAAAAGCAGCAGATTACTGAAGCTTGAACTATATGGTTTGTTATCCTTGTGACAAACACATGATCCCCATATATTTGTGTGAAACTGTTCAAGTAAGCAGTATCTCCTCATACCTTTGGGTTTAAGTTTTAACTGAAGCAACTGTAATTCCTGAGTTTTTTGCTCCAAAGATTGTCGTAAGAGGGTCTGATACTCTTTCTCCTTCTGAACAAGGTGTTCCAAAAGCCTGGTGGCATATGAAAGAGCAAACACAACCACACTGAGAATAAGAACAGCTGAAAAAAATACTTGTTTTTAATGACTACCACAGGACAGAGACACTTGAGAGAGACTGTCCTAAGTAACATCTCTTAAGGCTTACAGATTTCATTTTAGTTGTCTAAGACTCACTTAGGGGTGGCCCTTGAAGGTTTTCACTTGCAGAATTTAGTAAAGAGCTTGTAAATTCTCTTCCTACTGTTTTGCAGCCTCCCTGGGCACAGTCACTGCCTTTATACAGGAATTTACTACTGAACAGTGTAACACTGATCTTTTACCAGGGACTTTCTGATCACAGATTCACATCACATCCATAAAGAAGAATGGGACTTTCAGCTGTTACCACACCAAGGCAGGGGCTCTGCTGAGCTCTGCTTGTGGGCAGCCTGTCCTGTGAGCCAGGACAGAGCTGCTCTGGCCTTTCCTTGCAGGAATAGCCTCGAGGCGCTGACACTGAGTCAGGTGGCATCCAAGGAAGTAGGAAGGAAACTGGCACAGTTGCACAAACCTAATTATAGTAGAAATACAGAGTGACATTTTGCAATTAAAAAAATTAATTACACAGAAACAAAAGCTGTACTGCAGGGTGCCGTCATACCAGGACTACCAGCATATTCCAAATCCATTTGTGTTCCTGGAAGGTCTGCTTTATCAGGAGGCAATAGGTGAGCAGTACTTTTAAGTAAGTACATGTCAATATAGAGAGCAAAGTCTGAGAGCTTTTCAAAGACTGCCTAAAAATACATGCACAGTCTCTACTTCTGGGTTACCTCAAGGTCTCATGTTTAAGTCTGCCCAGCTCCTGGCTGAGCTGCTGCTGAGTCTCCTGTGACACCACAGAACTCAGGGTGCTGACTCCTGATGTCACGGCAGGATCCTCAGCCCCATTTTCTTCCAAGGGTTGGAAACTGTCCTCCACTTCCTCACCGTCCTTGTCCCCACCTTCCGTTTCTGACACCGGCTCGAAGTGAGCACGAAGCTCTGGTAAAAGGAAAGAGGGCAAGGATAAGATTTTTTTTGGACAAGTCTTTTTCAGAGGTACTGCAGCTTGTTCTGTATTTGCTGTGGGTGGGGGAGCTTCAGCTGAGTCAGTGGGCTGTTTGCACAATGTGCTTTATTGCACTGGTGAGCACGGAGGTAGCAAAGACTTAGGAGCTGGACCAGCATCAGCCTGAAGGAAGTGGCACTGCAGTGCCCCAGTAGAGGTGGGTAGCTGCAGATCACAGATGGGACAAATCATGAGATTAATAATACGATAGGTAATAAAATATGCTAATGAGAAACTCCTGAAAGCTCATTTTTTTTCCTAAATAGTAAAAAAAGTTGTTTTCACCTAAAACCCTGGACCAAAGAGTTTACAAAGCTTTCCTCTCCTCCATGTAGCATTTCTAACCCCAGTTCTCAAAACTTGCTGCAGGTGGCCACCCTTCTTACCAAAGAATAGCTGCCATTTTCCTGAAGTTCTAAAATAACTGGCCAATTTAGCTTTAAAAGCCACAGCAACTTTAGACTGAAAGGGCTCACCTCACTAAGTGCTCTCAGAACATTCTTGTATTGGAAGAGGGGCTCAGCACTTCAGGGAGTTACAAAACTACTTGCACATTTCCAACTTAACTTATTCCTAGACAGTTCTTAGTCATTTATCTTCGCCCTTCTGAGGATTCTTCCCACTGTCCATCTGTGGGCCAGAATCATCCTCCTCCTCATATTAATGCACTCCCTTCTACACAGCTGTTCCACACCTCAGTATAGTTTTTCGGAACACATAACTTGAATTGTGCAGTGTTGCCCCTCCCAGATGTGGCAGAGAGTAATTTTCTTTCTTACTAGAAAATCTTCAGCTTGGACTGAAATTAATTTGCCTTTTTTGGTCATGGTTGGACCACACCGAGGGTGCAGAACTGCTGGTTATCTCCTCATTATGTGCTTTGTACTGCAAGTGCAGCATTAATCCTCCAGATCAATCACTTCTTTCTCTGCAACACTCTGACCCTGCACCTTTGATGAGTGGCACATGAGATGCAGTTAATGGCATGCTGACAGATTAAACATCCAAACTGTTCCATTTGCTATAACTCTTTGATAGGTAAGAAAACCTTTTTTTTTTTTTTGATAAAAGGACTATTTTCAGCTGCTTTGATTTACCTGGAATAAGAATAGTGACGGCTGCTTGGACTGCACGGCGGATTATGTTATCCATGGCAAACATCCAGTGGGGTCTTATTAAGTGATTTCTTAATACTTTGTTCACCTGTAAATGTAGCAGCAAAAACCATTTTCTCACCCCTCAGGAAAGAGAGTCTTGTTTTTCAATAGTCACAGTAATCTTTGTAAGGCAACAACAGCATACAGCACTAAAACTCTCCCACCTTTCAAAATCTGAACAACAGGTTTGACATTTTTAGGCTACAGCTTTCAAACCATTTCAAACCAGACTGTGACATTCAAACCCCCCTACAGTACAAGGAGGAAGAGGAGTGAGGAACTGTGGGGAAGCTGCAAACCAACCCCTGGGGTGAGCTCAGTCCAGGAGCAAACTGATGTAGTGGCAGGTGTCCCTGCCCATGGCACGGGGGTGGAAACAGGTGATCTTTAAGGTCTCTTCCAACCTAAACCGTTCTGTCATTCTATGGAGAATTCCTCTCCCCCTTCACTAGGAAAGGAACTCACCGCATCCTGGAATCCAAACAGCACCAGATGAATCTGATTGATGGAAGTGCTGTCGAAGTCCAAATCCATTTTCAGCTTGGATATGGTAGAAGCCATCACTCTCTGCTCAGGAGAGTGTATGAAGTCCCTTAAAATCCCAATAATCTGCTTGATGTGGACCACTGAAAGCTGCAGTTCTTCAGAGCTCTGGAGAAAAGATAATGAAAGCATATCAAGTAAATCCCAGAATCATTAAACACTGAATTAGCAGCATTAATAGTTTTAGGGTTAAATAGTTCAGTTATGTGTATTTCACACTGATGCACAGAAATTACAGAACCTCTGTTTCTGCAAAGGCTCTAGTTTTTACCTTTTCCTAACAAGAAAATTTTTAAATGGTAATTTCTGTTTTTCCAAAAAAGAAACTAAGTCTACTGCTACTGTGGCTGTCACAAAAGGAAGACGTTCCAGATGGTATCTACACATTTCTGCAATGTACTGCAGAGGGCAGCTCTCCTCCATAAAAACAGCAGGGTGAGTCACTAAGAGACCTAATTTTTTTAGATGCTATCCTTTCAAAAGGATGAATCTGACTTACACCTAATTATGCAGATATTTGATTTCCTTAGGTAAAAAAATATTTTTATATATACATTTATGCCAAGTTAGAAACAGGCCTAAAATGACACAGTGATTCACAAGCATTCATTCTACAGTTTGCAGTCCATAACCCCCCAGTTAAAGCCATCCAAGCGTCTCTAAGAACAACCTGTATAATTAAAAGGTAAAGGGAGAAGTATTACATAAATTATGGAAAAGAGATGATTACAGCAGTGCTACAAAACAGCTGGAGACTGAAGCAGGACTGGTTGTTACTAAATAATCCTTTAGCACAAAAAAAAAAATTTAGAGTCCTGGTTATTTCTGACTTGAGACCTCACATACAAATTTTAGTCCTGTAAGGCTGTGAGCTATTTGGCAGTTCAAGCTCCGAGCAGAAATCCACCAAATCTCCCCCGATTGCTTCCCCACCCTGAGTCTGTGGCCTGTAAAGCCCCAGAGGAGCCCCCAGGCCTGGGGCAAGTGAGCCCTGGGGGAGATGCAAAGCCCCGAGCTGTGTGGAGCTGGCTGCCCACGGGGCTCAGCTGGGGCTGCCCTGGAGCAGCAGGGCCCCAGCTGTGCCACAGCTGTCTGCACCAGGACCAACAGCTGGCTGGGGACACCACAGCAAGGGCCAGCAAGCTCCTCTTTATGTCAGTGCAGTCCATGTGAAAGAACGTAGCTTTGGTAAGAATAAATGATGTCAGAGGCATGTCAGAAGCAGACATTAGGAAGAAAAGGCCAAACCAGCAGCTCTGTTAGGAATGTGTGGAAATGTTTGGCTATGGTTAACCAAACACGATTTCTCTTACTCCTCTTTACACTCACTGAACATTCCCACTCAACCTTTTCCTCTACAGAAAATCTACTTCAGCTTTTTTTAAGCTTCAGGTACTGTGATCTTGGCACCTAGTTTACACATGCTTTACATTAAGAATTATTAATCAGTTCTCAATCTTTAAAGTAAAACATACTTACTGCTACATGGTGTTCTAGTTCCATGGCCTTTAAAAGCCGAAAGAAAACACAACATCAAAACTACCCAACGCACCAACCTCAGCCCTCCCAACCCCATATGAAATGCCCCAACCTCTCAGATAAAACCAAAAGCCCAGCAGCAGCCAAAAGGTGCTATTTGCTATCCCTTCAGGCAACAGCAAATGGCTCACACAGTTACAAGTCTCAGGGATTAAACGTATTTGGAAGAAACAATCCAAGCACTTTCATTTATTAGTTTCCAGAAAAGGAGTAATACTACCTATTATTTTCCTCTGACATGGAAAAAGGAGAGCTGAAACGAAATTACCTGTGCAATACACTCCTGCAAATTGGAAGCAACTTTATCCTGTTCTTCTTTGAGGATTTTGTATAGAATTGCTCGGCGCTCACTGTCCTTCCGCAGCAGAAACAGTCCAGAATCCTTATCCTCCACTGAAGGAGAGGCACTCCTGTCCTCCGAGGCTGAGCTCTCGTCAGGCACACTGTGTCAGCCACAGGCACGAGAGAGACCGCAGCATTAGCAACGCGGCAGGACTGCCGGAAGCGGGCAGGGATACTTCTGAGGTTAAAAAGGGAACTCCAACTACAGCAGCAGGTTGATCAGCCTGTTAAGTGCTAATTCTGAGAGAGAAGATGGCTCAAAACCCACTGAAACCAAAAGCACGTGGCTGATTTCATCCTGCTAGGAAGCTGGCATTAATGTCAGTCAGCACCAGTTCAGTTTGGGGCAAGAAAACTGAGACTATTGATTTTTTTTTTCTGGACCCATATTGTAACACACTAATTTGAAGGTATTGCATTGTACTTTGTGAGCTGCAGGACCATATTTCTGTTTCCCCTTTCCCACATTTGTTTCATGGAAGGGTCAGTTGTTCAGTTAGCTCCTGAATCCACATGCACTCGGTCAGTAAGACGACTGACATTTATTCAGTGGAGGGAGTAAAGTATTTAAGTACACGGAAACCTTAAAGAATCATTGTTCATTATTAAATATAGACAATATTTACACTAACTGGTAACCTGCCTATGCAACTCACTTGCTGTTTAACATACCTACTTATTTAGACATTATGTGAAAAGCTTGCCCTCAGATAAAATATAATGTGAATTAAATCCACATAATCCCTCAAGGGTGTCAAGCAACAAGCAAACACTTTACCTTAGTAAATGAGAAATGGGATGCTTTGCCTGAATCTCTGAAATGGACCTTTTAGTCCTTTCAAAAAACACATCATGCTGTACATCAGAGTCTGGTGAAACAGAGCCATGCTCACTGCTGCTACTGCCAGCCTGTTCTCCATGGATTGGCAGTGGGAGGGATGTATTACGATTATAATCTAGGAACAGACATTGTAAAATGCGTAACAGAATTAGGCCAAAAAAGGTAACATGCTTAAAACACTGTGATCATCTTCAGCGATACCAAGACCTCATTTTGCAAACTGGCTGAGGGAGAGGTAACCTTGTTGATAAACAATAGCAATACAACTCAAAATCCTTATATGCATAAGCAATAAAAGGCGTGAACAAGCTAACTGCTGAACACAAAGACAGCACAGACACTCATATGAAATTCCATTTTGTTACCCTCTCTCACACACACACAGTCCCCCTTGGTGTTGGTCCCACAAAGTGGCACAACTGGATACAGAGCTGTTTCAAGAGCCTGAATTGAACCATCAGGTTCAGCACAGCCATCTCTCTAACCGGAGAGCGCTCCACTACCTGCCCTCCTCACCGCTGCCTGACTGCTCATGGCCTTGTCATTGCCCTCTCCACACCTGAGATACCTGCCTCACTCACATGCCCCCCTGCCCTCACTAAGAACTCTCTCCCAGCACTAGCCAGAAGGAAATCTCTTGTCCCTTTCCAATTCATCTTGAAAGCAAGAAAAAAGCCCAATAAACAAACGCAGACATTGAGAGCTTGCTGTAATCCCGACTGCCAGTTTGCAGTTGTGTGGTAGGAAAGGTAAGGAAGTTCTGTCAACTCAGCGTGCACACGTCTGTGGAGCTGAAATATCACAAAAGTTTTTGATGCTTGTCACTACAAATTATGTGGAGGTGGGGGAGGAAGAGAGCTAGAAGTTAAAAGTCATTCGGGAAGCTCTGGCAGACTCTATGGCACACGACTGATGTTCAAATGGCTGGGGTTAAACAGTCAGAAATGAAACAATATATGTCACCTGGTTCAAGGCATCTCAGGAGTGCAGAAAATTGAGAGTTGCTGTCCCAAGAGTAAGGGCTGAGATTTGCTCTGGGCTGCCTTTATTATTGTAATGAAAAAAGGGACGGGGACAGGGTGGAAAGATGGGGACAAAACTGAGGGAACTGGCAGTGAGGGAAACAGTAGAGGGAGAAGACAGTGAACCGCTGCAGCTGAGACTGTGGTAACTGCTGGGCCAGGACCTGCCTTGGGCCACCAAACCCCTCAGAGATGGCTGCAGCAGCCAGCACAGCTCTCCCCAGCTCCAGCACAGCGAAGCAGACACTCTTCTGCAGTCATGTTGCCTTTCCCTGTCCTCACCCAGCAAACAGTTCTCACAGCATTTGCCCGCTCTGCTCACGTCTGTGGCCAGCACTGAGCTCACTTCCCGACGCAGCTCAGTGCTAAACCTGTAGCCCGAGAGCCTCAGGCCATCGGAAGGTGCTGCATAACCTCATCAACGAAGGGGAGAAGAGAAGAAAGAAGGAAGTCAGAAGAAGGGGGGCATGCAAAAGACAGCTGCACCTCCCCAATTCAGCTAGATGTTATAAATGCCTTGCTAGGTTTTCCCCTTAGAATTCTATTCTTTCAAAAGTTCCTGGTTGAGGGGGAAAAAGGTCAAAAAGAGAAAGAATTCAATTTGCATTGGGAGTGTGCATGTGTATGTGCAGACAGGGGAAAGAAGCAGCAAGATCAATGGCTTTGCCTGTTTTCAAACAGCCAGTTCCTTCAAATGCTTATGATTTATTTGGCAGGTCTGTATTAAGGTTCATTATGTTATCCCTGAGAAAGTGGCTGCTATATTTGGGGGCACAGGGGAGAAGAAACATGTTATGCAGATAAAACAACACGTTAGACAGCTACTTCAGCACCTTTGTGCCTGATTTCCATGTTATGCATCAAGTCTAAAAATGCTAACCCAAACACCTAATAGACCCACATTCTCAGGTGCCAAACACCTACTCTATAATATAAACTCAGACCTCTGAGGTGTATATAACTGTGAATCTGAAATGTAGCATTGCTTTAGCAAGTCTTCACCAAATGTCACTTACTAATTTTAATCTATTACAAAAGAAGCATTTATTTCTGAGCAGAGGAAAAATGGCCTTGAGAGGTTTCAGCAAGCAAAACACAAAATAAGCAAGACACCATATTTTCTTGGCATTATTAAATTTAAATATGCGTAATTACAAATCACAAGCACTTCCAACAGCTGAGTTCCTGCTGCTTTCCTGGCTCAACAATGTCCTTTGCAAAAAAGAGTGCCTAATGATTCCAACTTTTTATATAACACTTAATGATGATGTTGACTTGGATTTGGCTGATAATTCCTTACCTGAAGGCTTGAAAGCAATTCTGCCTTTCTTGCCCTTGTTTACTTGCTTCAGGAAGGAATCTCTGAGCAAATCAGATGCTGTAACACGTTTACTAGGATCAGGTTCAAAACAGAGCAAAATAAAAGCCCTCGTTTCAGCAGACACTGATTCTGGAATTTCAGGATGAATCTTAAACATCCCAACCTGCAAATAAAACAGAAGTACTAATTACTTTCCTAAACAACTGCAAGGAGACCACGGACCAAAGCTTTCTTATAATATGAACTCTCACGCTCTTCCTGGCTCTTGTGGAAAAGGAGTGATCCAGATATCCACACAGAGCAGTGCAGTGAAAACAAGGTTCTAATCTTGTTTTACTTCACTGCAAACATGGTGTGAATATCCATCTGATATTACACAAGTATCAAGGTATGGATGTATCTAACCATCTGCTTTCAAGCAATCTCAGGATCTGGGCATTATCCACACCAAGTGCTTCAAATTCTGCTTCTCTTACCAGCCACAAATCCCTCCAGCTATTGCACAGGCTTCCCATCACCCCTGCCCAGTACTGTGTCTCTCAGCTGCTGCCTCCTCCAGCACATTCCTGCAGCCCAGGAACAGGAATGATTTCCTCCTCTAGCACTGACTGCCTGGGGCTGCACCTGTTCTGCTCCCGCCGCCGCCAAATTTCCTTGTACAAATAGGCACAATGACCTTGCCAGACCTTGCCACCACCCCCACATTCGGGCCAGATGTCTTCCCTAGTCTTTCAGTGTTATTTAACTGAAAATCACAGGATGTCCAAAGGTTTACCAAGACCTTCGTTAAACCTTTCTTTAAGTAATAACTCTTTAAAGTCATTACTTAAAAGAGTCTTTTTTAAGACTCTTTCTTTAAGTAATGAAAAATGTGCTTCTACAGGTTGCTCTGTAGTGATTTTTCCAGCACCCTCTTTGCCTTCATATTCTCTAATGTCAATCTGGTATAACAATGCAAGCTGAAGCAAAACATGCTGAGCAGTTGTGCCTCTGTTTGAATGCCAGTGCAGAAGTAAAATGCTAATAGTGCATTAAGGCCTTCGGAACCATAACTCTAAGCACATTCAACATTTCCTGCATGCAACATTTTAAATATACACCACGTGATAATCTCTACAATTAAACTGATGTATTGAATACAGAAACTGAATATATATATATAGGTGTTGCATCCTGTTGGCAGGATATCGCATCTATACATTTACTTTGCATCATGGAGCATCTTTATCTGATTTGTAAAATCACATGTGCAATTTGGACAGCGCTTTATGAACAGGGTAGATACAGTTTTACCACTTAAAAATATCAACCCACACAAGATTTTGGCTTTGGAGCAGAGGGAGAAGACACCCACCACCTTGCTGTGCCCTGACAACTTCTTCTGACTGGTCTGTCTCTCGTGGCCAGCCACGTCCTCTGTGCACTCCCGGGACAGGCTCACACCGCCGGCTTCAGCTGGGGCAGTGTCGCACACTGACAACACTCCGGTTATACCCCTAGGCACTGAACAAAAATCTAGGAAAGGCCAAACCAGGACCAGGAAATCTGAAAGCTCGTCCCTGAGCTTAATCTCTGTGGGCCAAGGGGAATGAGTTTTGCCGCAGGCATCCAGAAATTCTGTGGCAACACTAGTTTACTTCGTGTCCACCGAAGGTGATTTGTTTGCGCTCCTTTCACCAGACACAGATGCACAATTCAATGCTCACACATTAAATACAACACAACGCACACCCAGCCAGAAACTATTTCCAGTCTTGGTTTACTCCAGTCCCTTTTCTCTGCTTTGTCCAACTCTTTGGTCATTTGCAATTTCTGCAGTGACTGTACAGCCAGACTTAGACCTTTCCTCACCTGCCCTATGCACAACAGAGCGTGCACGTGTGGAGCTGGGGACCTCAAAGGTTTGGTATCCCAAATTTTCCAGACTTTGGTTCTTTATACATACTTGGCCAACCAGCCTGCTTCATTCCTTGCTTCAAACCTAGTGCCCAGCTTGCTTACTTTTACTACACAGAAAGAGAAAACAGCTTGCAATTTATGGTGCCTAGCCAGACACAGTTCCAAACAGGTCCCAGCAGAGCCAAGAAACAGAAAACAAAAACAAATGCCTGACTGTAGCACATTAACACACTATATCTGCAATAAGAATGCTAAAAGGCTGGACACATCTGTGAAGAAAAAAAGGCAAAAATTGTATTTTAAAAATGCCAATTCTGAGCCTTCAGAACACAGCTCTGTAGCCTGGAAGTGCTTATCAGCAGTAGGTAGGGACAGGCACGATCACCTTGTGAACCTGCACAGAGCTCATCGAGCCCTCAGAACTGAACCAGCCCTCCCTGACAGCTCAATAAACCGTGCTGAAAAACAAGACGTGTAACTCACTGAACAGTTCAACTACATGCCAGGTACATAAGATGAAAAGGCATCTGCCAGCAGAATTGTACCTGACATTTACAGCGATGTGGAAAAAAGGTTCTTTCCACGGCTCCCTCAGGAAAGCTTTAGTGAGCCAAAGCACGTTCACCCAGGCAGCTTCTCATGAGGTATGTCATAAGTTGACAGCACCAAGGTGACACCTTATACCACTGAAATGACTACATCAAAACCCACAATCATCCCTTTTAGCTGTGGGGCATGGGGACAACTCACAGGCCTATTATGACGGATGGCATTACGTGCCATGCTGAACTGCAGCCCAGATTACTGTACCTATTGATAAAGATCTGATTTTGCCACCACGGTTCCATTAATGATTATATTAATGCTCACATAGTAACTTTCAACAACATACACAAAAATTACAAAATTGATAATTTAAAGCCGTTTGATGGGTTACGGGTCGCGTATTTTCCCCATTATAAGAATGAGGATTCTGAAGCAAAAGTGAAAACTTGAGCACTTTGGTAAAGGTCTCCTGCAAGCCAGTGGAAGAACCAAAAATTTTCAGTCTGCCTATGTGACACATAATCACAACATAGCTTTTACAATACTGCTAGTTTTAGAGTTAGAACAAGTAATTTTTTTCAAACATTTATTATCAAAACTATCTGCAGAATTCCCAAGTGTTAATTTGTGCACTTGGAAACAGATACAGTAAGAGAAATGAAGTACCAAGGACAAGAGCTTACCAAAAAGGAAGCTGTGATCTGAAGAACTTAAGAATAAAAAATAAAGAGCACTCTACTCCTTTAGTACATACTGGAAATCCTGAAAAGCTATGCCCTTGCCCTCTTCCATCATACCTTCCTAACACATTGCAGAGACTGGGCCTTTGAAAGACAAGGTGAGCAGACACTCCTGGAGGGAAGCTTACAAAAAGACAAAGAAGTAACTTGCTTGTCATTACTGGAGAGATTGGTTACAAGAAGGAAATCATAAACCAAGAGCAGGAGATGACAGAAGTAAGAAAGTAGAGAATTCTAGTCCTCACTCATTTTTCAGATTGCTGCTCTGAGTCATGACCTAGTTCCAGCACAAAAATAACTGATCACCCCTAGAGCAACAGAGCTCAGAGCAGAGAGGAATCATTCAGTTAAAAACACGGGTCAGACTGTGACTTTGCACAAAACAACCTCTTTAACACGTTACTACCAGTTAATATTATAAAAATAAGTATATGAAAATTCATAAACTCCAAAGCAAAAAAAGCTGTATTTACTTTAAACATTGCAGCTTGAGGCTCCCCTAATTCATGAAATGGAGGTTTGCCCGTTGCCATTTCAATGATGGTGCAGCCCAGGGACCAGATATCAGCTGGTGCCCCGTATCCTCGGGGTCCTTTATCGATGATTTCTGGAGCCATGTACTGCAGGGTTCCTAGGCAGAACAAAAGGAATAGTCAAGTGTATAGTCTTCATTCTTATTCAAGAGGATTAACACGTTACTCAGCAAGCCAAAAATTGTCAAATGCCACCTGTATAGCAAAAATACTCTATTTCCTGTATCAGCACTGAAAACTTGACACGAACTTATGTTTTAACATCTTTTTGTAAGCTATCTTTTTGCCAGCTATCTTTTTGCCCCTCCTTTTTAACACAAGGTTTCAAACTTCAAAACTATGTTCAAACCCACAGTCCAAAAACTTCATCAAAATACAAAATTATATCAACAATTTTTGCAGGCACCAAATTTTAAAGATTATGCACATAAGAGAGAACGAAAACCTGCAAAGTGACAGATAGTTGCTCATAAGAATATTTTTTCATATTTTTATCCCAATAATGAGAACAGTAGTGACAGAGAGTTTCAAACACTTAGTTTAAAAAGAAGCTCTTTTGGTAAATATCAGACAATAAGGGAACCCATCATGATTTGTTTGGAATTTCAGGAAGTCTTGGATGCACTTGGGATTTCTGACATCCAAGATTAGCAAAAAACTGAAAACAAATCCAAACCTGTTGGAACTTCTACCAGCTCTGTTACGACATCTTTAAATTACTTTTCTCCTTAAGAATGCAATAAAACTACACTGTGGTAAAGCTGTGAACTATTAAGTAAAGGACATTTAGTGAAGGTAAGAGGGTATCACTATGTTCACTGAATGTGACTGCTGCAGAATGAAAGTTTAAGCCACAGCTTTGCCCTCAGGCTCTGTGACTTGAATGGAAGGATATAATGTTTAAACTACTCTAAGTCTGATTCTTCACATCATGTGATTTTACTACATAATGCCTAAAATCTGGGGTTTATGTACTGAGTTAAGGGACAAAACAAATTGTAGGAGACCTTTTAAGACCCTCTGGGCTATAGCTACCTGCTTACTGATTTTAAATGAAAATGTAAGTAAGTTTATTCTCATGGCAAATTACATCTCAGAGGCACGAACAGGGCTGCAAACGTGTAAGAGAACAAAGAAGGGCACAAGGAAACATTTACCTCCTTTTATTACAGTATGGTGACTTTTCTTGAGATACCATTTCTCCATATATAATCTCTAATAGCAATCAGTTGCTGAAAAGTCACTAAGGAGTATGCAAGTGTTGCATTTGTGATTACCAACAAGACAAATAATTTTTTTCTTCACTTAAAATAAAGTTAAGTCAGAAGTTCTTTAAACTACAACCTTTACAGCTTTGAAGGGAATAGATTTGCTTAAAATGCCTGCACATGATGAGAAGTTGATCTCGTGAGATACTGATGAAGAACATTGTATGCTCTGCTCAGATCATCATGGAATACAGGCCTACTTTCCAATTCACAAGCTTTGCTAATAATGAGTGAAAAAAGCTTAGAAAGGCAAGTTACTTCAGAACCTTAATAGTTTCACTTGCACATCTCCCTTTGTAAGAAAGCTGGAGGAGCTGCAGACTCACCACCAGACAGGTAATGGGAAGCCCTGATTATCACTTAAATGGATGTTGTTGTCTTCTGCCTTTCACACATGACTGATGGCTCTGTCTGTGTACCATTTATTTCAGCTGCAGGCCAGGAAGAAGTCTGATATCAGCCTTTGCATAAGGCCATATAACAAGTAAAACCACCATGCTTCATGTATCTTCTTCACTGATCACAGAACGGAGCAATTATGTGACCATATATTCACTTTTCAATGTAGAGTTTCACTTAGTAGTCATCATTTTTTGTTTTCTTCGACTATTACAAGTCTTCACAACCTTGCTGTATTGAAAGCTTTTCTGTAACACATCAGTCCAACATTTTCATGTAAACTGTTCCTTTTACTGCTGTTACACTAACACCAAGTTAACCAGTTGGTTGGGTTTTATAATTAATGCCTCAAAACTGGAAGTATTTTTCGAGTTTGATTTTCTGCACTTTTAAACATACATCTAGAAAGTGTGCACGTGTGAGTTACTAACACCAAGATTATTAAATTAAAAACTTGCTGAATTCAAGTGTTTCCAGATGTAATTGCAACAAAGCAATTGTTACTTAATGAAAAACACTTACAAGAAAAACCATTACCCTATCACACTTAAAAAGCGGGGGGGAAAAATTAAAATGGAAGAAAATTAAATAAAAAAATAGAAAGGTACCAAGTGTGTCTTTATGGCGATCACACTCCCATTTACTCTTCCCTGAAAACAGAGATCTAATAGTGTTTTCATCACAAATCCAAAGAGCCTCTTGGTTCTAATGCAAGATCTACCACGAAAACCCTTATAAACTCTGCTAAATTCATCTTACCTGTAAACGTTTCAGTGCACGGATTGATTCCTGCCAGGCGTTTGGAAGTACCAAAATCAGAGATCTTAACCACGCCACTGTAGGTGTTCACCAAAACATTATCCCCCTGTGGTTTGTATAGGACAGAGGGGGAGGGAGGGGAGACAGATGAACACAAATGCTAGGTCTCAATAAAACTCCTTCAAGTTTGCAGTTATCTCTGTAATATACCTTTCTAAAAAGGGATTTTCCGGGAGCACCAGGGAGTAGGGGTTGGTTTATGCTTTCCTTTTGTTTTAAGCTTCCATGAAACCCTATTAAAAATTCTACTTCAGATTAAAGTAAAGCTACCTGAAGCACATACGATAAAAAGCAAATCAAACAAGACACACCAAAGGAAAATTTACCTTTATATCTCTGTGTACAATCTGGTTCTCATGGAGATACTTAAGTCCTTCCAGAATCTGCTTGGTGTAAAATTTAATTGTAGGTTCCTTCATTGGGCCCCACTTAGATCTTAAAAGAGCTGAGAGGCTGCCTACAAGAGATTAAGGAGAAAGTGTACCAAGATAACAAAAATCCACAAATTAACATGAAACACTGAAGTCTGGATGAAGCCTTTGCTCACTATCCTAATACAAGAGAAAAGCAGTACCTATCATTAAGCCAAATTCTTCCTAGGTCCCTCAAAGCAACTATTTTCCTTCTGCTCTTGACTGGTTATTTCTTTGTTGCCAGCTCAGGTTCCACCTTCACAACAAGAATAAATGTTATGACAGGGCTGGATCCATATCTCTCTCTTAGTTCTAAAAACTCTTGAGACTAAGGCTAGCACTCATTTAGCCCTTAATGAAATAAAAACTAAAGGTAGCACTATATCATGCTATAAACTACACTGCATGAACCACATGCAAGGGCAAAGAGGAGCTGATTTGTAAAGGAGGGGAAGGCAAAAGAATAAAAAGGAAGAAACTTTTCCTTGTAATTATGGGATTAACTTCTGGCAATATTCAGAGACAGGAAAGAAAATTCCTGAGAAAACCCTTGGAAAGGATGTTCAGACTAGGAGATAGGTCATCTACACTTCTAATAAAACTAATCTTTAAATAATACAAATATTTTAATCATGAATAAAAAAACCCTCAAAACAGTTTTGCTTATTCTGAATAAAATAATCTAAGTGCAGTGGGTCTACTTAATGCCAGACAAATTCAGTAAAGGAATCTTCAGTCCACACCAACAGCTTTCTCAAGTGGGGTTTCCTCAAAGAATCTTGCATACTCTGAACAGCTGGTTCTTTTTTAAGACTGGCTACACAGTTTAAAGTATCTGAATTGGTTCAATAATATCTTGACATTAGCAACTAATCAAAGCCCACTTTACTGTGCATATATGAACTGGAAATATCATCAGCTGATACTGTTAAACAAGTGTGGGAAAACAAGTGGAAGTGTTGGTATAACTCATCACATCTGCATCCATTATGTAGGTCAAAGTGTCTTAGCTTTTAGGTGAGAAGGTCACAAGAATTCAAAAATTAAGCAACTTCCCTATATTAAATGCCCCAGATCTATTTACTTACACTTTGAATGTTTGTGTCTGGATCTTTCTTAGAAAACCTGACCTTTTTTTCCTGGTTAGACAAATTTTATTTCTGTTTTTATTTGCAAATTATATTCATAAAATAATTTAACACTCATTCTGACACATCCTTGACATTGAAGAGAAAACAGCAAATGGGAGATGGAAATATAAACTAGAGAGGATATAGAGGCACTTCACATCTTAAAATGTAAAAAGACTGGAGAAGTGAAACTGGAAATTATGAGCAAGGGGCACATATCACTTTTATCTCCAATCTACCTAGGAAATAGCAGTGCTTTATATATAGCAGTTACAAAACAGCACTTAATTGCTCTATCAGTGTTACTGCTCAGCAGAAATTAATTTTATAAGTTCCAGTCATCATTCAGATGCTCAAGCTAAATGAACTACACAGCTCCAACGCCACTATTTTATAACAAATGAGTACTCGACACTGAATGACTTTCAATGACTTTTCCCTATGTTCAGAATTAATACAGAAAGGGGAGAGGTTACTGGGATCTTCAAATCTACTCTTTATATGAGAAGAATGACATTTATAGTTGACGTCCCAACAGGAAAGCTCCATACAGTGCACAAAAATATTAAGTGCATATCTACTGACTTTAAGTAAGATTCGTCCCAACTGCTTTTGATTCCTTTGAGGGACTAAGCTCAGAATGATACAAACCTCCTGGCACCTGCTCCATAAAAATCTTAATGTATCCATTTTCTGAAACAGATCCAAGATATTGGACAATGTTCCGATGCTTTAAATATTTATGCAGTGCTATCTCTTCATGAAGAGGTTGAGAATATCTAATTAAAAAACAAAAGAACCATTGAGTATTTCATCAGGCAGGAAAAGGTTCTAGACTACATTTAGATGCTAGTTTGACAACACAATGGATTTTAGGGGTATCAATCCAATTCTCAGCAAACATCTTGTCCATGACCTTCAAACTGCAGTGTGATTCACTGCCTATTCAGAAAGAGTACAGAGATAGATCTCAGAGGAACCCTGATGGAGAAACATGCCCTCAAAGAATTCATATGTGCGTCTTCTCTATCAATGCATAGCACTGTCTTTGCCACCAAAGCTCCTTTTATGCTTTTCCCCCCTCCCCGAAAAGAATACAAATGAGATACAACTGCAACTTAACCCCCAAAGTATATCTTAGTTTATGATACGCATATATATTATCAAACTGTAATATTTTTATGATATATATCATACTTTTTAAAACTCCTAATTTTTTATTCTCAAGAGTACAGTTGAATACCAGAAGGAAATAATAACTGAATTTTAGTATATTTGGATTTTATAAACCAACCACAAAGAAACACATACTAAGAGCAAGTTTTCAGCAAACAACCGCAGTTTCATCATCAGTGTGTATATAAAAATAAATTAGGTGTTACCTGCTGTCTCTTTCAAGTATTTCTTTGATGGCTATTCGCACTTGGTTGCTAAGGTCTCTTCCAGCATAAACTATTCCATAAGTACCTTTCCCTAGGACTACCCTGTCACCATTCTCATCATAATCATATTCATACTGCAAGCAGAAAAGACAAACAGAGCGGCACAGAAATTGTTATCACTGACATCTGCCATGACAGAGAGCCTTAAGGACAGTTATGTACTAAGTCAGTAGAGCACAGAGGGCTTGCTGCAGCACAGCTGCAGGACAGCAGCCTACCTACCAGCCCAGGGCGTTATACAACTTGTAAAGCTTCCGACTTAACTTGCTTTGTAAAACAAGCTTTCCTAACCAACTTCGAGATGCATTCATCCAAACAAAGTACACAACACCAAACCAAATTCAATGAAACAGTGCTGTCAAAAAGTATCATCTCTAAGAACTGCTGACAGAGCCTTCAGAATATGTAAACAGATGGAACATAACCCCCAATTTTGAAACCAATGGTTTAACACAGATAAAAGTGATATTCTCATACAGTGGGTGGATATATTTTAAGACCCTAGACTCTCACTTGAGCATAGTCACAGCAAAATAAATTTCTGACATACTCCCCCCTCATGCTAAGTTTTTCCAAAAGGCAACAAAACCAAGTTCATCTTCTCAAAAACTGATTGAATATATGAAGAGTGGTGGTTTGCACTGCTGTTGAAACATGTTGGGTCATATTTCCAGCTGAGTAAGTCAATGCTGGTTCACTGGCTCCAGTGAAGCTACACTAATTTACACTACCCCATGATCCTGTCCCATATAGTGATCTTGTCACAGAGCTCTCCTACTATAAAGGTCAGCGAATGATGCTTAATGAAAGTACATCCCAGACACCATATAAAACCAAATTTATTAGGGAAGCTGGGTTAAGCAGCATACCCATGATTCAAATCAGGCAACTGATAAAGGATATTGAAAAAGCACTTTTGCAAAGAGTTAAGAAAGGAATCGGACAGTTTCATAGCCTCACATATTATCAGGAGTACACAGACCTCCCCTAATAGCTTCCCAAATCCAAGAGGATGCCCCATATGGGAAAACTGCAAGGTACTCTCCGTGGCTTCATATGAATTCTCTAATAAAAAACCTCAAACATTTTTTACAATGGCCATCACTAGTGATATTTCTGTCAATGACCACTTTTTCTGCTTCATCCAGTAAGACTTCCTGATACAGAATACAGCCCTGGGATCTATTTCCTTGAAGTGTCTTCCCAGTCCATACGGGAGCTCTGTCATGGCAATGTCCATGTGTCACTGACATTCCCCCCTCTTCACCTCAGCAAAGATGCCAACTTTCATGCTGCTGTATGGAATGTGCTAAAGAAAACCCATCTGTCGTTTATCCTAACAGCATATTCTGCTCAGTGGAACCAAACTCGAGCTAGCACAGCTTTAGTACAGTTTCATTTACCATATTTCAGCACTTCACGGCTCATAACATAATCTTGTTATACGATAGGCATAACTGACCCAAAATGCCATATGCAAAACTTGTCAGGTTCTTTGGTAGGAGCATATCCAGCTTTCACAGCTATCATATGACATAAAACTGTGCAGAAAAAAGACAGCAGTCACATTGCAGAATTTAAGATTGACAGCAACCCCATCTGCAACAGACTGGTCCTAAGCCAACCCTGTAATTACTGTGGAGAAACCTATGTTCTCCAGTCTGGGACCCATGATACGTGAAAATCGTTGGGATTTATAGTTCAGTGCTAGTTAGTAGACAGTTTAATAGACTTATGTATACTAGATGCCACTTTACATTTGCCTCCTCTCATTCCAACAGCTACAAAGATTGAATAAATCATTGCTGGTTGCCAAAAGTCTGAATATGTGATCCACTGGATGTGCAATCCAATCATTAGGTATAAGTAAACAAGTGTTCATAGCTGACCTTCTGTACAAATGTGGAAGGGCAGAATGATCTCCAGGATATCCTATCTGGGATACAGCAGGTACTCTTCAAATGATAGGAACTTCTTCAGTATCAATATACAGAAGTGAATCCCCTAAGGCAGACAGGACTGCCACATTCATGCTTCAAAATACTTGTTAGCCGTAGAACTAGACTGTATTTGATACACAAAATAAACAACTCCTTGCAGCAACATTCTCATAAGGATTCAAAGTGAGTGAAATTAGATTTTCTTCCCCCAGACTGTGCTGGAGGTTATTTCTTCCTCTTTCCCAAACAGAAACAGTTGTTTTAATAAGAGTAAGAACTTCTGCTTTCTCTGTGCTGGTTAAGCCCATCAAGACCATATAAAGCTGCGTTTTCCACGTTGTCTCTTCTAAAATGTAAGATCTCAGGTTGCAGGAAGACATCAAGTGTCTTAGCTCATTTATACACAAAACTAATTAATTCTCCCCTTCTATATCTTGATTTCTCTTTTAATGTCCTAACCTAAGACAGTAATTACAAGGTAACAATTGTGAAGACTTCAAGATATGTAGAATGATATAGCTTAAATAATTAAAATTAATTTCTGTAGTCATCTCTCCACATGTCATTCAGTCATGTGGGATTATTTCCTGCTGTGCATTGTCAAGTGATTTTTTTCAGTTCAGTTTCTAAAAGGCTCAAGCCACAGTGAGCTCACTTCCTCTGAGAGATTGTTATACAGCTGAATAGACTGTATTGTTTGGAGAGTGTCCTACCTAATATTAGCTACATACATAAGCATGTACTGTAAAATCTGCAGCTATACATAATGCTCTGTCTTTACCAAGGCAGGGCCCTAATGCTTTGTCAAACCACGGATGTATGTATTAAGCTGGGCTTAACAGGTATGTGCATTTGTCCTTTGCACTTGGGGACAAATTCTGTGGCTACTATGCACAAACTGCAGTGCAAAATCTCATCTTCCCCACCACTTGCAATTACATTCAACAGTACAGCAGAAAGTTTTCTACTTTTTTAATCCTCTTGTGAAGCCTCAGATAGTGGTTGCTCAGATAGATAGGTTGCTGGAATGAGACACAATCAGAAAGATACTGGGCTCAAACAAACCACAGTAGGGTTTTCATGCTCATTCACCAGATCGACTCAGTTTTCTTGACCACAAATAAAACTTACAACCTAGATGGCTTTTCAGATTTCAGAACAAATAAAAAGAAGCATGGGGTATGTACTTAGTGCCACAAATCTGGACATCTGCTATGAGGCACTGTGTCTTATGAAGACACGGATTCACCTACCCTAACCGGAGTCCACGTAAAACGTGAATAACCCTTTCCAAGTTGAGTGGGGTTTCCCCCTCCCCACTCCACACTGATTATAAAGAAAGCCTACAGCTACTGGGTTCCTAACATCAATGTTACAGTGATGGAAAAAAGCACAGTGTATTAATCTAATCCTAAATATCTGCAAATCTCTGGCACTGAAGCTTATCAAATGAAAATTATGTGGAGTAGTAATGGTATCAGGTAACAGCTAGAAAAACTGAGGGACGTTTGTAAATGGCTTTTTCCTAGAATTGTGTTTGGTATTTTATCTTTTTATGCATTTAAGCAAGCTGATGTCAGTTGATTCTCATCTATAGATTGTTTGTAACAAAATACATATTCAGTAACACACCTCATTAGAGAGTTATACATTTTACAGTAGAAACAAGCCCACTTGATAAAAATTGTGTATTTTTTCAGATGAATGCAAATCTCATGTATAATTAATTTTGTAGGAGCTTAAATTTCACATACAACTAAGGAGTTTAAATGCTATTTAATATCTTTCTAGTACACTGATATGAAAGTAGAGGGAATACTAAGAACAAGTTCCAGAGTTCTTAGATCTTGTATCCTTGACATACCTCCAGTGTGTCGCCATCTATTTCTCCTTCTAGTTCCAAAGTACTGCCAACTGCATCAGACAAAATTTCTTTCACCAAACCACAGAACCTAAAAAAGCAATAAACAGCACAGGAGCAAAGAAGAATATCCTTTTGGAAGATTGAACAGATTCTTCACAAGGTGGGCTTTGCTTTCAAGCCAGTAAACCAACTAGAATGTTCATATGTTTGTTTCATTACTGACTTTCTCCATATTTATCCCATTTTAAATGATGAAGAACATCAAACACATACTGAAAAGCCTCATTATTTATCAAATTATTTTATTTTCTCTAGAAAACCCAACAGTTACTTGTTATTGTAACTGCATAGTAAAATCTTAGTAGATTCAATTCAAATACTTTTCCTGTACACTTTTGGTTTCAAGTGTGATTACTCAGTATTTCTGAAAATCAGATGTTGTGATTTCCTGTCAGATATTCAGAAGGCTAAAAGTATAAAAGTAGTAACATGTTCAGAGGAATAGAGTTTTAACTAATTTCTAGTTCTCTGGGGTGGAGATCCTTAAGTACATATATACTTTTCCTGTAGTTCCCTGCCAGAGCCACTAGCTTTTTTCCAAATTCTATAACAAATGGTACAATTATTAAAAATTATTATAAAACATTCACATCTCTTTCACTGACTAACAGAGACATCTCTTGAACAGATTCTTGTAGTGCACTGAATAAGGCACGAAAAATACGACCAAATTTCATAAAACACAAATTGCAATGCTGAATTAAGGCTAAGGAGGTTGCAGGAATTTTAGTGTTTCCTATCTCTTATGCAACACACTCTACACAAAGCTAATAATTTTCTTTAACCTGAGTTTGTTCCACATAATACATAAATAGTAATTACTGCAGGAAAAGTGAATATACCATTTAACTCCAAATACCAAGTGTATTAACAACTCCTACAGCATTCAGAAGGTTTAAATGCAAATACAAGTCATAAGGAAGCATTTGGTCTGTAAAGATTTAGGTGTGAAATTCAGTTATCCTGCTCACTGTTTACAGACAACATATGGTCAGAAAACACTTGACTACAGGTGCAATAGTAACACAGATCTGTGACACAATATAAGATAGAAATTTTTATCACATATAGTTGCTCTTATTTAAATCAAACAGAACAGGCACACAAGGGAACCTTAACCAATGTAGGACCTCACATGACATTGCCAACATACAGAAAAATAAGATACTAGTTATATTAGAATAAGGTAGGTAAGCCTTTTCTCAGACCTAACAACTTGTAGATAAACTAATCAGAATCAGACAACAAATGTGTTATTACAAGTGTAATAACCTTAAACATCACCAAGTTCAGCTCATTGCTTCTGCATCAAGAAAAAATAAGTGAAGAAACAAATAATTATTCTGCCAAGCAAAAATGTCAGCTTTCAATCTTTAGTAAATGAATTCTATTTAGGACATAGATCAGGTGTGTGAATCCCATACAAACTGAACTCACCTACTACACTGGTTTTCTGTAGAAAAGTAGATCTGAAAGTCATCAGAGTTGTCATGGACGTACAGAAAACAACATCGTTCATCAAACTTGGAAATGCTGTAAAATTCACATTAAGAAAGTATTATTCTGGACACAACTCTCAGAAGAAATAGAGTGAGGAGGAGTCATTGTTTTTGAATTACAAACACTTAAGAAATATCTTTTTCACCGTTAATTACCTCAGAGAGACAGCATGCAATTTTATGTATTCTCCTTATACCTAGAAGTTTTGAGTTTGTTTATATATTCTATAATCTTATCTCTGATTTGATAAATAAGCTACTGCTTACTTTGGTAAAATCCTAATTTATCTGAAGCGTGTTGAGGTCAGTTTGTTGTTCGTCTCCATTTTTCTACAGTTCTGTCAGATTTCTTGCTATTTGATGACATGTCAATTGAAAGTGAATTGCTTTGACACTAATTTAGCTATCCAGAAAGACTTTCTTTTAAGCCTGAGAAGTACTTCATGTTTTTAGAATTTCACTGCTCCTACAATAAAGTGGAACAGGGAAATACCTACAAGTGTAGCAGATCCTTCTCAGCATATACTTCTTATGGCCTTAATACTGACAAACAAGTGCCAGGATGACCAATATTTACTCCAAACTGCAGCAATAATTCTGGCAAAGGGATTATTTACTGCATATCCTGTCTTGCCAATGTCATATCTATCCCACCTAAATGCACTGAAGAGAAAAGTGAAGTGCCAGAAAACACAATATCAATATGAAAGGAAATCTATGAATTGATCTTATTCCAAACACTTGCACTTCGGTATTACATTACATAATCCCAAGTTGTTACGCTTGTTAAAGGTATTTTTGTGCATTAAATTAATAAAATTTCTTGGCTTCTTGCCTGATTTGCTTAGTGAAACTCTTTGATTTTGCTTATCCTGTGCTGAGACAGTTAGTTAAAATGACAGTAAACTACAGCTGCATGTTACATGACCAAGCTGTTGAAGCATCATTAAGGGCTACATGGAAAGTGTTCCAAAAAATGGTAATTTTGCCAGAAAATGTTTCTAGGAATATGTGAAAACACACTATGCCACTCTGTGGTTTCATTCTGGTACAGCAATTTCCAGTCTAACCAGGCACACACTTGACATGAGAACTAAGTGACAAAGCAAGATGATTCTTCCAAGGGCAAATACAGGATAGGCAACACAGTATCTAAGTAATAATATTGCATTATAAACAGCGTCATGTATGTGGTATGTAAGATGAGTTAGCACAAATACAATTTAAGGGTTTTGAGAGAGTGTACGTTAATTGAGACCACTTTTTTCCCCTAAAACCAATGCAATTTCAAAAGCATAGCAGTTTTGTCACATACAAAGCAAACATCTAATTCCACTAAGTTTAAAATAGACTGCCTCTTTGAGCTTTGCAATCCCCAGCAGTGGATAAAAATCAAAGCAAATGAAATTAATTGCGTGCTTCCATTTGATTAGTTAGCTTTCTCAAAGATTAATTTCTGTGCATTGTGTTGACTGAAGGTAATTAGTATGGTACAGAAACTTCATGCTGAGTTATGCTCAATCAGCTCCACAAACTTCAGTAATGACAACTTCCCATCCACTTGCATTCACGTAGTAGAATAAAATATCACATAAAATTCATTTAAACCAGAACCTGCTTCTTTTTAGGAGAAAATACTGGAGTTATGGTAGAATCTATGTCCAAACCCACAGCTCTAGGCTTTTATAGCAACCACGGTTGACATTATTCAGAAAAATACTTCTTCACTGAGCTTATTTTCTTAGGCCAATTACACAAGTTCAGAAGGAAGACAAACCTGGGACCTAAAACTTAGGCACTTTGGGTAAAGACTATAGCCTAGAAGCCCTTCACTTTCAGAACTACAGAACCCAGTAGGTATCTGAATTTATGCTTGTATTCGAATCAGAAACTTTTTCAAGCACTTAGGCTTATGCGCTCACACAAGTGCCCCCAGGCAACAGCTATTTATGTCCCTCGAAAGGCCAGATCCACCAATGCAGTGACTCTGGAACCCAGAGAGAAGGCAAAAGCCCACCCTGTGTTCCCTGTACTTACAGCTCCCCTGGCTCTTAGCTGCACCTGCATAATTCAGACAGAGAGCACCCAGGTTTCATTTTGTTTTCTCTCCTGGGATTGCGTCTCTCACCTTTCTGGCAGCTAAGTGGCCCAATTTAAGATATATAAGCCAGCTTCTAAGTGCAGTCATGCATTTTGCAGTTGTTAATAGCAAATGTAAATATTTTCTATCCTCTCAGAACAATCCTGTTTTTCTGTGTAATATCCTGATGTACTTAATCTTCTTTGGCACTAATATTTTGACCCATTTACTCACGCCTAGTGTTTTCATTAATCTAGGCATCACCAAAATGGAACTATTTTAACTCCTTAAAGGCTAGTTCTTGAGAAACTCCACGAGAAGTCTCCTTCCAGCTCAAGAATTCTTTTTTGTCCTTAGCACAAACTACATCCATGCCTCATTTAATATTTCTCTAACAGTCCAAGTTCTAGCTAGAAGGTTTTTAGATAAAGCCATAGCAGACATTTCTGAATTCCAAACAGAAAATAGGTAACATGGTTTCCTTTTCTTAAAGGAAAACAGAAAAACACTTCTTTCACTCAGAAAAGGAAGCAAGAAGAGCTAAGGGCTCTTCTTTCCTTCTGTACTCCATATTTTAAAGTGCAGAAATGGCAGTAACTTTACTGAAAAATTTAGAAAAATATATAAAAAAACAGCTACATGATTGAAAAGAGGGAAGTCTACCTAAGAATACATGTGTCCACACACTGCTCTTGATGAGTATTCCTGAAGAAATGTACAGCACTGCCCATGCAAGGAAAGGCAAACTCTTCTGTGTTGACATTTCAAAGCAGGTTGGACAGAGCAAGCTTTTACAACAGGCAATGCAAAGAACGGATTTAAGGCAGAAAGCATATTTCCCACTGAAGGGAAATACAAAACATACAAAAAAGACAATGAAATGTTTTCTGACATACCAACCTTATTCCCCTAATTGAAGAAGCTGTAAAATTCCATTCATGAATCTGTTTCTGTAAAGAACAAAGAGTTATAATCCACAACAGTTTAACTTTGACTTACTACTGAAAACAAAGACATAGCATGGTAAACAAAAGAAAAATTCTTCCAGCATGTCCCTTTTTCTTTCTTTCTTCTCCCCCCCATTTGAAATCAGATTGATACATGGATAAAGAAACTATACATGCATTGCTGTTTTACTCCCTTGAGAAAAAATGAATATAAACAGCAGAGGGTGGAAATAAAAGCTGCATTTCCTCATTTAAAACTAAATTTGAAGAACAAATCACAAAGTACAATTTACCAAACACTATGTTTTGACTCAATATACCCATATTTCATATTAAAGATGAAGCAGACTATGCCCTACTTTTATCTAGGCTTAAAGGCAAAGGCATATTCATACATCTCCCTAAGAGGCCAGGAGCAGAGAGCTTTGGCCCAGGGAGCACACTGGAGGGCAAAACAGAGGAAGGACAGCCTGCATCTAGGACTGCAACCCTCCACAGATACATACAGATATAAATCTACAGCAAATAGCTCTATTTTATTTACCACTGCCAGATACGCCAAAAAAATTTGTTCCATAAAGCCAAGTTGTATCAGACACATTCATTCGAAACAGGGAAGCAGAACAGTGTCTAGGAAAAACTGTTCACAGATCCAGGTAATTATGTGCCCTTGCTCCAGCATGTTGCTTTTCCACACTGTGCCTCTCTACACTTTCACTCTATTCTTCACAGATGTTGCTCTGATATTAAGAAAGGGGGGCAAAATACATTGGAAATTTCAAGTCTTTCAATTGAAACTGAAATTATTTTTCACTTTTAAGAGCTTGCACTGTCAATAACTGTGCCTACTTCTTTCCTAATCCCCTGTGCTTTATCCAATAATCCAAGACATCAAATATTTTGTTTCTTTACACTTACTTGCCACAGGCTGACATTTTTTCTAGTTTCTGATATTATAACTGTAAAAGTTTAAGATGTCTAAAATATTAAACACAATACTGGGCTTTATCTTTACTTTTTATCTAACTTTGAGCTTCATCTTAATAAAAACCATACAATTCTAATAAGAAGTATTATGAGCAGACCAAATAACCCAAGCAATTCTAAGAGACATAGTCAAGACAAGTTAAATCAAAACTAGAGGTCAAAATCACTGGAGTTCTAATCATATCCCCTTCTTTTAATTTCTCTGTAAGATGTCAACTTTTATATTTACACAGAAAACATACTGAGGCTTGTGTTTCACAGAAATGTAGCAAAGCTTAAATTATTGACAAGTGCTCCAAAGTCTACACGTAAAAAGGTAACTTTAAGCACAATGAGTGTACATTTAACACATCTGTTGGCAGTTTTACCATTTCCGGGGGAGAGACATGCCACAATGACAGAGATCTCTCATCTGCTTCATTGTTGATTGAAACATATGCAGGCTGGTAGACTTTAGTTGGTTCTATCACCAAAACCTGAGGAGAGAGAGCATTTTTCCTTAATAAACCAGCTGCTAATACACTACAGTAGTTTCAGATGCTCTGACAGAGGCAATGGGTAACCTTGAAGTCAGGCCTAAAATACTGTCAAGGGAGAAGGACAAGCCAAAGCAGGAAAAGTCCATGTTCTTATGTACAATAGAACAGTATGATCACAATTTATCATAGAAAACTTAAAAGTATTCCTCAGAGTACTTTTAGGGTGTCGGGTTAAATTTTTTTATAGGATAAAGATTAGCAGGATACTGGGTTTTGGTTCATGCAATGAAATAACAGGCAGTTAAGTCTGTAAGTATTGTGTTTAGAGTCTTCCAGTTCTTGTAATATCCTATCCAGAAACACAAAACATACAAAACTGGTTTGGACATAACATCTTACTGGAAATCTCAGTCCATTAGTTGCTTCTTTCGTTGCCTCAAAAATTATATCTAGCCAGAAAGTCAATCTTTCTTGTCGAGGAGAATGTTCTATGGTGAGTTTCTTGAAACGCTGAATTAGCATCAGATTCTGAACTAACGATTTCAAGTACCTAGAATACATTGAATTAGTGAGTTAACAGAGAGAAAACAAAATTTGACCAGATTCTAAAACCACTTAGTTGACTTAGACATCCAAAAAATTAACCATAAAATTAAATGTAATTTAAACACTACCATAATGGAAATTATAGTGTTGATTTTTATACATTTCTGGAAAGAATAGCAAGTTCAGACAAAACCTTAAGTCATAACCTCACAGGGATGTTCGCAAACAATGGCTTTTTGCCAAAGGGTATGGTTACGTGAGTAGTTACATGGTGATTAGACAGAATATGGTAAGCTAGAAGATGGTGGGGGAGGGAAGCAGCAGCCAGCTAAACTCTGAAAACAATGGTTTCACAGTCTTTTCACAATTGTTTCACAGGAATCATTGCTGATTTCCAAACCGTTCTTATAAAAGATGTGTCCCAATGCGATTTAAACCCAGCAATGATGGGTAACTTAATTTCTTACTTTCCCCCTTCCTTACCATAATAAAAGAACAGCATACAAAGTCAGAGTTACAAACAATCTGTGATGGAAAAAATCCAGTTATCTATGTGACTGCAATGCTTTTCAAATTTGTGTACTTCCCCAGAGCTGTGTACTGGAGCTACAGCCTTCTACCACATACCACACTGGAGGTTTCAGCTTAAAAAGTTTCTCTGCTGCTTGCACTGCTTTACCAACATCATTAGCCAGCATGCTCACACTGAAGAACTGTCCCACATCCCAGTAATTGTTCATTTTTTCTAGGCTTCCTTTTCTTCCCAATAAACTGTTTAAACGTACACCTGTAAAATTTCAATTAAAAACCATATTTTTCTATCAATAAAACGCTAAATAGTGGTGGTTTTTTTTACTGATGTCTATCAGTAAAAGATTAATTTAAGACTTGATTAAGCATTACTGATGAAAATAAAGTGGAGCAAGTTTTCCCCAGAGAACAACACTGGCCAACACAGAGGATGGATCTGCAAATAACAACCCCAATACAGTTCAGACAGTCAGAACACCTCCCACACACAGTGTTAAAAAACCTCTTGTGATCCCTGTCTGGGCTATCTGTCTCCTGACTCAATGTAAGATGCACAGATTGATTTCTTGATTTCTCTGTAGACGTACAGGCGTGTGTTTTAGCCAGCACATACATGGAAGATGTGACTATAAGCAGACAACTAGTAACTGTCCTGGTAGATTCATCCAGGTGATACTTCCTAAGGATCTCTCAATTCAGTGCCAATAGAAACCCTGTGCATCCTTGCTTGGCATCCCTGAGGAGAACTGGGTGATCCTGTCTCATCCTGTCTTTGTCCCTTGTTGGCTTTTCAATGGGATAATCTCTGTGGTGCAGTAAAGGCAGTTCAGAGATGGTGCTGAAGTTGGTTCCACTCTGTTCTTCTCACATCTCTGGGACCATTTAGATGGGCCACATTACTAGAAAGCTGTTCCAAGGCAGTAAGAAGGAAAAGGGCCCTTTAAGATCCTTGTGTTTTAGACTGCCATCCAGGACCCACTCCTAAAAAGCCTGAACCACCTTTCTCTCTATACAACCCATCAATGTAAGTATTCTGCTTTCGTCATAGGGAGAGAGGCAGAAAACTTGTCTGCTGACAAGTCTGTGATTGCTTACCTATTTTTCTCAGTTCCATTGAGCTTTCAAACTGTTGTCCTGCAACAAGCAGCAAAATTGCAAGGTTAATTCCGGAATATAGAGTTGACTGGAGTTCAAATCCTTTGCGATACCTGCAGAGAAGAGTCAAGAACTCACATCTCACTGTTTAGAAGAACAGAAATACTGCAAAGTTTTTGCAGATATTTTAAGCTATTAATTTACTGTAAGGACTCTATGGCTAGTTGGCACACTCTTTGTTTTAAAGCTTTACATTCATTAAAGGTGACTGAGACCCAGCTGACCAAGGTGGAACGCGTGGCACCAGCTGGTGTGGGATGAAGAAATCCACCTGTAGCTTGTAAGTTCACTACTTGCCATCTGTGTTGCATGGTGGGGGGAAAGAGTGAGGACGGAATACTTCCCAGTTACAGTACAAACCCACATTGCTCACATTACTGTACACAGGAATAGGTTATATGAGGACACAAACATACCTAAGTGTCAGCGAGACCCTGTGTGCACGTGCATGCCTTACTGCCTTAAGAAAATTCATACCACAGTTTATCAGCATTTTTCCTTACATACAGTAGGTCATTGCATTTCCTGGGGATCCAGCATGGAAACCATCCTTGCACAGAGGACCAATGCAAAACCCATAATCTCACTCATACTTCATTTTGGCCTTGAGGCAGACTAATTGCATATATTCTCTACAAAGACAGGTGAATCATCATCACTCCAATAATTTAAGTGCATCATTCTATATCCGAAATAGAGAATATAAAGAGAAGCATGGAAATACGTATCCAAAGATCTAGTGCCCAGTAAACCAAATAGTCAAACAGGGTCCTGCAAAAAGAGATAGGTAGGACAACTGATCTTTTAATTACTACAGCCCTGCTTTTCAAAACCAGAACTACAAGTCTGAAAAGATTTTAAAATACATATATTTGCAGGGTTTTTTTCTGTTACCATTCAATGGCACAATCTCGACTATTGGTATCTTTACAGTCAGAGTCAAGAAACATATCCTTGTAGATCCTCCCACATAAGCAAAACATATCTGGAGCAGGGTGATCACACGTCTGCAGGACTTGAAGCATAACTTGTAGTGCCTTCTCTCTGTCACCTGCATTATTTCTTCTGAAATCAAATACAGAGAATAAAATAAATGAGTTCAGATCTGAAACAGTAACTGCAAGATGGGGGAATAATAATATCCCTCGTCTATCCCACAACCCATCCATCATTACTATATACAGACTTGAGCTTATTTAGATTGATGTGTGATTGTGAGTTGACTGCCAAAAATGAAATGTATTCTCCTATCATGGGGCTCTACTTCTAGCTTACATAAGAACTGATTCAAGCCCAGAACTCCTCTATGAGAAAGATGTGCCATCTAACTTGATTCCTTTCCACATAAGCAGACAGACTCTGCATGTCCTGCAGTGAGAAACGAGAGCTTCCTTAGTGTTCATTCCTGACAATACACTTAACAAAAAGTTTTTAAGCATTCAACCTGACAGATCCTTCAGCTGTGCCCAAGATTTGTAATCTTGATCCAGAAAGAATACCAGGAAATACCAACTAAGTGCAGGAGGAACCTGGTCAATTCAATTTTAACGAAAAGAATGATGCAGCTCAATATGGAGCCTTGGAACGACAACAAGAATAAAAGGGCCAAACTGAGCTGTATTTCTTCCTCCAACAAAAATTATTCAGAGTAGAAAAAGATTTGGAAAACAAACAGCTGTTACACAGCTTCTTTTGAAAAATATTTAACAACTGTATCAGTAAGAAAACAGTGATTAAATAACATTTCCATTTCTTCTTATTATTAAATAATCAGAATTTTTGCCTCCATTTACCTTGCTGTTTTTCTAAGTTAGAATTCAGTATTTACCACAAAAACTCACTTAGAACAAACAAAAATGTCTATTTGCAAGAGTAATGCAAACACAGCTTAAGAGCTTAATAGCCTCTTCAAGACTTTTTTTAATCACTAGAGAGATTTAAAATATTTACCAACCCCTTTTCAGAACTGTTTACAATTTTCCAATCCCTACCTAGGTATCCACGAACAGACTTACATGGACTATAACTACTTTGTCAGCAATACCAGCAGCAGATAATGGTTTGTGGTAAATTTATTACTCGCATGCCCCAAAAGGATTAATATTTACTGTAAAGTGGCTCAGTTCCTTAGGTAACCAGCTAATGCAATAAGACCAGTAACAACATATCTGTAGCAAATTTCAGGCTTCTGTGCATGTTATGTGATGGGGAGCAACTAATACGATTAAACAGTAGCTAGTTGGGGAGGCTTTATCCTGCCTTTGATGTCACTGGCAGAGCACAAACTTTCACAGGGAGTACTTGAATATTTTTAAAGTATTTTTTCTTCCGATTAACTGTTCTGAAATTAAACCCAGTCTTCTCTAACGAGCACATAGGAAAGTTAGTATCATTTTTCAGTTTTACAAGAAATAAAGAGAAGCTAAAAAGTGTGGGGGTAAATCCATTGCACAGGTCAGCATGCTCTAACCACACCTGATCTGAACAAAGCAGGTTCTTTCACTAAGAGTACACAGTTTCACTATTGTTAATATGAACACAGAGAAACTTGAGTAAACAGAGCTTAGAACAAAATTAGGCCCTAAAATGAAAGTCCAGCACCACCCTGGTCATGTGTAACATAGTCACAGAAGTTGGCAGTGTTAGAGATTTTGCTGAAAGCACAAGAAATACGTACTAATACCTAAATTAGAGCACTTCAGCATGGAAAATCTAACAATCACTGCTTCACACACAGAACAAACTTTGACTCAACTCTGCCTTGTATGAAAACAGGTTTATTATTAATGTTAAGGTGAAGTGGTGCTATGATTGAAAAAAGTATAACTTCAAAGAAAAAAATACAATGCACAAAGCAAGACGCTGCTTAAAATGGGATACTGTGCACATTAACATTTCTGGTCATCAAAGGATGAACTGATACACACCAAACACCATAGCAGGAGCATTTCAAAAGACCAAGCCCTAAATAAACAGTGTACTAGAGGGCTCAAAATGAAAGACTTCTATTTCTTACACGGAAAAAATTATCATTAAAAATAATTAAATTCAACAAAATTTTGACAAGTACACAGTCATCTAGCAGGACATTATTAAACAAAAATCAGTTTAGGTATCTTTATAGAAAACTGTTTTTCAAAGCATCAGAATTCGATGCTCATTGGGCAATACAAACCTAACATACCAATTATAATAATTTACAAGTTTAGGAACAGTTATCACCTTCTAAATCCCAACAGGGAGGCTGAACCAAGAAAATAAAACAACAGGAAGACCACATAATTTAGGCTACAAGCACATTCCCTAAGTCACTATGAAAACATACTGTTGGATTATATGCAGAACATGTTATGCTCGACCAAGACAGATTTTCATTTCTTATTTCAGACTCCACACTTTGTCAGATCTGTATGCCTGACAGCTTATAATTTGTTTCAAGGTGACTTGAAACAGGTCTGTGATATTATCAACAGAGTAGAAGAGATTACCTTAAACCCTCAAGGCTGTAGCACTGACTTCTATTTTTTTAACCCGATCTCAACTGTATTAACTCCAGCCCCCATTTAAAACCACAGTAGAGCAAATCACACAAAAGCATGTCAGAAGGGACTGCTGGAGGTCATCTCATGGAATGTCCTTCTCAGAGCAGGTCCATCTCGCAGGACTAGACCATGCCTTTGTCTGAAAAGCTGAATCTATTAAACCTCCAACGATGGAGATGCCACAGCCTCTCTGAACAGGGAAAGCTGAAGTACTGTATATTATGATGAACAGGCATGAAAACACAGGCAGAAAATGTTCTCTTTATGGAGTAAATTGTGCACCAGGCAAGGCTGATTCTGCAAAGCAAATCCCCTGACAAAGAAGTTTTATAAGCCAGAGCAGAATCCCAATAAGGACCCCACCAGTTTATTTTAACCGCTCCTTGGTTACAGGTCGGCTTGCACTGAAACATGGATGTCCCTCATGGTATGACATAAACAATTCACTTCAGAAACAACATTCTGAAATAGGCATTTGTCAATGGTGCTCTTCAACACACACTCTGTTACCCTCTCCACATCTGGGATAAGATGCATCCTACCTTAAAGAAGTCTGCATACACCCCCAGTGAAAATATGAGCTACACTTCATAGTTTATCTGGGCTTGGGGGGAGCAGTTTTTAAAATCGCTAATCACAATCTGAGAATTATTTCGAAATACAGTTTAACCTTTAAAAATATATTTTAGGGGTCAAAGAGCTAGGGGGGAAAAAAAAGGATGCCTACCACAATTTGTTTAGAAACCATTAAAACAAAGCACATGCCTTTGAAGAACTGCTTATAGTAACCATCCTTTTCCTCACTAATTTATTTTTAGTTCCATCCCTACAAACTTTGCCTTCCAAAAACTTGCAGAGAAACCAAACAGAGAAAATCAGTCTAAATTATCTGAACATGATAACTGCAAAAGCTACTGCCAGTGAAGAAAGAGATCTGCAAGTTACTTCTAAAACCTAGGGCAATTTTGAAAATATCCTAGTGCTCAATAAAACATTGCCAAGATTCCCCCAGGGAAAATGCTAGGAATTAGAAGGAAACGAACAAAGAGTCAAAATTAAAACCATCATGGTATCTTTCAGAAATACCCAGCACACTAATCTTCAGTACTGTGTACGGTTTTAAACTGTTTTTAGAAAGAAACTGAACAATTAGGATTAGGGAAAAAAATTCAATGGAAGGAACGATCAATGGTACGGAATGGTTTCCATATGAAGAAAACTTCAATAAACTAAGGGTTTTCAGACAAAAATGACTGTGTAGAGATCTTTTTTCCAAAAAAAAAAAAAAGTTGTCTCACAGGGCACCTTTATAGCCTCTAATAATTTCCTCTAAATTAGTCTGTGTTCTGCTGCCAGGTTAGTTCTGCCTGGCAGCTTATATCCTGCAGAAACTGCTCACTATCCCCTTGCCCATTTGCTGCTTTGCTCATTGCAGTGGTGCCACATCATTTATCTGTTTCTTACTCCACCACGTTCCTTCCACCACGGAAGCAGACTTCTCACTTCCCTGTCTGCAGAAGCCTCTTGTATCTGTCTCCCTGTCCTGCCCAACTATCCATTCCTCCTTTACCTCTCTGAATTACTCTGCAGGGCTACAAACCTGATGAAAACAGCTCAGCACATAATAAAAATACATTTTTAAGCACGTGCATATAAACACATATACTGAACAAGCAGAACTGAGGTATGATCAAGTTAGTGTGCAACTTCAGTTTTGTATCACAATATTCTAATTTGCTCCTTTCCATTCCATCCCATTGTCATATTTTGTCCTAGCCTAAGGCTGGAATCAAACATTCTTATTCAAAACAAGAGGTATTCAGCTCTAACACTTTCCTCTGAAGCCAAGGGACAAGTTATAAAAAGAAGCAATATTTCTTCTTCCAAAAAACTTTTTGAAAAACTTTCTACCTCAGTTATTACAGGATTTTTTCCAAGTCTTCCTGCCCCATCCCCACTTCTCCATGCTCTGCTCTCCCTCCTAAAAAGAAGCTGCTGTTCCATAACTTCATGACTTCAGTCACCAGAACCACGTCTTGGACTTTGAAGTCCAGAGGTTCCCTCTGCTGCCGAGATGTCTCCTTGTATTTCCATGGGGAACAACTGCACCACCAAGCACGAAGTCTTGTACGACGTGCTCAAGCTCTTTCCTTGTGTTACACTCACAGCATCCTCTATAGCTATTGGTATTTAAAGGATCTGGGATATTCTCAGATTAAAATTGTTATTAGCACCAGAAAAATTCCCTCCACATGCCAGTCCTGTCTCCATCCACTACTCCCACAGCTGACATTTGCTTCAGTTTGTTCAAGTTTTCTCTGCCTTTGTACTAATGAAGAAAGGTTACACAACCAGTAATCAAACACTGTTTGTAGAAAGCAGAATCTCTTTACAAATCTATCCTTTTTCCCTTTCCAAATTTTCTTGATAAGTACAAAAATTACCACTGCTGTCTCAGGAAGTCCCTGAGCCAAAAGTGGGTGGAAGCAGTGGGAACATTGAAGGAGATGTGCCCCAATGCATTTTCCTGTCTTCATAGTGTTCCCCAGGTATGTGCTATTGACCACTCTCAGAGATAAGAATCTAGGCTAGAAGGAACTATGCCCTGAGCCAGTAGGGCCATCCTTACGCTGTGTCCCTCTCCCAGCTCTCAAAAATCATCCAGAAATCATAGTCAAATTGCAGTCTCTTACCTGGAATAACACCTGGAACACAGAGTAAAACCAAAATTCTTTGTTTCTTCCCTTTCTTTTTGATTTCATAGCTTCTTTCTTCCCCCTCAAGTCTATTCTCTTCTCTGAATCCTTCTCTCTACTCAGTCATTATAAGGAGGCCTAGTTTTAAACATCCCTAAAACAAAAAATCTTCCTGCTTCACAGGCTGGCTTCACCAGCTTTAAAGAACTGGCATGGCTATGCAGCCAGAACTACACTCAGTGAGCCAAGCCTTTGTCCAACAAAGTAAGAGGAAACAGCATGGATTTCACCAGGACAAGAATTAGTTCACTCTGTAGGTAACAGGTGGTATAAACTTTTTTTCCCAGCTTTTTGTTCACATGTTCCCCTGTACGGTTTGTTTCCATCCATCTATCTGGAGAAGACTATATGCTATAGAAAACTCCTATATCAATGCAAAGTACTCACTGAAGGGAATCCACCTTTGTTTCCTTTATATTTCATGTTGACTTATTGATTTGATTAAGTCCTCTATAAGCAAACAGATTCCTTGGAGAGAAATGCACAGGGGAACAAATCAAACCATAACAAGCAATTCTGAAAATGTTTCCCACACAAATACTCGAGAGAGTAACCTATTTTTTCCACTCTATTTCTATATGAATCATGTTTATCTTCTGATTATAGCCTTGAGGCAGCTATCAATAATTAAAAAAACCCCTGATCTCACAGTCACATTGCAGAAGTGTCAGGGAGACATCTCACTGTTAGTATAAATATCACTTTTCACAGCATGACTGGCTTTCACATATGTTACTGTGTTCAATTATCATAATGTACAGTACCTTTGTTTACATAAATGAGAAATAAATAACAGTAAACTAATTTTAATTAGTTTAGGCACTTTCATTCTCATTTAAAACAAGAAAGTAATGTTTGAGATAAGACACATTTCACTGAGGATACAATTTGATTGTACAGCCTTCCATATGTGAAACACTGAATGAGTAAAACATGACCCTAAATTGGGCTTTGAGGCAAGAACTAAATTTGCAAGTCTCCAGATAAATATGACAATGAAAAACAACCAGTCATTTTGCTTTTTTTCCCCTCCTCATATACACTTCAGGTGCTTCATGCAAGCCAGTCATATAAAATGAGGAGAGCTACAATGTGTTTTTCACTAAATCTGAGTAATCACAGAACAGAACATTTTAAATATCCCAGTGTTTATCAATGGGAATAATTTCCTTTGGCTACTATTATCCACAATTACTAGTGATTTTCTACTTGCACCGTTATGCCCTTCACTTGCTAATTGCCCTTTTTTATTATTGTATTGGAAAATGCTGCTTGTTAAAACACAGCATGCTGAGTTAAATAATAGTGATTGCAGCTGTCCTCATTTTTATTAATATAAGGGAAGATAGAAGTGCCTTGAAAAGACACTGAAGTCTTTGCAGCTCTGGCCTCACACCAGGGTTGGGTTTGGGTTTAAAATCTACTGTTTTGAACAGAATTTGCCATACCCTTTGGTTTCTTTGCAAGCTTCCAGAACTTGGTAACTACAGCCATGGTAAATGAGGCCAATTAGATAATAGTCCTTACACAGTGCTTGCCTCCCAGGCAAGGTGTACCCATGGACTGAAGCAAACAGCCATCAATATCTGAAACACCCAGCCCTCAATTGCACAGCATCTTACTTCATACCAAAGCTGTGAATACAAATACTGAAAATACTCATGTGGCACATTTGTGCTTAACTTATACCTAAAGATGTGTCCCATTCTATGCCCAAATTAGGATATAATCAGACCTAAATCTCAGCTAGGAGGTAACAAGGAACAATGTCTTAAACCAGCCCAAGTCTGTATAGAAGAGAGCACTCTCCGTTCTGTTTGTGTGTCACATCTAAATTAATTAAAGACACTGAAAAGAGGAATGGCCTTTTGTGCCCTAGAACTTCTAAACAAGCATCCAGGAGGGTGCTGTGTTCAGACAGCCCAAGCCTGGAAGCAAGCACAAGCCTGTCATTGCAAACATCCATTATTAGCTGCTGATATTAGACACGAGAGATGACAAATGATGTTCTCAGTAGTCTGCTCTGAAATGAAAAACAGAGAGGTGTACAGTAATCTAGGAAAGGGGCTGGGTTTAAAAACCTGCCACGTGAATCAGGGAACCAGAAATCAGCAGGAAAATGTCTGCCTGCCCCACATATGATAACAGTTCAGTGCTCTAGTACGTTTCTGCACAGTACTCAGCAAGCATGCCCAGGATGGCTTTGCTCATGAACCAAGCCAGGTCAGACCTAGGCAGGTTCTGAGCCAGAAGACATGCAGCTAGGCTGGAACTGGGCTGAGTCGCAAGTAAAAACATCCCTGTCCCTTACCTTAGCACAACTCATTAACCTGGACCTACACACAACTGTGGTTCAGATTGGGCTTGTGTCCACCTGATGTCCCAGCAGAGCCCCAAGGTGCCCGGAAGCCTCAATCCTGTGCCCCTCGCCTGCCACATTGCTGCCTCTGTGCAGCACTGGAGCAACTCTGACTTGACAATGCTAAGTGAGATTAATTGCCAGTAGAATTCAGTTAGAGAGTCCAAGAGGAAAGAAACTAATTACTTTCTCTATTAATTACTTTCTCTGTTGATTATGATCACTGTTCTGGTATACTTCTTAATGAAATTAAGCACACATTAACATTCTGCAGGGTCAGACACAGCTGCTAATTCTGTTTTGCATATGATGTGTTTTGCTCCTGGTAGGCTCAATCAGTTGTACTGAGCCACATTAATGCTGTTCTGTATGTGGGAATTAATAGAATATTAAATGTAAACATAGTTCTTTATTTTTAAAGATCAACCTCAATGAATCCTCCTTACCGATTTAATGCAAAAGCATAATGAAATTTAATGTTGTGTTGATCAGCCAGATCACAGGTAGGAAGCATTTCCAGTGTTTCTACCAGCTTCACCATAGCATCATAGTCCTGGTATGAAATTTAAAAAAAAAAGAAAAAAAGAATGAAGACACTGAAAGCAGGGGAAAGCATCACTAAGCTAAAATATAAAATAGACAGTTTCTCAGGGGACTGTTCCTAAAAGAGTCAGTGAAACAGCTACGAATGCTGTGTAAGGATAAACAGGGACCTGGTCTATTCATGTCAGTGCTTGCCTCTTCCTCACCACAATGCCACTGCCCAAACTACTGAACGCCTCTACCCAGTTGGATTGATTACACTGCCGGCACCAGGAAGAAGAGCTGACGAGTCTGGCTCTTTCAGGCCTAATTAAGGACTTTTGATGAACGACGTTTCCTCAGGTCACTGCAGACTCAAGCACAGTTTGCTCTGCAGTACAGTCACCCATTTGTGCACTCACGTTGGCTTCTCAGGGGTAACCCACACACACATTCCTGAAGAGGCCAGTTTACTGACACTTCAAATGGCCTCACGTTACTTAATCTGTTTGTTCCAAACACGTTTTGAGATGACTATGTTTCTCCAGGCAGACCTTTCCAAAGAATGTAAATGATCACCAGAGACAATCAAAAAGAAGTTGGATAAAGTGCTGCAGGAAAATATGCATCTCAGAATGGAGAGTCAGATGATGTGGCCACCCATTGCTCTCACAACCCATTTATACTTCTGAAATAAACAACTTAGCTCTTGACGGAAAAAAAAATTCTGTGGAGTCATTGGAACCGTATTTTAAAAGGGATGTCAAACAGAGAGACTATGAGTCTGGAAAGACAGCACACAGGCTGTGTTTTAGCAAAAGCAGAACTTATTTAAAAAACAAAAACAGGAAAACAAAGTTGCGGTTCTATTTTAAAAGAAAATTATTTTTTTTATTATAGTTCTCAAATTGGGAATTTCTGGCCAATGCAATGGTCACAACAAATGCATTTTCTTAATTTCTAAATACATTTGACTTTGGTGAGGAGCAAGGAAAGGGAAGAGAGGACAAAGCAAGAATCTTGCTTTGGTAGGGAATTTTTTCTTTTTCTATATTTTTTTAAGAAGGTTAGAGATTACTAAAAACAACAGAAGAGACCTCATGAAGTCACTTAATCTGTGTGTTTTGTTCACAGGCAAAATAAATAAGAGTCTCTAGCCCCTTAAGTTGCTCAACAGACAAGTCCAACTGTTTAACAATATAATAATTGTGCCAAGTGAGTGTCAGCTTTGACTCCCTGTTTAAGGAACACTGCAGTACAGAAAAACAAACAAGAGCCAAAATCCCATGGTAAAACAATCTTCCTTAGTCTTTAGGCACATACCTGAATGTCTCTGTAAGAAAGCAGCAGGTTTATGACAATGTCAGAAGTCAGCACTTCGGTATTATCCATACGGAGCTTAATTCTGGCCAGCTCCTTCGCCAGTTCATCGCCTTGGTACTTCTCTCTAGCTTTTCGAATGTCATTTAGCAGTGTTTCTTTATAATAGGTACTAAAGAAATAAAAGATAAATATAGGGGAAGAAGATGGATATTTCTTATGAAACATGTCTATATTTTTAATAAAAAGTACCATTTCCTCAGAGTAGACCGCGCAAATGTTTCCAGATTTTTCATTAACTACTTATAAATATTCCACCTTGCCCCATCTCACACTGTGGGGCTGTCTAGCAATATGTTTATAACCAGACTGTGAAGTAATTTTATTAACACAGGAAAACTGGGGCATTTCTTTGCCCCAATACTGACCATGCCAGATGTGGTACCTGGTATCTCTATCAGAAAGAATGCAGCAATTGGGATAATGAAGTGACACAGAGAGGAAAGACCAACGTGATGTAAAGGGGATGTGCATTATTTTATCGTGAAAGGAGGAAAGAGGCTTTCAAACAAAGAAACTAAAACAAGAGCAAGCCACCACTGATTTAATTGCAATGTCTTTGATTAATATAACACATAAAGTGGGCAGATCTGTGTAAGTGCATCTTATTTACACTAACATCAAGGAGCAATGCAACATCAGAGCTTTTGTAAAATGAAAAATCATATAAACAGTATGACAGGTAGAAATGGTCCGGACAAGCTACTTAGGGGTAAGTTCTTCACATAAAGAGTGACTAGGCATTGGAATGGGCTGCCCAGGGAGGTGATGGAGTCACTGTCCCTAGAGGTGTGTAAGAAAAGACTGGATGTGGCACTGAGTGCCACGGTCTGGTTGAGACAGTGGTGTTCAGTCACAGGGTGGACTCGATGACCGCAGAGGTCTTTTCCAACCTAATAGATTCTGTGAAGTCTATCTGGAGCAGGTTATGGAGTCTATAGTTCAGAAGTTAGCAGATGACAGCTACTCAAGTACATACAATTCCTTTCTGGCTTACAAATGAGTTTTGCAAAGCATTCAACCTAGCTTAGCATAAGCTTTACACACAGCAAGGCAAATTAAGTTCTCTGTCTAATACCATTATATCTCACATATAACATAAGAGATATGTTTATAATCAGAGCAGCAAGGTCACAATGAGCACTACTGGAAAGACCTCAATAGTTGCTTTATTGTCAGTGGAGATTTCCAGCCTCAGGTGTCTATCCAGCACTGCCTTCTACCAGGCTGATGATAATTAGTCCTTCTTGTGTTAACCAAACCCAAGAGTAACACTGGCTAATGCTTTTCAAAAGTAACCAAATGACTTAGGAATGAGAGTCTCATTTTCAAAAACAATGGAACACTTAAGCTCTTCTAGTTTATTCATGTTTCTGGCAGTAACGAGGTATCATCTAACTGCATCTACCTCTTCACAGGGATCTACCACAATAGTGTCTAATTCTGCAGGTGTGGAAAAGCCTCTTTCAGGCCTTTCAGCCTGAAAACGGGAGAGAGGAAAAAGGTTTTACTGTAGGACTTCACAACACAATTATCAAACCAAAATAACCCACAGCCCTGGTTGTAACTGTCAGAGACAAAGCAGCTTTGAACAGCTGGAGCCAAGACAGGTGATCTTTCTCTTTCTTTTCCTTCTCTTTCCCATTCTTTCTCTCTTCCCTTTCACCCCACCCCATTATCCAAAACCCACTCCCATGTGCTTACACTAGGGAGGTCAGGGACTAACATACCAATTTCCATGCAAAGTGTGTAGTTTACTAACAGAACTTTGTAAGCTTTTGTGGACCCTCTTGGGTCATTCCTTTCAACCACAAGCATCTAGGAATCTTGGGTGCTTCCCTTGTTTTCAGGGTGGGATGTCACAGCAGGATCATCCATGGGATCCCAAGGGTGGGACCACCTGAGAAAAGCAGGTTTCTGGGCAAGCCTTTCACTTGGGTGAGATGGCAATGGGGAAACAGAAAGAAATCCGAGGGCCCTCATCGCTACCTCATGCTTCAGACCCTAGGAAAATTAAAATCTAGAAGCTCAGTCTCTCCCAGTGTTTTCCACAAATATACACAAAACAAGACTAGCTGCAGAGCACACGGTGAGCCATTCAGAAAGACAGACCATCTCCTTCAGCACCAATTCTCAGAACTCCAACAAGTCCCTTGAAGAAGTAACTAAACAATATCCTGCTTATTAGGTGATATCAAAAGGTTACTATTTAAAAATAAAACCAAACGATGAAAGTTACATTTGATTGCCCATTGCTGCCATATATATATTTTATGTGGTGACAGAAAAGGACCGTGTTTGGCTTTGAGCTCTATGAAGAAGCTATGATCTTATCTCCTATTACAACCTTATGCACTGTAATTTAAACTTAAGCACTTTATCTTATCCATGGACTGCCTGTGCTTATTGGAAAGTAACCATAAATCAAATTCTAGCATAACATGGTTAGTTAACTGCAACAGCTGCAGGACAGGAATACAGAAACCAGCAAAGTTAACAGCTCCTTTTACCACTATATTAAGTGCAGTGAAAAAAGAAATCAAAAATCAATGCTACTAGAAATTCTGTATCTTTTTTTTCCATAACATTAAAAAGAGAATACCAAAGTTTCTGCAAGTGCACGTGTTGTAAAATTACCATGACGTAACATGAACATCTTTGAGAAGGCTGAGAAACTTGTCCACCAGTGGGACACAAAGTGGCCCCAGGATATTGTCCCAGCTGGGCTGCAGGTACTCAGAAGCTCTTCGTTGGGCATCACTTTCACAGCAGAAGTAGTCAGCACAAGGTGTGACGATGTATGGAATAAAATAATAGTTGCCACTGGAAGCCTAAAATACAAACAGGCAGAGTTTAGAAAACAACTGAACCTGCAAATATATTTGTATATTTCCAGTATACACAGAATCTCTTGCTGTCAGGAAAAACAACTAGAGTAGTGCTGGTGCACTGTGAAGTTTTAGTGCACTGTTTAACGAAAGATTTGCAAGCATTAAATTCAAGGACATTTCTGTGGAAGGGTGATGAATAAGGGCCCAGGTCTGTTAAGGGGCAATATAACAAAATTGTAATATTTTTTTTAATGTGATGTATAGGTCCTAATAGGGTCTGACAGTTACCAGCTAGCCTTCTGTTTCCAAATTTTTGGGGTCAGAGATGTACTTTCATCTTCTAGGCTCACTCTGTGCTAGGAAAGATATAACGCAGAGCTCCCCACAAAGAGAGAAATACAAAAACACAGGCACTGGAAGGACTTTATAATTATAGAGATGTTTAGCCCAGAAGAGCCTACAAAACATCTGCTACGTGCTACATCACACACCAAACCAATCAAAATCCAAAACTTTGAAATGTTTTGTAATACATGCAGGATTTGTAACACAAAATTCTAGAAGTAAACCCCCCGAAAAAACCTTAATAGCCACATAAAATATGTAAATATGACCAAGGTTCTGAAATGGAAAAGGACACAGGGAACACCCTTCAGAGCCCCAAATCAGCAAGTTCAGAGCGTTCAGCTACTGAGGAAGACCCCAAAAACCAAATCACTGTGAATTTTTCTGCATCTAGCAGGAGCACCTGTATCCCATTTGAGCTACAACAATTCTTGGCTGTTTAGAAGAAAGGTGAACTTCATATTTCAGAGTAACTAGACAGGAGCACTGCAGCACGGATCAGTATGAAACATCTACCACAATCAGCTACCACTAAATGCCCTTCAACCCCCACCTTGGAGGTATCAAGGCATCGAACTTGTACAGCAAAACCATAGCTTTCATTTTTTCCTATCATCTGAGCCTGCATAAAAGCCATAGACATTTAAAGTTACCTTGAACAATGGGAGAATGCAGAGGTGATGAATGATACGACAATAAATTGTTCACAGGAACTTAAAAACGTAGGCCATGCAGTTAATGAAAATACAGGCAAAATCCCCCTATCAATAAATGCTGTTGCTGATCTGAGTTGGGGAAAATTTAGATTTTTAAATTATTTCTAGAAGATCAAGTTGCATTCCTTCTTTAAAAACCCCAAAGGACATTATCTCTGTTCCTAACAATATAATTATCTGTTGGATTGTTATCTTTACCTCCTACTAGAAAACTCAGAAAACCTGCAAACCACACCATCAGTAGGTTAAAACAATTTAGTCTCAGGTTTATTCAAATAAACACTAAGTTTAGTGCAACACAAAAGCTGTTTGTGTATAAACTCTGTTCTTAAACCTGTAACAAGAAATTAGCTCTTTCAGTGGTGTGGCCTTTCTAAAAGAGTCTTTCTTATCTTCCTTACATAAAAAAACAGTCCATCTCCTTTTCTTATGCTAACAAGAGTTAGAAATGGCTGAAAATACCACCCTTGCTTCTTCTCATCTACTCAGGACTCTGGTCTCTCACACCAAAAGCTAAGAATGTTGAAAAATACTGTCTTCTCATACAGCAACTACTGCTTTTTAAGATAATGAATAAATGATTTAGATATATATGAAGTAACATATACAGCAATTCTAGCTGCAAATATATATATATAACCTATAAATCATTGTTTAATTGTAACAGAATTATAACTTCATAGCTTATAAATTGGTTGATTTCAAGATTAATTGCTAAGCTATTTTAATTGTCTGATTTTGAGAAATGTTTAAGTTACAAATTACAGCCAAGCAGACTAAAAAAATTTAAAAAGCTCTCAAAGCTCATCTTCCAGCAAGTAATGTATCCCAGTATGCTAGAAATGAAATTTCTGTATTCAATCACAACATGATAAAATCTACCACAAAAAGAGACAAAAGTTTAATAACATTAAAAAAAAAACAAAAACCCCAGGAAACAATTGCAATTAAGCTTAGAGAGGGACCTGTTCTTCAGGGAAAATGGTCAAAGTAATTAAGCAGAGCCATGCCTTTGCTGAAGGGCTGAAAGAGTGAGGCACACATAGGCCATTTTTAGGCTCTAGGCAACACAGTCCAAATATAGAGTGATTTTTGTCTTAAATTACTCTTCTAAACATTTTGCCAGTGCTGTTAGAAGTAAACTGTTGACCTTAATAACAAACAGTTTTTTAAATGTACTCCTGTAGTTATTCCAGTGCAACTGTCACTTTGTGACAGAGATGCTATGCTGGAATTAAAGGTGATTTTTTTTCAAATAATGTTGAGTAAAATCTTTGCATTTTCAGAGCCAGGCTAATAGAATAATTATTTTACTTGAGCCATGCTATTCATTTTGCCTCTCACTCAGGTATCAGGAGTATTAAGAGTGCTTACCCTACCTTACAAAACAGTTGGAAAGAAAACACAGGGTAACAGAAAATGAGCTGCATTCGCTCAAATAAGCCACAAACTCCTGAATGTTCAGGGAGTTTAATTCACTGTTGTCTCCAGTATTATGGTTTTCACCATTGTTTTCTGGGACATCACATTCCCACCCATCCTGCAATACAGACGACTAATATATTATAAACTTCTAAAAAATACTTCTTTTTCTAAAGTTGAATATATGCAGCATATATATATAAAGACTGTGAAGAGGGATTTATCCCAAGATAAACATTTTAAATTTCAGGGATCTAGCTTGCAAGGACCAAGTACTCTAACCACCTTGAAGAAAAGACCCTGCCAAGCATTACCCTTAAATTATCCTTATGCATTTTTACAAGCCCAGAAACACAGTATGAGTATGGCATATCGATTCAACAGAAAGCAGATTTAAAGGGATACATACTTTGCCTATTAGATTACCACTGTGGTACTCAGGAGGTACTTGAACCCGAAGGAAAACTTTGAGGTTGGCAACCTACTCCAAATTGAAGTAAAACAACAAAGAGGAAAACACCACCACAAAACATAGTAAGATTCAAGACGACAGACATGAAACATGAATAAAGAAATAATTAAAGAAAGAAAGAACAGAAAGTGAATACAGATATCTACAGCAATGTTGTATTTACAAGGCCAAGAAAATAAGCCAATACTTCATCACACAGAATCTAAGATTTCTCCTATCTATATACATTATATGTCTACACATGTCCTTGTGCCATCATTAAGATGCTTTCAATTCTTACTTTTATGAACCTGTCAGATTCATTACCTGATTAGTTAACTATATTCCATCCACTACGGATTGCTTGAGACAGTAACATTTCCATAAAAACCGACTTTCACAAATAAACTTTAAAAGCCTTAGTTTTCATTGTCAAAAGTAACAGTGGTATACTATGCAATTAGAAGCATTAAAGGTAGAATGTACTGGGTTACCCGCTGCTTTGCACTATTTTACACCCAAAAGGAAAAATTATCACGTTTGAATGTTCCCACTCATTCATTCTGTGACCTTTTACAATCTCTTTTAACACTTCTGCTACCTCAGGCCATTTTAGAAATATGTCATTAAAAGACCGTATCATATAAACTTTCACACAATGTAAAAATAATCAGAAAACAAAATATAGACAGCTACTCTGCAATAATACTTCTTTGGATTACTAAATTCATATAATGTAATCATAGTCTTGGCTCTTATTTCAATCCACTGGGGCTACTTAGCTGGAGAATATGAATCCAAGGGCCAAAATTTGTCGATTTAGTTTTCTTAGATGTTCATTGCCTTGAAACAGTATATACAGCTTAATGTATACAGCTACTGAAACTCTGAAGAGACTTTCTGCCAATTACAATAGTGTTTTTTTAATACAAAAATTCCTTGTGGAATAAAGTATAAATTGCAATCCAGTTCCTTTTAGATCAAGGAGGATTTTTGCTAAAGACTCCTCCATGGCCCAGACATTATTCTCTGCTTACTGTAAGAGCTGCTACAGGATTTAATGAAAAATAACCATTTAAATCTCTGAAAATACTTCATCAGGCCCACAGGGCTAAGTATACTATAATAAACCTTTTGGTTTAATAGCCAGTCTATTTTCCTTTAAATACCTTCCCTGAACACAATTAATAGGGTTATTCAAATTTCGTCAGGCATACCATCAACTAAAGAAAAATTAAGTTTTTCTCCTTACGTTCTGTGCTTGCTATAATAATTTTTCCAGAGTGGAAAGTTCTAGTTTGTATTTTCAATGCCTCATTCAAACAAATTGAATGGATCAAAGCATGCATCTCAAGCTATGTGCAACCAAGGCTAAAGCTATTGCCAGAAGGACTTTTATGTTTTGCTTCCCGATTCCAGCAGTTTTTTAAAAGACCCTTGTGCACCTTTTTCTTCACTCAATCTTGAACTTTTTATAGTCATCATTCCTTAAAATCCTGTAGAAGGAGATTAAATTTCCTTTCTAAAAAAAAATAAAATATCAAGTATGGCAATAAAAAGTTTCTTCAAAATAGAATAACTTTCCCATGGATTTTGACTATTACATTGGTTTTGTGGAAAATTATTTTTTAACCATTTTTTTTTGCATTGGAAAATCCTTGAAATTTCCTTTCTCCAATAAACCAATGTTTATCACACATCTAAAGAAACTCCAAAGCACAAGCCTATTTTCCATAGAAAACTTTTTTTCCCTTTACCCTATAATCCATTTCTCCACAATGGCAGAGGAAAATACCTGTTCTGCAAGACTGCATATCTGCCATTTATTTATATTTAGTGATAATAATTTTGACAGAAAATAGGAAGCTGTGCAATCCTTAGTAATATTAACAGAAAATAGTTCTCAAAGCTCAGATGAGCTCTACAGAAGGAAATCTAACTCCTGGGACACAGAACCTTGACCTTGAATTTCATGCCAGGGAATTCTTTCTTGGGAACTCAATTCCCATAGGCAATAATTCTTTCCTTTCGCATCCAAGTATGCAATGAATTATCACTACAAAATTTTAATTGCTTGTTTGGGGGAGTGAAGTAGAACTGAGTCATAATCCCCATTTTATCTTGTCCCTGAAATCTTCATGAGAGGGAGGCAGGCAGGAAAGAAGGCAGGAAGTTCTACTATCACACTCTTTTTCCAGACACTAAGCTATTAAATCTCTCAGACTCTCACCACTGCAGCATGCTGCTGCATAATTTTCACTGTCAGGTCAGCTGTACTCAGGCCAAATCTCAAATGAATTGTTGACCTTTTATTTCTGTGCATTGTTCTCAGCCTTACTTACAGTTCTTGCTCTTGTCTCCTCCTTAACGCTGAATTAATGTTTTTTTTCCATGGAAAACATCCATTCTCTTCAAGGCTTACTTGTAAGACACAAATCACCCCAGATGACACACCAGACATTCACCTTCTCTTCATCTTTAGTAAGGATCCACATCTGTTCTACACTAAGATTTTTTTGCACCTTTGTAGATGACTTGAGATTTGCAGGATAAATAGCAAAGGTAAGGGCAGGCAAACCTCAGAGAAAGCTCCAGGCTCCAGAAGCTAGCCCAGAACGTTTCACTCTTGCTGCTGGAACAAAGATGTGCTGTGCCTCACAACAATATCAGCTGCTCCCCTTTCCTTACCAAACACGCAGAGGCATGGACACAGAGCTTGTAGAACACCCAGGACTTCTCCAGCAATGATATTCCTGTGGCTACCGCTGGGTTGGAGGAGGACTAGCAGACTGAGTATCCATCCTCTTTCCAGCATGCCTCCAGCCCCTGATGAGGAGTGCATTTCATCTCCACAATTACAGCAGAGGCACACCCACACTTTTCAACCAGGAAAAATCAAAGCCCTAGTAAAGGGGTATTAACTATTGCATTGAATATTCAGCAACTAAACTGAAATGGTTACCTAAGTAAATACTTGACTGGACCCAATAAATTCAGGCCAATTCTGCACCTACTTGATGAGCACAGCAAACCCCATTAGCAATTAACTTCAAACTAGACGTTTGCCCATATGGTTGTAAAATATTTAACCAAGCAATGAAGCAGTGGCACCATATTGGGTTAGTGGTAAACTGCAAACCTCTTGTGACAAATTAGTGGATCTGAAAGGAGGGGAAAGCAATTGTCTATTTGAAGTAAAATTCAACTTAGAAAGCCATATTTGAAACCTATTAACTATTCAGCTTGCTAGTGAGTTTGTTCTAATTTCTGATTAAGATAAAAGAAAAATACGAACAACTTCAATTAACACAAAAGGGTCAGGAATCCATACTTGGTATTAAAAGTCATTAATTTTTTTCCTCACCGTATTTTATTCACAATTGTTTTCTTAATTTAAGCACTTGAAGAAAGTAAATTAGTCAATCCCTCCTTTTTAAAGGAGGGATCAGGATCCTAGTTTAGGGATATTTCCCTGTCCCTTTTGCTAGCCACGTGGTGTCTGCAGGTCCAATAGCAGGTCCTGCTGTAGAAACCACGTCACTAGAATCAAAAGCATGGGCGTTTAGGTTGGATATCAGGAAAGTTTTTCACCCAGAGGGTGGTTGGGCACTGAACAGGCTCCCCAGGGCAGTGGTCACAGCACCAAGCCTGACAGAGTTCAAGAAGCGTTTGGACAACACTCTGAGGCACACGGCGTGACTCTTGGGAATGTCCTGTGGAGGGCCAGGAGTTGGACTTGATGATCCTTATGGGTCCCTTCCAACTCAGCATATTCTGGGATTCTATCTTCTCTTCAGTGTGAAGGTAAATACCTCCCTTTGTGGAGAAATAACCTGCCAAAATAAAAGAGTGCACCCTGCCAATCTGATTGCGCTAGGCTGAGCTTGTCACCATCCTCTTTGCCTTTGCTCAGTTTCTGGAATTACCACCAAACGGCTCAGGCACAATTCTCCCTCTTGCTCTGGAGGGGAAAACCCTTCCCCTTGAAATCATCATCCACCAGCTGATGGATAATAGCATTCACAAGCAAATCTGCCTCATGCTGAGGCCCCCTCACAGAGCTACAGGCCAGTAAATGCAGCTCCCACCACACAGGTCAAACTAGTTCAAAGATCACCAGCCAGCCAGGACGGATGACCTGCATTTACATGTGCTAAACCTGATCTATCTTTAGCCCACATCCAGTGCTGTGGCCAAGTACAAACAGCAGCTCAAAATAAACTGCTGTGACGAATGCATTATTTCTTCTAGTTCTCTTTTAAATTATTATCAGACTCTACGACCATTTTATTATTTTAGTCCTGCTCAATGTTGTTCAGAAGAAAATGAAAGTATGTGGTGAATGGGGGAAAACAGAAAGGATAAATGGAACTTTAAGAGTTTTGCAAATTCAACAGTCCTAAAAACTAAACAATGCAGAGGAATTAATGAAAATAACCACTGACATGATGTCAAATATAACAAAATATAAAACTATATACAACATTGTGACATTTCAAAAAGCCTGAAGCAACACCTACATTCTCTCTTATTTCAGACTTACTTGTTTGGTTTTACTTGCATTAGGTGTAAGAATATTTTTCCTTTGGGAAATAAGCTTTTGCATTTCTAAGTACATCTGTGAATTTGTAAGGAAGAGGATGGGCATACAGTAGTCCAAGTTGTCTGAGATACACGAGTAAGCCTCACTAAGGCATCACACACACATATACAATGGCACAAATGGATGAAAGTGGTAAAGGGATAAAGAGACTTTGAATGTTTATATTTTGATCTGTGAACCTACATATAAAACATATATCTACATCTTTCTAGAACTTAAAAAGAAACTGGTAAAGAAAAGTAATTTTTAAATCCAGCTTTAGTTCGGAAAGGAAGTCAGCAAGATTTCAATAGGCTGAATTGTATATAGATAAAACAACTTTATTCAATCATGTAGAGCATATATACATTTGGCAGCTTTGTTATTTGAGTTGCTTCAAATGTAGTATCTTCATTTTATTTTTTTAAAATGAATGTGGATTTAATACTTACTGTGTTTTTCTGAGACACCATATCCTGTGGAAGAAAAAAAAAAGAGATAATAGAAATGTTTATTTGTTTTTACTGGGAAATACTATTTCCAATAAAAATCACTGCTATACATACATACATATATATATATATATATATATACACACAGATGTGGTGTTCACATCACAAGCCAGATTTTCTGCCACAGCAAATTCCTAGTAAAGGGACAGAACAACATCAAGAAAAGCCTTAATAGTTCAGGCTAGGAAAAAAATTAACAGTTCATCAAAGAAACCTATTTAAAGAAGTGCTCAGAAGATAAAATTGTACTTGCCAGTAACTGGAGTTTGTCAGACTGGGCTCCCAGTTTGTGAGACAAAAGCACTCAAAGCTGGAGGGTTTGCTATCTGAAAGAGTATCTTTCAGATACCTAAGCCCCTTTCCTACCCAGATTGGCCCAGACCAATGCATTCCTCCTACACCTTAATTCTCACCCCAGAATCTAAAGAGAGATGTTGCAATTGAAGTAGATGATAAACTAATGGGCGTGTAAACCAGACCTCAAAGATTTCCAGTTGCTGGTAAGTAACCTTCTCTTCCTTTTAGTGCTGGTTTACATGTCCAATGAGCACTGCTTGGTCAAACTAAAGAGATCATCAGGCAAGCCATGCTACAAATATTAGACAAATATTTGTTTCTAAGCAAGGTTATCAATACAATTTAATTGAATGTTCTCTGAAAACCTAAGATGATTCTGCTTAGCAACTTCACATCTGACAGCCTGAAATACCCTGCATAGAGATGATCACGCCCATGCACCCTTTTCCTCAACAACAGAAAAAAGGTCAGGGGTCCCCTAAGAGACTTAGTTCTGCAAATATGACTCTCTTGACATCCAGATTACATATTCTTTAATGTCGTCAGAACCAGGTTGCTTTGGAAAGACCATTGGTGAAACTGAAGAGACAACTCCTGGGACAATTTCAGGATGAGTTGTAAGAGACAAGCTATGTAAGTCAGGCTGCCTGAACTTCACAGATCTTCAGCAGAAGTAACAGCAGACATGAATACTGCCTTTGTAACACTTAGGCTAACCACTCTTAAGAGGTGTGCACAGCAACCTGGATCCAAGCAAAGTAATACATTCCTGGAGGGAAGCAAAAAAATCCTGACCAAATTAGCAATAAACTTGAGAATAAAGAAACATTGGCGGATGGTAAAAAAATACAGAAATAATCAGTAACTTAAACTCTTTAAGCCCAATAAAATACTTCAGAACAAAAGTGATGGAAGGCTCAGACATCTGAAATATCATATATCTCCAATAGAGCTTTACCTACTGTAGTTAAAGATCTTCCTCAGCAGGGAGAAATTAACTCTTCTGGGACTACCCAGCACCTATGCTGTGAAATATATCAACTGTTCTTTGCTGAAATACCCCAAGAACAATCCCTGCCTACCTCCTAAAGTATTCCTGAGAAGGGTGCATTAGCATATTTGAAAGCTATCCAATACTGAACTGGGGCTCCGTTGCAGAAGAGATACCAAGGACAACAGGGTAGGACTGAACTCTGAATAGATACACGAGTAAGCCCCACTAAGGCATCACACACCTGTATATATTTGCACAAATGGATGAAAGTGGTAGAGGGATAAAGAGACTTTGAACTTCTGAGTTTATATTTTGATCTATCAACCTACATATAAAACATGTATCTACATCTTTCTAGAACTTAAAAAAGAAACCGGTAAAGAAAAGCAATTTTTAAATCTAGCTTCCCAAACTTTGGCACATCCTTGGAAGAACCAGGCTGATCAGAACCTCTGAGTGACAGCATAAGAGAAAGCTAAAAATGTGTTGATGAAAAACAAAGAAATATTTCATTGCAGTCAGGTGTATCACCAGTACAGGAGGAAATGTTGTGTGCCTACTCTCCCAGATTAGCCAGGAGGGAAGGAGGACATGCCAGTATACCTAAGCACACATCCACATGGATAACCTCTTTGAGTAAGTGGTGTGAGAGGCTCTAAATCTTAAGCTCTTGTGATTCCAGGTCACATGGAATGCGAATGCGTATGTGGACCACCATATAAAGAAAGCAAGTATGGGATAGGAAACACATGAGAGTAAAATCAATGACATTCAGAACAGAAAAGATGAATGAGAAGCTGTGACAAAACAGAGATTTTCTGGGGAAAAAAGGAGACATACAAAATTAAGATGAAACTTACAGGATTGAGAGAGATTGGAGAATTCCAAAAAGGATTTTTGGACATTGATGGTGTGAAAAAAAGCAAAGTAGCAAGGGGCAATAACTCAAAATAAGGAAAATAATAACAAAGCATGAACAATGCTGCCCTCAGCGAAGGTAACAAGAAGATGGATGATATTAAAAGCAGCAACAGATGACAAAGAGGATAAAAGACTAAATATGATTTAAAATAAAAAGAACCTGCATTGAGAATGGCAGAGACATCCACAATATATGACTTGCACCCCGAACAGCGATTTCAGGACTTCAGTGTATAGCATGTATTATCCTACTATAAAAATGAACAACAGCCCTATAAAACATTTGGTGAGGATCTCTTTTTTTTTATCTTCAAAAAGCAATAAAAAGCAGATTCCTGTAGTTTCAGCTGCTCAGTACCCAGGGAATACAAACCTCATCTGACAGAAGTGCTTCAATAATAGGAGTAGGTTGCAATACAGCCCTTGTTCAAGCATCCTTATTTTACAGACCATAACATTTAACATGTACTTTAACTAAAAGAGGGAAAGGAGAGAAAAATTCAGACCTGTATTCTCACTGCCAAGTCTAATCATCAAAATCAGTACCACACTATGGATCTTGTCTTACAGAAAGGCTTCTATACCATTCTAATTATTACTATTTTTGCTAGCAACTCTTTTTTTCAGCATGATTTTGTTATGTAGGTATCAGGAAATCACATTCCATGGAAGTTTCAGAAAAACACAAACACTTGTAGATTCATGTATTTAAAGATATTTCTGAAATGAAGCAGACTTTGAAGAGAGAATCTTACTTTGAGAGACTGAGCAGTGTCAGCATCAGTGTCATGGTAAAGTATAACATTATTAGCCATGTCAAAGCTTTCACGCACGCCAAGGTGGTAGAACAGTGATGGCTGCTTGGAAATATCGCTCATGTCCACAACTGCAACATCTGAAACGAGAGAAGTGGAAAAGAAAATGCTAAAAAAATAATAAACTTGAAACCAATCTTTTTCTTACACAGGATTTAAAACGAATCCTGAAATTACACATACATTTGGAAAGACAAACTCAACATATTCAAGTAAGGATCGTTTTCTCATGGTAAATTTTAACACGAGAAAAGTAAATTTTACCATTCATATAAAAGACATGAACCTACTCATTAAATTATCACAGTGTTACAGTAACTGGGAGGCACAATTCATGAATCCTGCTTGAGGTTTTGAAATTACTGCATCAGGAACAGCTTGGGAGAAGAAGCAGTTTTGCACTTGCTCTCTGATCTAGGCCTGACAGTCTGAACACCCAACAGCACTGAAAGCTTCAGATGTTCAGGTGGAACCTCTAAGAATAATAATGTAGCAGAAAATGAGGGAAAACTGTCAGACCAAGTCTATCTTGAGACACTAAGGTTTGGAGAATGGGAAATGTCCTAAAAAGCAGAAAAAGAAATTACTCTGAAAGTTAGCTCTTAAAAGCTACAGGCAAGATGATGAAGATGGGGAGTGCAGGAAGGAATTCAACCAGAAGTACCCAGAGCAAGACTTCTACTGCTCTTGGTTAGTGTTCCAGTCAGAAATGGAAGTAAAATTTCACATCAGTGGAAGATGAGCTATAGAGAGAGTAAAAGAGAAACACCCCACTTTATGCAGAACAGCTGAGACACACATAAAAGATTCTGAGTTCACCATTTTGTTCTCATATAAACCTAAAGGTCAGTATAGAGAGAAGGAGTAACTGGAGGACACCCAACGCTGAGTTTTTAATCCTTGATCCTTATATCCTACACGCCACCTAAGAAAATTTTGCTTTAAAGCTTTATAAAGTTCTGTATCTGTATGTCTGTCTGCTTTCATGACTGTGGGATGAATTTAAATCCAAGTATTCACAAGACTAGAGCCTTGGCAGTGAAACCACAGGGCAGTCTGAGGTTCAAAATAGGCTGCAGAGACTCAGTGCAGCCGGGCAGCTCTGAAGGGTGGTACAGACACTGTCTGTACCTATGGGGAAAGACAGAGAAGGGCGAGTTGCTAGCAAACAAGAAATCTAAAAGCAGGTCTGATGGCTCAGACCCAAATGCAGCAGCCAGTTAACCTTGGCGCCACCAAGGTTACACATTACAAGAATCAATATTCCATACTTAGTATACAAGTTCTTGGAAAATCCTGCAATGAATATACACTCCTGGACAATTCCATCAGGCTATTCCAACATACCACACTGGGGTCAGCCAGTCCCTCTGGTTACTGTGAGACTCCTGTTAGAGCACAAGGAACATTTTCAGTCCAAAGACCTGCTTTAAGACCAAAACATCACCATTCAAGAGTAAAAAAACACAACTAACCAACCAAAAAAACCCAAAAATGAACCATGAAAAAAACCCAAAACAAACCCAAAAAACACCAAAAACCCCCCCGAAAGATCCCAAACCCAACAAAACACACAAAACAATCCAAATACACCTTTCTCCCCACCAAAGAAACAAAACCCCAACACAAAGTCATGGCATGAAAACATCCTCTCATTCCTGTGGAAACTCAAATCCTGCACAATCTACGGATGATCTTTCTAGTCCCTCTTCAGCATGGACAAAATTCTTAGTCTATTGCACACTGTAGGATCACATAAACTGAGAGAGCCTGAAGAAGCAAACCCCAGCTCCATAAACACAATCAAAATTACAATATTACAAGATCATTTTGAAAGCATAAATGATCTATAAAACAAAAGTTAAGAGAAACGAACAAGCAGACGGAGAATCAAATACCATCTAGGGAAAAAATTAAGAGCTTGTATGGTTTGCAGTGCTTGTATAAATTGTTTTCATGGAACTAGAGTGCTGTGAAATCAAAATCACCATCCTGGTAGGAGAATTCAGACAAGAGGTTCATACAGTATACAGATACTGCATTTTACAATACAATGTGTGCAATGACTTGTAACAGAGGTCATTGAAACAAGGCTATATACAGGTCACTGCCACATCTCGTCTGCAATTGAATTTGTCTTCTGGTGGTTGCTGCTCCCTAACAATGGAAGTGGTGTCAAAACCACATCAAATAGACATAAAAACAGAAGTGAGCACCTGCATGAAAAAGGATGATCATTCATCACTTGGCTACTAATTCACACTGATAAAAGGAGATGTGTAAGACTGCATTTTTCTTGTTTATTCACACCTCACAAACACAGGTGTGAATAAGATAAAATACCGGAAAAATAAAACAAATTGTAGACTAGCAGAGATGAAGACGGTATCAGAAAAATATGCACGCAAGTGAAAAAAAAGCCCCAGGAAGACAGCTGAGTGGATTCAGTCTGATCATGGGAATCAAGGGATGACAGAGAAGTAAATGACAGCAGACAGAAGCAGAGCATCACAAGTGCTTGTGGCTGTGGGCAAATCTGGATGGAGAAGAGATGACCAAGACTAACCAGTTATCAAAGAAGCAGGACCCCGGGAGGTATCCAGTGCACAGAGTGCCAGAGCACAGCGTTCAGGGTCACTGGTGGCTGGGTCTAAGGACACTCCCCAGCACCACTGCTTTCAGGGCCACATCTCTCTCCTTGGTGTAAGGCAGCTTTGTGAATAGCTCAATGAACAAAGTTAATACATGACACCACAAATATTTAAGTTGACTTTTATTTTTCCCATGATTTATGCTAAAATTTTTCTTTTACAGTTTTTTAAAGACACAGAGCCCTGTACTTCAACCATGTATTTAGAACGACTGATAAGAGAGAAACAAGAATTCCCTTTAACTTCCTGAGATACATAAAAGGAAATATTACAGCACTAGTATCTGCTTTAAAAATCTTGATTTATGAATAGAGACATAGGTCAATCAGACTTCATCTTCAGCTCCCATCCTCTGTAACAGGAGAGCCTGTTCAGCCAAATATACTTCCAGACTTCCCTTTCCAGATTTAGTTCAACCTCCTCCATTAGACAAGTGTGAATCAAAAGCTAATGCCAACTTTTATCAAATTTAAAAATGCATGAGAAATTTCATGTAATAATAAAACATTTCACACATATGGTTCTGTAACTTCAGAAGGAAAGGGAGCAGGGGAAGGCACAGTAAAGACAGAAGGCTTCCAAGTGAAGCCCAAAGATCTACACAAGACATCCACTAGAGGGTGGGGATGTGCTTAATGTTGCATGTGATCAATTTTGGATGATTTGGAATGCAACATTTAAACTCATTGCTTCTTTTCTGCAGCAGCAACTCATGTTCAAAAGAACATACCCATAAAAATGTGTCTTCCCTTATTTCTTCTTAAGCTTAACGTATTTTCAACTCTTTTTGTTCTCTCATAGTTGTACATAAAACTATTTCTGTTCTAAAAATAGTTAATTTTTGTCACAAACACTAAAACTGATCTCACTTTAGTAAGTATCTGCAGTTCATTTGTCTATGTTTTATTTGTTTCCATTGTAAAATGATTATGCTATGCATGTACTTATAGTGCATTAAGGCAATTCATCAATATTACTAGTACAATCTTGATTAGGTCTTTGCATTGCTGCAGCTAATGGCACATAAATAATTTCTTATACCACAGTGTGCATATTAACACTAGTGTGTCTTCAGAGACCAAACAGGGAGGAGACAAATAACTATGACAACTGAAATGAAGATTCGAGATCATTAATTGTGGTAAAACAATGAAACTAATAAATAATTCAACAGAAAAAACACTATTACATAGGTTAAAACCATGGGACTTATCTCTCTGAAATGCATCCGAAGGCAATATATAATTTAATTATCTAAGCAAATCGTAAACCTCTACATGGGTATTTTATGATTTATGACATTGTTAGCAAAACCAGAAGGACAAGTTTGGCACCAGGTCTTGGGATCGGTAAGTTAAAAAGCAGTAAACAGGAGAAAATAAACAGCCTGAGATATGTTGAAAGTTAAATGGAATCTAGGAAGCCTAACAGAAGAAAGTCAAAAAGTCTGTACTGCCTTCAACTTCTAATCTAAGACTCACTTCCATCCAGCCTTATCCATGTGGAGAGCAAGAACCTTATTCTACTATTACAGATTCATTATTTTTTATCATTTGGAACCTCTCGATACATAAGAGATTTCAAAAAAATCCCAAAACTTAACATGATAATAGAAATCTTATTGGAGAAAAATGCAGAACTCTGCTCCCTGTTATCCCAGCATCCTGTACATTATGAACCTTCCGATTAGTATTGCTTCCGATTATCGGCTATTTGCATCAGTGTCCTTCAGAGTTAAGTAAGTAAACAAATGTGTTATTCCTTGAAATCCACTGGAGGAAACTGTCAAGTTCTTCAGAAGAACAACAATGTTCCTAAAGAAAAAGAAATAAAATATCCTTAACTTCAGGATGCATATTCATTTTCTTTTCTGCATGGTCCTTTGAAGGAGACAACATCGAAGTTTTTCTGGGGAAAACATTATGGTAAAATCTGGTGGCCTTGAACACCAGGAGCCCTTTGCATCTTTCACTTAAGCTAAAACAAAAGGTACACGACTCTCAGCTTTAGGATACCCCACACACGCAGAAACTGGGGGAGGGAACAGCTCAAGGCAACAAAGCATATTAACAGTAACTACCAACAGAATTACTGAACTAATTTTCCAGCACAGTTTGTTATACCAGCAAATTGTCAATGCCTTCCAATGGGTCCTAAGCACAAGTCACTGTTCATGTAAATCCACTGTCAACATTTCATGATGCTATTACAGCTCTCATAATGAATCGAGTTTTATTAAAGCCTTATGCTCTCAAATCATGGTATCCTGTAAAAGTCCTATTATTTTTCTTAAAAAAAAAATTGTTCCAAAAATACAAAATGAGAATCAAAGTCTTGCCTTAGAAGCTAAAACACCCATGAGACACAAAGATGCAACATTTTCTTTCTAAATTTAGGAATTTCTGGTATTTCAATTCAACCTCTTCAAGTTTGCACCATGAACTTTGCTAATGTCAGTGGTTTGCTATAGGGCCTGAATTGGTCTGAAAAATAAAAAACAATTAGGCAGGAATAATTTATCCTGCAATACAGACATGTATATATTATAATCACATTAAACAGCGTTTTAAAAACCATTTCATCTATTTCACACTAAGCTTAACTTCTTGTATATTAAAACCAAGTGCTGCACTTTTGTATAAACACTAAAATTAAAATTAACTGTTACAGTTCAGAAATTGCATACAAAACACCAAGAAGGAAGGTTGTTCTTACAAGCTGTAATCAACTTTGGCACAAGAATTTGGCTGCGGCTGGAGTTTGACTACAAGTTTCAGCCTACTCCCTACTTCAGAAAAGGAAACAAGCATGCAAATGATGTCTGAAAGTTTTTGATGCAGTGAGAGCACTTCCTTTGCAAAGGATGTTTAGTTCACAGGCCAAAGGAAGCGACTCAAAGAACAGGAAATTTACGAATTAAATAGGTATGAATTGTCATATTAATCTGGGGAAAAAGATTTCTTTCTGTTCAGTAAGCACTGAAGGAAAAGAAAGTGACATTTTCAGATTTTATAAATGACATCAATCACAAATTGGAGAATGGAGGCAACTTTAATACTGGCCGAATAATTTTTAATTCACTATTTTAAATCTTTTATTATCATAAGAAGACAACAGAGAGAATTTGATTCCCACTCCAGTATATTATCCACACACACACACTGACTATAAAAATGAAGTAAAATCTCATCTTAAATGTATCTCACTTTTGAAAGCTCCAATGGACTTGTTAAGTGCTTTAGGAATTCTGAGAACCTGGGCATCAAGTGGCAAATATTCTGAAATGTGCTTTTCCATGGTTTCCTGTTTGCTCAGGAAAACAAAAGAACTGTTGCAAAGTGGCAATTTCAGACTTGTGCTAAAACATCTCACTTGTGTCCTCAGACTGAGCTTGTCAGTTGCTTTTTACTGAGTTGTGGCTTTAACCTTACCTTTCTCTGCCACAGGTTTTATGTTACAAAATGATCTGTTGGTCAGAAAAGCCACCACACACTGACATGTATCGACTCTGCTCTTCTCATCCAGCAAAATGGAAGGCAACCAAAAAAGTGCTGAACAACTGGGGACCTGATAAAAGCCAACATTCTTAGAACCACAAACACAAGGGGAAAAGTCAGACCTTTCCTTTGCATTTCCTTCTTCCTGTGTGTCAAATCTTGCTCTGGAAAGCAGTTTCACATCCTTCCCTGTCACAGTATTAACTGAGCAGAAGCAGCATTCTTGCCTAAGAAAGTCAGCTGTTAAATAACTTTCCTGAAAGGACCAGGCAAATCCAGAGCCCTACTATTCCTAGGAAACTGTAAAACTAATTTTTCCGATGAGCCTCTCCACTATCCAGAAGGATTACTAACTGCAGCAATTTGAATGATTGCTTTGCTCCACTTAACACACAACACATCAAAAGTGGCAGTGTCCCACCTCCAGGGACACATCTGGGAACAGCTGTGTTGAGCAGAGTGGTCCAACTGGCCTGTGCGTGGAAAGCGGACACATCCATGTCGAGGGGGAGGAGGAGGAGGAGGAACAGCTGACACCCAAATCTGTTCCTGCCCCTAGAATTTGGGTGCATGTTAGAACATCCTTTCATGTGGCCCAGCAAGGCAGCTCCTCCCTCCTACGCACCTAGAAAGTCTGGAGCACTCAAACTCAGCTCCCAAGGCAAAAAGCTGAAATAAAGCAGCTTTTAAATTAGCAGAATGATTAAAACTAATGAAGCAAAATTGTAGCCTGGATTATAGCCTGAAAGGGGAGGTAGGAAAGCTGGTACACTTGTTTTTCATGTATAGATCACAAAAATGCCTCAAACTGCTTCCACTCAAACCACTGGAAGAACCCCCGGTGGCCTGAAATGGCACAACAAGGAGCACTTTTCGGACAGCCATCCTGCAGGCAATGAAATGTGAAGTCCAAAGAAGCAGCCAAGAGAATAATCAATCCAGTGTAGAAAAAACAGAGGCACAACTAGCTGGATTGAAACCAGTGATAAATGCAACCAGAACAGCAACACAGAGCCTGACAGCATTTTAAGGTAGATAAGAAATATAAAAAACATATTTTATTTTAAATATTTCCTTGACTCATAATCAGAAAGAAACTTCTTGTTTGTGAGATCGATTCTCACCTGTAACCTTTTGTCCTTTGGAAATTTTAGTCTTGGGCTCTCCTAGTAATGTATGACACTATAACATTCACTGGCAAACCCCATCCAGCAAAATCAACCCTCAGCACACAGTGAAAATCAGAAAACCATCCAAAACGAGAGGACAGACAAGACTGAGGGGCCGATGCTCCTCTCTGGCTTTCATAAATCTGTACCAAAACCCATTTCATAAAAAAACTCCCCAACATTACAGCCACTAATCACGTTCGTGCTGTGGTGTTACTTTACAGTTGTACTCAGATACTGCATCTTTCATCTGTCCTCTGGTACATGGAACACACACTAAGAATAGAACCAGAACATATTTTTCATGCTTCAGTGGCACTTATTGCAACTCAGGAGAAACAAGTAACTAATACTGCTCATTTTTCTAAACCCTGAGGAAGTATTTGTGCCTTATTTAAAATTGATAGATATTCCTTAATATCAAAATATCTGTTCCAAAAAATTAAATCACCCAAGAAACTGTGCTTTAGTTAAAAGGAACAGAACAAACTACAGCAGGTGAGAAATCCTGCCAGTTGCAGGGGGTGATCTGTAACCCAAGTTCTCATTTATTTTTATGTTTTGGGGTTTCCTTCCCCATTAGATATACCATCTGAAGCTTTTCAATTCTTTGCCCTGCAATTGCACATTAGGAACTACTTTGTTAAATGGAAGCAAGGATTCTTCCATAAAACCTTCTACACCAAAACCAAAAGCTTTAAGAAACATTTTAGATACTTAAATACAATTAGATTCACAGCAAAATTTTCAAACAAGGCAATATGCTACATTAAAATAAGAAGGCAATTTTACTGATCCAGAAAAGCAAAAGTTGTGCCAAGAGCATGTCTGTGCTTGTTATTTAACTTTAAAGCGAGTCTCTCAGCCTGCCAAATCAGAATACAACCAGCACTCCTGAGAATTGGTGTGGCAAGAAAAGGAAGGCAGTTAATGTAATACACAGGGCATCCAAACCTAGAATGCCTTTTTAATGCTTTTGCACAATATGAAGGAGAAACATACATGATTGGAATAGTAAAACACCTGAAAGTAACCTGTCATTCAGAAGAGAGTATAAAACTTTTTCACTATTTTTGCAGCTGGCAGTTTGGGGAAAGAAGGAAACAAAGAACTAATCCTCAAAGAACTTTTCTTGCAATATTGAATTGCAGAAGTTAGCAAATACATAATTCACAGTAAACAGTGTATGCCTAGGCTTAGAAGTTGCTTAATGTTTTCCCTGACAAAGCTTTGCTTTCAGTTCCTTTTTAACTTTGCTAGTTTTTCCTTCCGATTGTTGGGGTTTTGTTTTTTTCTTTATAAGAGATTTAATTAAAACCAACTCAGTCATTTTGAGACTGTATTGGAGAACTTATTTTTCTGGCTAATGTTAAATATCTTCTCATGCCAAATTAAGAAGCCTTATTGCTTCTAAGCAGCAAACCAGAAATGTGTCAGGTGGGTCAGGCTGTTTGGATGTACTGCTTTAGCCTCGTGAAATGCTGCTCGTTCCAAAGCAGAATTATCAGCAATTAGTTGGCCAGAGTCACAAGGGAGATGTTTGGTCCCTGGTGAGCCAATCCTCGCTGCCTTCACTGTCAGTGCAGAGAGAGGAAAATGACTTTAGAGCACCATTCCTCTGATGTGTCACCTACTTCAGGGTGAGATGAACTGCAGCCCAGAAGTGCCTGTTTCTCCCCACCAGCTGTGAAGGGAGTCCAAGGAATTGCAGACACCCACGCTGAAGGTGTTTGGTGCTATGACACGCCTTCTACGGAGCCTCACAGCTCTGCTTTGAAGAACTGCATGAACCATTAAGGCATTTCAGTCAAGAACGGTATCATGTCAGTGGGTATTTCCCTGCAGATGTTCCCACCCACCAAATGGTGCCCAGTGGAGAAGGACTACAGATCTTTCTCATCTGTACTTTATTCAAAGTCTCTCTGCCTGTGAGAATGAAAAAGAAGGATTGTCACAATTCAAAGCCTCTCCTAAAATTTCCACAGAAGTCCCTGAAACACCTACCTCTCGCTCCAGTTCTCCATAAACTGCAAGTGCATTTGTGAATCCCAACTTAAAATGCTGTTTATTTTAGCACTCAATAACTATGTAACTGTGGGGAGGACTCCTCTTTAGGAGGTGTTTTTGCATCTACAGAGTCTTTTCTGCCAACTTAGATAATCTAATTATTCAGTTACATTGAAGCATTGACTACAGTCTCCTGGCCTATGGATGAAGTTTATACACAAGTCAAATTCTCAGTGAAATTACCTTCAAGACAAATATAAGCATTACATTTTCCTGTAAGGCAATGACATTCATACTACAGCTAGTAACACACTTTACCTTTTGGGTTTTTTAAAATTTTTCCCTTCATACCATAGGTTGTGAGGTCCCTCGAGTTTGAGGGAGCTAACTCACAGTAGTGTGAGAGATCACAGTAAAAAAGAGAATGTCCACTCACACTGTCGCTGGAAACTGATCCAGCACACACCCCTTTGCACAGGCTCCCTTCCCTGAGGAAGGTTCGTAAAAATTTACCCACTCTGGGAACAAAATCAGGCACAGATCTTTAGTTACCAAGCACGAACATATCAAATGGGTCCTGCCAAAATCAACACACTGCTAACAAATGAATTGTGAAAGTTGTGGCATCCACAAGAGATCGATATTTATACCATTTCTCTGTAAAATTACACCCTTCGAGCTCCCAGGTCAGGAACAGAGAGAGATCCCATCACTTGGATCTTGGCCATTTCAGCGATCCCATGGCTCAGGCGGATGAATGCTTACACCTGCTTGCAACTCCTACCTCTTTCCCCTGACCCACAGTGTCTGATTGTTTCTCTCACCATTCTGTTCCTTTCTTATCCCTCAACCTATATTTAACTTGGCAATTTCCGGCTAACAGCAGACAGGAGCTCTGTCACTGCAGCTAATCAGTCCTGTGAGTGCTAACAGCTACCAGCTCCACACCAGCCTTCTGGAAAAGCATTTTAAGAAACTGTTACACTTTGCAACAATTGAAAGAAATAAAGGTTAGAAACTCAATCTCATGAAAACTCCCTTTTTACATTTGCATCTGTAACTAAAAAACCCAATTCTGTAAGTAGTAAAAAAGGACTCTAGGCTGACATAGTACACACACAAACACTGTTATTTAAGCCTTGTAAGCATGTACCCAACAGAAGCAGAACAGAAAAAAAAAGACAGTGATTTGCTACTGCAGGTTGACATTCATCATTTGACCATATACAGTGTAAAAAGCAACAACTTAATCACTGCAAGTTTCAGGATAAACAATCCCTCCTAGAGTAAAATACTCTATCACAGAATGATAGATAGATTAGATAGACAGACAGACAGAAAATGATACTGAGTACCTAACTATTGTTAAAATATGCTGAAGAGTTTTAAAATTCCAATAAACTCTTTTAAACAGAGAGCTGTCCTGAGTCTGGTTGAGATAATTTTCTTTTTTCTTTGTTTTTTCACTGCAAGTTTAAACCCTCTGGTCTGGTCCAAAGGGAGAAGGGGTGGAGATTGCAATGGATATACCTTTAAATTGTTGCAATTATGATTTGAGTTGCACGTTATAGGAATTGCTATAACAGGAACCACTGGAGGAAAAACCTGATAGGAATTAGGCAACAGAAGATTCCAGAAGTCACTCACTTCTCACTTTTCCCCAAATTCATTATTACTGAAAGGCTCACAAATCTGTGTTATCCAGGACACTACAAAGAAACCCATCTGAGAAAAACACCTGTTCAATACTTTTTTCTGTTTATATGCTCTAAGTATATTCAAAATTTCTATAGAGATGCTGGACAGCCATAATGAATAGATGTCTCACATACATACTGTTCACTAGGCCAAGTCAATAAGGATAACACAATTTCCTAAAATTTTTCCGCAAGCCAAAGAGCCTCCTGATTCTACAGGATTTGACATTTTTCTGCCCCATTTAATATCAGAGAAGGAGAGAAACAGCAGAGTACATTAAAAATAGGTACCTCACACTTGCCTGCTGCACTCACACTGTGCCAAGCCTCATTTGAGGCTATTTCCATGAAATGCATTCGAGTGGGGCCAACCAGCTGAGAGCATACAGAAAAATCACCCCAAGCCTGAACCTAATTTGAACCTTGCCTGCAATTAGAGGGGAAAAATAAGAAAGATGAACTGTACTTAACTTCTCCTGCACCTCTGGACTTCCTACACTGGGTCATAAAAGGCAATGAAAGGGAACGAAGTATAGAAAAAAAGGTTGTATAATGTGATAACCCAACCTCAGCAAAATTAAGAAGAGTATGAAATTCAACAAGAAATGTCCCTTCCTCCCTAACTGCAGGCAAATCAATTTTTAGGCCAAGGAGATTTAGATAAGCTTCAAATTTTTTAGACATTTTTCCAAACTAAACCATTTGCGAGTCACCCATCATTTCATGCTGAATACCTTGGCTGGGGAACAGAAAAGAACTGCCAGATCTGCACATCTCCCACAGGTCACACACTGGTCAACAACATATTTAAAAAAAAAATGGGAAAAATAAAAATATGCTGAGCTTTTTCTTCTTCTCAAAGAAATGTAAGATATAAGAACAGTAATCAAAATAAAAGGAACTGAAATGAGAAGAAAAATATTTCGGTACACTAAATCTCATAAGCCCGAGTTAAACTAAGCCCTTTATTCCTTTCTTTGAGAATTAAAACTAAAGTATATGAACAGAGATTTTCCTACTCGGAATCTGTTATTTTTACACAAATATTTTTTTTTAGAAACAAACATCAAGAGACATCTCCATCATTAGCCCGTGGAACGTGCATGTACCAAACTGAGGTATCCCAGCTCATAACTAGATTATAGATTTCCTCTTTATGTTGACAGATGCCCAGATTGTCATTTAGGACCCGTATAAAAGCACAATAAGTCACGCACAGAGAAAATGTTAACTGAGGAAAGGCATTATTATTAAAGTGTAAATGCTTATTAGCAAAGTTTACATAAATCCACAGCATCCTCCGTGAACCAAGAAATTGACACTCACGTATAGATACAGAGTTCTTGATTTATTATTCTGGATGCTGGACAGATATAGATTCAATCTGCTGTTTTTAACTTTTACTGTGAACAGTACAAGCTTTAAGTGCCAGCCTAAAACACTGCATGTACCACTGAGAACTGTAATTTAAAAAATGGGCAGCTTTCATTAAAACATGAGAAAAATCTATTTCAAGGCACTACGTAGAGATCAATAAAATTTCAGTAGAAGCTGGTCTTTCCAAAGCAAGTCATAACCATTATCTACTTATCCTATAAATACAGCTCACATTATTACTTTCATGCGCATGCAGATAGAGAGTATTAAGCACGAACACAGCAGATCCATTAGATTTCCCTAGGATCTCTGTAGAGTCAAAGGAGTATTTATACTTCCAAATGGTGATTCATCAAATACAATGAAGCACATGAGATTCTGATTCTACAACAAGCCTCTAAACATGGTCTCCAGCACTTAGTAGGATGCTTCACCACAAAATCATAGAATGGTTTGGGTTGGAAGGGAGCTTAAAAGATCATCTAGTTTCAAACCCTCTGCCACGGGCAGGGACACCTTCCACTAGGATCAGGCTGCCTTAAGTCCCATCCAACCCACCTTTGAACACTTCCAGGGATGGGGCATCAAAAACTTCTCTGAGTTCTACCATCGCACTACACACACAGTAAAGAATTTCTTCCTTCTAGCTAAACCTGCCCTCCTTCAGCTTAAAGCCATTCCCCCTTGTCCTGTCACTACAGGCCCTTGTAAAAGGTCCCTCTCCAGCTGTCTTGTAGGCCCCTTTTAGGTACTGGAAGGCTGCTAGAGGGTCTCCCCAGAGCCCTCTCTTCTCCAGGCTGAACAGCCCCAGCTGTCTCAGCCTGTATTTATGGGAGAGGCTCCAGCCCTCTGATCACCTTCATGGTCCTCCTCTGGACTCGCTCCAGCTGGGTCACAATCTCCCTGTGTTGGGGGCTCCAGAGGCGCAGGTGGGGTCTCATGATAGCAGAGTAGAGGGGGAGAATCA